>QRFJ01001643.1:0-103196 GCA_006176705.1 Cocos nucifera
CACAATTAGAATGATTTAGTATGATCGATCATTCACTGTTCGAATCAAAAAAGTTTCTAAATCCATCGAAAGGGAGTTTCAATGATATCGGATGATAAGAGATCAGATATAATCCCATTATCAATACAAAACTAAAACCCAACTGGATCACAACAAATAAGGGTTTTGAATTCTAGTGATCATCAATTTGATCTGAATGAGATTCAATTAGGTTCAAGGAAATCGTGCTAGCACTCGGATTGAAACTTAATGTTCTTCTTTTACTATCATAATAGTTATCCGTGTCGAGCCAAAAAAGTTGTGCTCAATTCAGAGGCCTTCATTGGTCTAACTAGAGCCTGTCCAGAATCAAATAGGGGTTGTCTATTTTGATAAGACATAATACCTACCATTTTTTGGTTCCCTACCATTTTCTATCCTTTTGACTTTGGGTCGAAAGTTAACCCTTTGATGGTCAATGTTGACCATTGATACTTTGACTTTATTCCACGTGTCACAATCTATTGGAGAGTTGGTGGGGGGCTTGTCCCCCCTCGCAGAACCTAGCAAGGAGGAGGACGCATTGCCACCTTGGCGTGTGCCCAAGCCAGAAGCGCCCAGGAGTCCCTGTTTGGGATAGGGACTCCATCTCCTTTTTGATTCCAATAGGGACTCCTCCTAAGAAACCAAGTTTGATTGGTCTTAGGCACCATCTATGGAGGAATCCAAGGGACTCTATTCCCACCAATCAGATTTAGATCTGATTTCACAAAGGATTGTGATTGGTTGGAAAGAAGAGGAGTTGGATCATGCATAGTCTATAAATAAGACCCTACGCCCAACTCAAAGAGAGAATGAATTCCCCACGCACCAAGGCTGCCTCTCTCTTCCTCCTCCAACCAAGCCCATCTTCTCCCTCTCCTCCCCATGCCAAAAGTAGTTTGGGATCTTAGTTGGTGCAATCCAGATTAGAGAAAGGCGACAGAAAGCTAGAAGGCTGCGTTGCTGCAAAGGACAATTGCTGATCTTCGAAAGGTATTTTGAAGATCCTCCAAATCAAATTCAGATTTGATTTTTAGAGATGCGATAGAGAAGAAGAGGATCTCTAGATCCAACCCAAGTGGATACTAATAGAGGTCAGGCACTTGCATGGCTAGATCCAGAACCTTTCGCTGCTTAGAGGATCATCAACGGGTAATAGGATTACCCTACGTTAAGATAAATTAAATTTGATTTAATTTATCTAGATTTTATTTTTATTATTAAAATAATTAGAATCAAATCTAAAATATCTTAGATCTGATTTATATCAAATAAAAAAATTTTTAAAAAATATCTCTTGATCCGATCAGATCTAAATGAACCTGGTCTGGGAAATCAGTATTTTCCTTCAACTGGTATCAAAGCCAAGGTTCTAAAGTGTTTAGATCTGATTTATAAATTTAATTCTAATGAAAAATATTGTGATTTTAGATGTCACTAGCATGTGATCAGATTTGAAATCAAAAAAATTAAAATTAATAAGTTGATCTAAGATTAGAAAATATTGCTGACTAGTTCTAATTAGAATAGTTATATAGAATAGTCTTGCATATTTATAATTTAATTTAATTAAATCATATTTTAGATCTATTTATTACTATTTTTTGATATTATAATTATAACAATAACATCAAAAAATAGTAAATAAAATTATTTAATTTAACATCATATGAATAATGATTGATGCATGTCTAGACTAGTTGTAGAATAGTTCTACATAGTTGTTCTAGATTAGAGTTTATTTTGATAAGATCAATTTAAATCTAATTTTTAGATTATTATGAGATAATTTAATTTGAAAACATGCATGATTCGATACATGAGATGTATGCAAAATATACCATGATTAGATCTAATTTGTATATGAGATATATGATATAGATCTAAAACTGTTTTCTAGCATTACATGTTCCTGATCAAGGCATTCCTCTTGGCCATCTAGTCATAAGAATGAAGAAAGGTTTAAAGGCCCTCTCCTCCCATCTGATGGGGTATTCTTATGACGTGTAGGGATGCTGCGCGTTCGTCCTTAATCAAAAATCCAAAACTTACTTTCTATAAAACCCTAGATCCTGGAACCCTAGGATTTATTGTGCATATTTTGTTTATGAACCCTACTTAATTGAGAATTAAGATTATGGAATATAAATTAGGTCTAAAATTAAGAATTTTAGATCTAAGACATATTTATAATATTGGGTTCAGGCTTGGGTAGTTCAATTAGGTCTAAGCAGTTGATCAAACCGAATCAAGAGTTGGTTAGATAGGATCAACAATGCTTAAATTGACCAGCCTAATAGGATTAAGTCTGGGTCAAGATCGAGTCATGATCAAGCAAGACCTAATTAGGCTCAGAGGTTAGAGTCTGGATTGTAGGCTAACTCAATTGGTTCTGACTCAACAATTTGATGTCTAAGGTAAGTTTGGTACATACGATCGATTGATTATTAATTGGGAGCTACTCGATCTGAATGCATTTTTGTACGAGTTAATGGCATATCCTTTCCACTGGTCTCACTTACCTGGCCATATCTGTTGACTCAGTTTTGATCTGAGGTGGTCAATAATCCGAGCTAACCCATGCCACTAGGTTAGTCATAATTGTTATGACTATGATAAGTCTAGTTTAATGAGACCTGAATCAATTCTCCCTAAGAAAAGATTAAGTCTGAGGTCTTCCACCATTAAGATGTGCGGGCCCTTCCCGGGGTTGATTGTTCTCGACTGGATACAGTGGCTCAGTTGCACCGGGAAGATGCAACCATGTCTATTAGGCATTGGATGCTATGGGCTGGAGGATGAGTTGGGATCAATATTTCGGATATGGTGAGAGACTCAATTAGGAATCCAATCGGTGCAAATGGTGGGTCTGACTTAACTAAGGAGTGGATCAATATTTTGGATACGGTGAGATTCATAAATTAGAGACTAAGTTTGGGTGCATCATGATTAGAGAATCATTGAACAAAAGTTGTTCACTCATTGGCTAACCCATCACCAATAACTGTTAGGTGAGGTGATGAGTCAGTTAGTGAGACCGTGCCACCCACTAGAAATCATTAATCATGAAGATTTTTCCATCTCTATAGAGAGATTGTTGGGATCCAAGAAAATAGTGAGAGCTTTTTGTTTAAAAATAAAATTTTTAAATAAATTGGTCAAGTCATAATTACAATATCTAACTAAAATCTTTGACTCTCTGCAGAAAAATGTCTGCGTCCAACCCATTAGCATATATCCTAGACACACATAGACTGACCGGATCCAATTATAAAGACTGACTCAGGAACTACAAAATCGTTTTGGATTTCAAGAAGTTAATCCATGTACTGAACCAGGACCCTTCCACCTTATCAGCCCATCCATCCACTGAATAGAGAGCATCTCTGAAAAAATGGATAGATGAAGATAATAAGGCCAGATATTACATGTTGGGCTCGATGTCTGATGAGCTCCAGTGCCAACATGAAGATATCAGGACTACTCACCAAATGTTGGCTCACCTACAAGAGATGTTTGGTGAACAAAGTCGTGCAGCCAAGTATCAAGTCATGAAATGACTTTTTAAGGCTAAGATGCATGATGGACAGTCAGTCCAAGATCGCTGTCTGATGATGATCAAGGACTTGAAAGAGCTTGAGAAGCTCGATGTGAAGTTAGACTTGGATCTGCAGAACGATATTATTCTGCAATCCTTAACTGATGCATATGGGCAATTCATCATGAATTACTATATGCATAAACTTCAAAATTCCTTAGCCGAATTAATGAACATGCTGGTCACCGCTGAGCTTTCTATGAAAGGTTCTAAAGGCTCAGTTCTTGCTATGGAACGGACTTCTTCCAAAAGAAAGTCTTCTGAAAAGAAAAAGAAGTCTGCGAAAAAGCAAAAGGTGGAAGGAGGAAAGAAGAAGAAGGCAGAGCCAAAGAAGAAGGCCGATGTCAAAGGAAAGTATTTCCATTGCAACAGTGACGGCCACTAGAAGTGGAACTGTCCTACTTATCTGGCCATCCTGAAGAACAACAAGAAAGATCCTTCTGTAGATATGCTCGTTATTGAGTCTAACCTTATGATTTCTTCTGCATCCAGTTAGATGATTGACTCTGGTTTCAATGCTTATCTATGCACTTCCATGCAGGGTCTTGAGGATAACAAGAGGCTGAGGGATGGAGACATGATCCTACGTATCGGTGATGGAGCAAGAGTTGTTGCAGTGGCAGTGGAAACATACCCTCTTCGATTACCATCTGATTTTGACTTAGTTTTGAAAGACTGTTATTATGTGCCTGCAGCTAGCAGGAATTTGATTTCTGTTTCATGCTTAGCACCAGAAGGCTATGTGATTACCTTCTTTAAGGACCATTGTAATATTCTTTATAAAAAAAATAAAATTGCAAATGGTTTTCTTATTAACGATCTTTATCAGCTATATATTGATATATCTGTTCTAACTATCGAGCAAAACGTGAATGCCAAACGACCTAGGGATAGTCCAAATGACAGATATCTATGGCACCTGAGATTAGGTCATATAGCAAAAGATAGGATCAACAAATTGAAGAAAAATGGGCTATTGAGTCCATTAACTTTCGAGTCATATCCAACTTGTGAATCTTGTCTTCAAGGCAAAATGACTAAACTTTCTTTTGTAGGACATGGGGAAAGGGCCATAGATCTCCTTGCCCTAGTACATACTGATGTGTGCGGCCCATTTGATGTGCCGACTAGAGGCAATTTTGTCTACATTTTTACCTTTATCGATGATCTGTCTAGGTATGGGTATGTGTATCTTATGAGACACAAGTTTGAAGCTTTTGAAAAGTTCAAAGAATTCAGACATAAAGTAGAAAAATAAACTAAAAAATTCATTAAGGTTCTTCGATTAGATCGAGGAGGTGAATACCTTAGACGAGAATTCCAAGACTATCTCAAGAAAAATGGCATAGTCTCTCAATGGACTCCATCAGGAACACCTCAACTCAACGGGGTTTTAGAATGGAGAAATCGAACTCTATTGGATATGGTCTGATCCATGATGAGCTTCACAGACCTCCCTAACTTTCTTTGGGGACACTCATTGTTAACTTCAATTTATCTACTGAATAGGGTTCTCTCTAAAACCATTCCTACCACACCGTATGAGATATGGGATGGTAAAAAACCAAGTTTGAGTCATCTCAGAATTTGGGGTTGTCCAACTCATGTCAAAAGATAACAAGTGGACAAGTTAGAGTTTAGGTCCTTCAGAGCTCGATTCATAGAATATCCTAAAGAGTCATTAGGATACTATTTCTACATTTCAAAAGACTACAATGTGATTGTGTGTCAACATGCCATCTTTCTTGAAAAATAGTTTATTCAAGATAGCGGCATTGGAAAGTAGATTAAGCTTGATGAGAAAGTCTCACAAGTACAACGAGCTAAGGACCAATTGGAACCAAATTAGGTTGAGCCAATAAGAATACTACCTCCTCCACCTCATAGATCGGAAAGAGTTTTCCGTCCCCCTGAAAGATACTTGGGTATTATTTTAGAGAAAATAGAGGAAATGTTCCTCGTAGGTAATGGTGCTCATGGTGATGATCTCAAAATCTATAATGAGGCGATATCAGATATCGACTCCGAGAAATGGCTAGAGGCAATGCAGTCAGAAATTGACTCGATGCACTCAAACTAAGTCTGGACCTTGGTAGATCCACCAGAAGGTATAGTACCTATTACGTGTAAATGAATCTTCAAGAGAAAGATTGGTGCAGATAGGAATGTACAGACATTCAAGGCTAGACTAGTGGCAAAAGGTTATAGTCAATGCGAAGGCATTGACTATCAGGATACCTTTTCTCCAATGGCTATGCTAAAATTCATCCACACATTGCTTGCCGTTGCAGCCTACTTCGATTATGAAATATGGCAAATGGACGTGAAAATGACATTCTTAAATTGATATCTTGAGAAAGATATCTATATGGAACAGCCGCTAGATTTCACATCCAGTGATACTGATCATAAGGTTTGCAAGCTGCAAAAGTCCATATACGGACTTAAGCAAGCATCTAGGAGCTAGAACACTTGTTTCAATGATGTGATCAAAAAGTTTGGTTTCATCAAAAATGAATAAGAACTGTGTCTTCAAAAAGGTCAGTGGGAACACTGTTGTCTTCCTTGTATTGTACGTGGATGACATCCTCCTTATTGGAAATGATATTCCTATGATGATGAAGTCAAAATATGGTTATCCAAAGAATTCTCCATGAAAGACCTAGGTGAAGCATCCTTTATTCTAGGAATTAAGATCTATAGAGATAGACCAAATAGGATGCTAGGACTTTCACAGAAGATGTATATAGAGAAAGTACTAAAGAGATTTAGTATGGAAAACTCTAAGTGGGGGATTAATACCCTTCAGACATGGTATTCATCTTTCCAAGAAGATGTGCCCTAGCACACCTGAAGAAATAGAATGCAAAGCAAGATCCCTTATGCTTCTACAATAGGGAGCCTCATGTATGCCATGCTGTGTACACGACTTGATATAGCCCATGCTATGAGTGTTACAAGCAGATATCAGTCAAATCCAGGTGAAGAACACTGGACTTCTGTGAAATGCATCCTTAAGTACTTGAGAAGAACTAAGGATATGATGTTGGTCTTTGGTAACGGAGAACTCCATATCCAGGGATACACAGACTTGGATTTCATGTTCGATGTAGATGATCGAAAGTCGACATCTGGGAGTCTGTTTGTGTGCAATGGTGGTGCTATCAGCTGGAAGAGTTTCAAGCAAACCGTGATAGCAGATTCCACCATAAAAGTAGAATATATCGCTGCATCAGAGGCTGCGAAGGAAGCAATCTGGTACAAGAAGTTTGCTACAAAAATTGAAGTAATGCCATCAGATGCCATTCCTCTATACTGCGATAACAATAGCACCATAGCCCTTGCTAAGGAGCTGAGGTCTCACTAGAAGTCCAAGCACATTGAGTGGCGATACCACCTCATCCACGATTACCTCGAGAAGGGTTACGTCGAGGTCAAGAGAGTCAACTCTACAGACAATGCGGCAGACCCACTTACAAAGCCGTTGGGACAACAAAAATTCGAAGCCCACCTTGAGAAGATGGGACTTAGACTTGTAGCCAACTGGCTTTAGGATAAGTGGAAGATTATTAGATATATGTGCCCTAGAAGCCAGAATTGGCTGACATTTGTAATACACTTCTAGGGGCAAAATTATAATTTTGACTATTATCAATAAAATGGGTTATTTTCTATCACATATGTATATTTAGTGTCTGTGATACATTCTTTGAGTTAATGGTAATGATAATTCATATTTTCAAGAGTTGAAAATTTAAGACATGAATAATCATTATTAACTCATAAAATGCTTCCGACCATAGGATCATCACGAGGATGGCGATTGATCCGAAAGGTTGGTGTACATCGCTTCACTTTAGTAGATGAGTCTTGAGTCTACGATGTGGAGACACCGGAGCGAGAGTATAGGTACTCGTTAGAGAATGAGGGCACTGAGTGTGACCACCTCGAGTAGTCATTAGGAAGTCTACCTTCTCGTCAATGACTGACTCAATGCTGCAATGATGTGTCTGGTTCTTTGACCCTGAGGTGCATCGATAGTTCACCTTAAGGGTGTTATAGTTTGACTATACCATAACTCGATCTTCTAGCTATTCAGAACCCTGAGGTGTATGTTGGCTATAGCATGTTCATTGTAGGAACTGGATTGCATCAAGATGGAATCTATCTACCTCGGTGGTAGAGGAGCAGCCCTATGATGATCATAAGAATCAAGTCCAGAAGCCAATGGCCATGGCAGAGTGAAATAATAGAAAGAGTTTCTATTTAGGTTTTCACATCGGACTTGAATCGAATGATTACATCATATGACAGTAACTAGAATTTGATGAGTTCACCTTAACCCTAGTCTGATCGGGGCTTAAGATAGAAGAACTTAATCACACAGATAGCTGCATCAAGAGGTTCGCATTTAGCTCTAGTGGGTTGCCACCATATACTGCTAGGTGTCATTGGTGGATTTTGGGAGCAATTAGAATGATTTAGATAATCGATCATTCTAGCTATTCGAATTAGAAAAGTTTTGATCCATTAAAAGAAGTTTCGATGATGTCGGTGATAGAAATCATGACATATTCCATTACTATACAGAACTGAATCTAACTGGGTCACACAAATAAGGGTTTGAATCTGGTGATCATCAATTGAATTGATTCAGTTCAATTGATTTGAATGAGATTCAATTAGGTTCAAGGAAATGGTGCTAGCACTCGATTGAACCTAACGTTCTTCTTTGACTATCATAAATAGTTGTCCTGATCGAGCCAAAGGAGTTTGTGCTCGATCAGAGGCCTTCACTTGGTCTGACTGGAGCCTATCCAGATTAGAAAAGGATTGTCTTATTTTGTAAGACAATACCTACCATTTTTGGTCACCTGCCATTTCTCGTCCTTTGACTTTGGTCAAAAGTTGACCTTTGACTGATCAAATGTTAACCATTGACACTTTGACTTCTGTCCACGTGTCACACACCTATTGGAGAGCTGGTAGGGGCTTGTCCCCCTGTCAGAACTTGGCAAGGAGAAGGGCGCATGCTACCCTTGGCGTGTGCCCAAGCAGGAGGCGCCCAGGAATCCCTATTGGATAGGGATTCCTCCTTTTTGGATTTCAAATAGACTCCTCCTAAGAACCAAGTTTGATTGGTCTTAGGCGCCATCTAAGGAGAAATCCAAGGGACTCTATTTTCACCAATCAGATTTAAATCTAATTTCATAAAGGGTTGTGATTGGTTGGGAAGAAGAGGAGTTGGATCATGCATAGTCTATAAATAAGACCCTATGCCCAACTCAAAGAGAGAATGAATTCCCCACGCCCCAAGGCTGCCTCTCTCTTCCTCCTCCATGCCAAGCCCATCTTCTCCCTCTCCTCTCCACGTCCAAAGTAGTTTGGGATCTTAGTTGATGCAATCCAGACGATAGAAAGGCGATAGAAAGCTAGAAGGCCGCGTTGCTGCAAAGAACAACTACTGATCTTCGAAAGGTATTTTGAAGATCCTCCAAATTAGATTCAGATCTAATTTTTGGAGACGTGATAGAGAAGAAGAGGATCTCCAAATCTAGTCTGAGTGGATACTGATAGAGGCTAGGCACTTATGTGGCTAGATCCAGAACCTTCCACTATTTATAGGATCATCAACGGGTAATAGGATTATCCTACATCAAGGTAAATTAAATTAAATTTAATTTATCTAAATTTTATTTTTATTATTAGAATAATAAGAATCAAATTTGAAACATTCCAGATCTGATTTGGATCAAAGAAAATTTTTTTTAAAATATATCTCTTGATCTAATCATATCTAAACGAACCTGATTCGAGAAATCAGAATTTTTCTTCAGTTACTTAGTTAGAAGTACTTGAAAACTATTTTATTTTATAATATTTTTTTATGAAGAAATGTATAATTATTCTATCCAAGCCCATAAAATGTATACTATTCTTTGATGTTGATAGAAAAAAATAAAAAATATTTTAAAAAAATATTTATGCTCTAGACTTAACTCTTTATTAGATTTTCTTAATACTTGATCCCTCAATATCTCATAAATTCTCTGATCTATGTATTAATTTTTTTTTAAAAAAAATGCATAGTTCAACTGGATTCTTAAGCATAATTGGATGTCTAAATGCTAAATACTAACTTCTTCAAGAACTTAAAAAATTTTAAAAATTTTATTATTCTTTTCCTCAACTTGATCAACATTATCCTCAATGGAGAAGAAAAAATAATGTAAAAAAGAATAGAAAAGAATACATTTGACTCAATGTGTTTGTGGTCCAACATGATTCTTATAAATTTGGCTCTTCCTCCAACTTATTCAAAATGTTCTAAAAAAAATAAACTAAAAAGATAAATTAGACATAAAAGAACTAAATATTAGGTTGCCTTCCACCAAGCGCTAAGTTTACTATCTTCAGCCAGACACAAGCAGCTTATCTATCCTCTACCAAATATTTGATTGATAAATTCTAATGATTTTAGATTATCAATCTCAGGAAGATAGTTTAGAATCTCTTTATTAATAGATTTATTTTTAATTATGAGAATAGTTCATAACCCTAATCTCAAACCCTTATTTTTCAAGAATTTCTCCTATTTGTTCTTCTAAAATGCTTATATATTGAGTTTTTGTATTAAAAGTTAAGTTTGATACCATGGATACAGAAAGAATGTCTAAAGGCAGCTTTAATTATGGAGGTAAATTAATATTAACTTGATTAAACAACTCCATTGGCTTTTCATTATATACCTCTTGATTTTTGTAAGAAGAACCAGCTTCTAGGGCTGAAGAGAATAGAATTTTAGGTGTAAAGGTCTTGGTTAAATCATCTATTCTCTTCTTTTTTTATTTATCTCATTTAAATTGGAACCAATATCAATATTAATTTCAGGCTAAGGTTCTTCTATATGGTTAGTTTTAGTACTAATCTGTTCTTCTAAATTTTTATCTTGGCTAGCATCAGTACTAGCCTCTCTCACCTAGTCTTGGTATGAATCCATAAGAATCCTATAATTTTTAAGTTTAAAAATTATTTTAACATTCTCAAATTGAGAATTCTCAGGTGGAATGTTAAATTGATAATTTAATCCAGATGGTTGATAGACACTAGATGGATTGTTTATAATAATTGATTGACTCGATAGTTAACCTAGTTCTCTTCTCATATTAGACTTAGCTAATTATCCTATTTATGCTTCTAGTTTGGCGATAGATTATTGTTGAGTCAAAATTGATTAATATTGAGTTAGAATTAATTATTGCAACTGATTAAATCTATCATCGACTAGATTAGTTTATTGAGGAGGCAGGTATAATGGCTGATTATAATATGATGGTTGGGTAGACTGACTAGGCTGACCACTATTATAGGCCAAGTTTTGGTATTGGGTCTGAGCTTGAGTCTATTGGGATATCTAGAAAAAATTAAGGTGGTTCCTCCAATCTGGGTTATATGTGTTTGAAAAAGAATTATTAATCAGCTTGGAGTAGCCTTCAGTAGTTTGAACTTATTCTTGGATGAAAAATAGAAATTGTGCAGCCATAGGATATTTACTCACATGATGGGCTGGGCTGGCACAATAAAGCAAATCTCTTGATAATTAGAAGATGATGTGTATTGTGTAGGAGATTGTTAATTTAGGATTAGAAGTTGATCTAATTTTCAAGCAAGAAGGTCCACTTTATTTATCAAATTCAAATTAGTCTTAAAACTAGATTCTGGATCATAGATTCGTGCCCATTTTTGGTAGAAGGATAACAAAGCATGGTTAATTGAGATTTTACTCAAGGTTTCAAATAAAGCATAATTTTCATCTTCATTCTTATTCATGAATGCACCTTCATAGGATGCATCTACCATTTGTCTATACTGGCCTCCTAAACCCTCGTAGAAAGCTTGAACTATTTGCCACTTAGATAGACCATGATATGGACATTTTCTAAGAAGTTCCATAAGTCTCTTCCATGACTCGTGAATGTGTTTCTCTGGAAGCTGAGCAAATCCAGTGATGGCTCACCTCATGGTATTAGTTTGGCTTATGGGATAAAATTTCTTAAGAAATTTACTTTGCAATTTGGCCCAAGTTTTGATTGATCTTTATATTATGCCAAGCCAGTGCTTGGCTTTATTTTTTAATAAAAAATAAAATAAAATCAATCTAAGAGCATCATTAGATAAATTTTGGATTTTCATCGTAGAGCAGATTTCTAAAACTTCATCCAAATGCTTGTAAGGATCTTTATTGGTGTTCCCATAGAAAGATTGAGCATCTAGATTGTAGTCGGCTTAATCTCATAGTAGATTTTATAGATATCAGGTAAGTGGATACAAGTCGATGGATTATAGATGGAAGGAATAAAATATTCTTTTATCTACCTAGGTGTTTCTCTGAAATTTTCAGCCATTTGACTAGTGGGTTTAATATGTTTCAGTCATTTTATGATGGAGTTCAACTAGATCAGAAAAAGTGATCTCCTACCATGCATGTATTAGTGCAATCCTAACGTATGGTTCAGATTTTTTTAAGATTTTTAGATTATTTTATTATTTTACTATTTTTAATTTTTTTAAATTTTTTAAATTTATTTTATTATTATTATTAACTTAGTTTAATTTAATTTAATTTATTTTTTATTTTATTTTATTTTATTTTTGGAGGGAAAAAAGAAAAGAAAGAGAGAAGACTTCTAAAGAAGAGAACCTAAGGTGTCCTAAAACTAAGAAGAGAGAGAAAAATTAGTTTTAATTAGATTTGATGTTTTAGTTAGCAATCAAGTTAGGCAAACAATTCTGACTATGGGTTATCCTAGATTTAGATAGCTTCTAACTACCAAGATTACCTTCAAGCCTTCCAAGTGTAAGATCAGCCACTCAGCTGGCTAGATAAGTGTAAGGTCAGTGAGAGTCCCTCCATTGCTTGTCTTAGACATCAATTATTTTGGCCAGGTAAGCTAACAAAACCAATTAAGTAACCATCTTTCTTCAGGATGCAGTCCCTAAACCACTTGCCTTAGACACCAGTCAAACTAACTAACTCTAACCTGGTCCAACTTTTAGAATTCCTTATCCTACTGAGCTTAAGTTTCTAGGACCAATATCTAATTGATTTTAAAATTAAAGGCTTAGGTCAATGTAGGATGCAAGTTGATTGTTTGTGGGCCAAGAAAGGGTGATCAAATTCTCATCTTATCTTATTTAATGGGTTGTGCTCTTAAATTGATTTAGAGATAAGTATGCATAATCACTTTCAGACAAGAGGTTCTATGCAACTAAATTAGATGCATGAAACTTAATTAAACTTGAAGAGCTTACCTTATCTCCAGCGATCATCAAAAAAAATAAAAATAAAAATAAAAGTAATATGATGGATGCTCTAAGCAATTAGGATTTCTAATCTTATCATGAAGCTTTTAATTGGATTTAAGTAGATATTTTTAATTTAAAAATAAAATAAATAATAATAATAAAATCTAGGATTAGGATTGATCTCATCAAGTAGAATTGGAAGCTTCCTCCTTGCCCTAATCTTTTTATTCTTTTTCTCTTTCTTTTTCTTTTTTTGCAAAATAAACAAGAAAAGTTAGTAAGCAATATTTACAAAAAATTAAAAAAGATCAAAAATTTTATTACAATTCTTTTACAAGAAAATCAAAGAAATCATAAATTTTAATGCCCATGCCTTCCCTGATAACGGCATGAAAAACTTGATAAGAGCACGATATTATCGTTAAAATATCATATTTATCAATTTAATTTTGACTTCTTAAAAGTGATTAAAAGTAAGTAGATAGTAGCAAGTCGGGTCGAATCCATAGAGAAGATAGTGTTTTAATTTTAAAATCTTTGATTTTTTATTAAAAAATAATTTTAAAAAAATTAAAGTCATAAAATAAAATTATAAATATAAAAAAAATTTAAAAAGTATAGAAAGATAAACTTGGTCCTAAGATCTACTACCTAGATCTTAGCATCTACTTACAATAAAATTAAAGAGCAAAAATTAAATTTGTAATAAAAATAAAGAGCATGAAATTTAAATAGCTAAAAAATAAAATTTATATTAATTAAAATTCAATTTAAAATTTAAATATATAAATTAAAAAGATAGAAATTCCTCCTGGCACCATTGGCGTCGAAGCAACCTTGAACCCAAGCATGGCTCTACCCTTTACCAAACTCCTCTCATGACTGAAGATGATTGATTTTATTGGCCTGGAGTCCTTAAAATAGAGTTAGGAGGGTTGGATCCGTTGTTTCTAGGCAATGTGGGACTAAAGAAGAGTTTTGATTGGAAAATATGAAGAAATTCCATGAAAAATTGGATTAAAACTCTTTCTGGATGAATTCTATTGAGTTCTACGAATTCTGGCCATCAGATCCTGATCAAATGCTTGAAAAAATCCCAAAAATCCATTGTTACAGGCCTAATCATAGTTGGAATTAATATTGGCCGTTGGATGGAGTTGATCAGGTGAATATGGGCCGTCAAATTGTGCGCTAGGTGCTTGAATCACCATCGGATCTTATATCAACCATCGGATCATTGCCAAGATTGCTTGGAGCCATCTGCTTGCACACTGGGAGCTGATGGAATTTGAATCTAGGTAGGCAAAAGCCATGGCCGTTGGATCTGAACCGAGTGCTCTCTGGATCATAGGATGGTGCCTTTACTATTTATGTGGATCATGTGGACCAACCACATCGTAGACCTGGACCAATCGTCACGCGCCTTTTGCATGTGAAATTACCATTTTGCAAAATAAGCCACATGAGAATTTCTGTAAATCCTTTAAGAGTCTTGGTCTACCACGTGTCATGTTGTGATTCGCCGCCTTTTGCTGAGCTGGCGGTCTATGCATATTTTCGTGGACCAACGAGCCAGCTTCTATAGCTGAGTCAACTTAGACGGCATGTCAGCTGAGCTGGAACGTGCCGACTGAGCTATTTTTGGTGGCTTGGCTGAGCATGCTGGCTTGGTTGGACGAGCTGGCTGAGCTGATTCAATTTTTTTTATTTTTTTTAAAAAATTTATATCTGATCCATTTTAACTTTATTTTGCTTCAAACTTATTTTGTTGTGATCAAAAAAATGAGCTCTTTCTATTGGTGATATATTTTCTAAAATAATAAAGAAAATATTTAATTTTTAAGAATAAAAATAAATAAATAAATAAATATTTTTAATGATGAATTTATGGTACTTATCAAGCACGTAGCGGCGCATCTTATCCATTTCCTTAATGCTCAAATTAGTGATACTGTATGAAGTGAAAAGTCTACCTGATTGTGGAATGGACTCAAATGCAGGCTTAATTGGCTCATACTAATCATTCTGATTTTTTATTGGCCAATTGCGACGTGTCTCAAACTTGTTTAAGTATATGGTATAAAAATTAATACACTCTTGATCCAAATAACCTTCTACTATGGATCCCTTCAGGTAATTCATATTTCTTACATAAGATTTCAGCATTCGAATATTTTCCTCGATGGGATACATCCATCGATAGAACACTGGGCCTCTAAGTGCAACTTTCCTGCAAGGTATACAGTGAGATGCATCATAATTATAAAAAATGATAGTAAAAATATCTTCTCCATATCATATAATATAGACTGTCCTTACCTTCATTTCCTTTACATCTTTCTTGAGCAACCTCTTCACTTAAATATTTTTGTAGAAATTGCAAAGATGAATAACAGCCATTCTGATATTTTTTGGTAACACGTAGTAAATAGCTATTGAGATCAACTCCTGCATCAACACATGATAATCATGAGTCTTCAATCCTCCAAGTTTGACATTCTTACTATTCACATGCTTTGATATGTTGCTTGAGTACCCATTTGAGATCTTTATGTTCTCCAACATACGAAGAAAAGTGAACTGTTCAAAGATATTCATAAAATAGCATGCATGAGGAAGCCTCCACTGTTCTTCCCCTACTGGCTTTGGACGAAATGATCTCCTAATATCCCATTCTTTTAAGTCAAATCATGAAGTGATCTCTTAATCCATAGTTGCAAACCATGGATGGGCCATAGTAGTGCAACAGTTTTATTACTGAACTAATATTATTGTTCTAATACTCCATCACATATTGAACATACAGTGCATATGTTATATAATAAACAAGCCATATACCAACCACATTAGCTATATCAAATAATGCTAATACTTTCCATGGATTAAGTATGTACCCTATTATATTGGTTGTGCTAGTAAGCAATTAAATCTATAAGTACAAAATAGTAGGCAACCATCCATTTTATAATATTATAATAATATTATCCATTTTATTATAATATTATTATAATAAATATTATTATAATATTTATTATAATATTGATAATTATATTTATAATAATTATTATAAATATAATAATAAATATTATTATTAATAAATAGTATTTTAAATATTATAATTGATTATTAATATTATTATGAAATTAAATAAAAAAATTATCTCTATTGTTGGGAAGGGGTCACACAGACTGTGAGGGTCGCCAACGATGGTGCTAGAGGGAAGGTTGATGGCGGTAGTGGGGTGGGCCGGCGGTGATGCTAGAAGGAAGGAGTAGGCCAAAGGAAGTCGAGGTCGAGGAGGCCGGAGTTGGTAGCAAGGTGGGTCTGCGGTGGTGCTAGAGGAAAGGGGGCGATGGAGAATGGGGTCGAGGGAGGTCCAATCCGATAGGGATGGGATTGAGGTCGAGGGGGCCAGAGCCAGTGATGGGGCTGAGGGAGGGGGCAGTGGCGAGCAGGCCAGCACAAGGTGGGCAGCTAGTGCACGAGTAGCCAAGGCGAGAAGAGAGAAAGAGATTGAGAGAAAGGGGTCGGTGCTAGAGGGAGATGGTCGATGATGGGGCAGGTCGATGGAGGGGTGGGTCGACGATGGAGAGGGTAGCTAGGGCTTGGATAGAGAGGAGAGAGAGAGAGAATGAGTGAGTGGAGGCCAGAAAGATGAAAAACTAAGCATGCAGGAAAAATTTTATGTCAGACCTATG
The DNA here is from genome assembly GCA_006176705.1 of Cocos nucifera. Lineage (NCBI taxonomy): Eukaryota > Viridiplantae > Streptophyta > Magnoliopsida > Arecales > Arecaceae > Cocos > Cocos nucifera. The sequence continues at coordinate 16,624 of QRFJ01001643.1, forward strand.
GCAGCGATTTCGAGTAGAGAGAAGAGAGAGTGAACGAGAGAGTGGAGGCTAGAAAGATGAAAAACTCGGCATGCAGAAAAAATTTTATGCTAGATCTATAGCAGCAATTTTCGAAACCATTGCCATAGGTCTATTATGGCGGTCATATATAACTGCTACCATTTGATTTATAGCAATGGTTATCAACCACTGCAATAGACTCTATAGCAGCAATTTTTGCTAACCACTGCTATAGATGCATAATATATAGTTTTTTTTTTTTTTTCTAAATATGGTATAATTTTAAAATTTAAAGTTCATCTTCATTGTTCATTATCTAAATAATTATAGTTAGAGTGTTATTACAAAAGGCCACCTCAATTTGATAGCCTTAGCTATGTCAATCGATAAAATTTGATTTCAATGACAATGAATGATCACATAATGATCTGATAGATAAAGACCACTGATTGATATAAAAACTTACAATGATGATCTTGATGATGTTTGTAGCACACTATCAAAATTTTACTTTAATCAAACATCATTATCATGGTCAATCTAGCACTGGATGATTTTAGCTATTAAATAAAAAATGAGTGATCAAAAGGCCAAACAGCATTTGATTAATAGATGATATTTTAGATAATTATTTTTTTCTACTATTTTAATTATTTGTACAGTGGTGATCGTAAAATTCAAACTATGTCTATATGAACTATCCATGTTAAACATATCATACAAAAGCACAAGCATAATTATATAAGGCCTTTAAGAATGAGTATTAGGAGACATATTGTTGACCTCCTAAGTGATTTTGATGATAACCAAACAGTAAAGCACATGATTAATGATAAATTTTTTTTTAAATATTCCAAAGATCAAAAGAAAGAGAGCTCTTTGACCAAAATAAGGAAGAAATCAAATGCAATTCAAATCAGGTTTAAAAAACTTTGTTTCGTGACAAGTTTCCAACAAAAATGACATTGGAACGAATTCGAGCCATCTTCCAGAATTTTTGAGACATCTCCAACCAGTTGGCATGCTGGCACATTGCTCTGGCATAGGTTCGAGAGGACTCAAGATAGGCTTGAGTCATCTCCTTCTCAAAAGATAGAAACCTTATTTCTATGCATTGAGATTGAGATCACTTGAAGAATTTTTGAGAGGTCTCAAAGTTGCAGTGAGATATCTCCATTCGAATCGAAGGACTCGGTCTTAGGGGGCAAAATTTTTGAAAAGGCTGATTTTTAGGCACCTGAGAATGAGACATCTCTTGGTCAAATCAAGAGGACTTGAAGTAGAATGAGACATCTCGAGACAAACCAAGAAATCTCGAAACACAGTGACAGCCTTCAATGTATAGTTCTAGAATCCACTTTTTTCATCTCTAACAGCTAGTTCTCACCTCCAACGATCAGATTCAGGCTTTTTCAGACTCTAATCATTTTAAGTTTGGTGGAAATGGTCCAGATGTAAAAGAAGAAAAGTGATTCATTTTGATGAAGAAGAAAAAGAGAGAAAGATAGTAACACCCAATTTTTACATCAGCAGACCTTCTTCCATCAAAATTTCTCTCAAGCATTAAAGAGGCCTCAAGAGCATTAACTCCCAGTAATTAAGAAGGCAATCATCAAGCTTCATCGACAACATCTCAGCTCATTTAAGGAGCATCCTATGTTGTAAAATTGTGTTTTACTTTTTTTATGTATTAGGTTTCAGCAAGGGCTAAAACAAAGAGATTGGGTTAGTCCACCCTATTAATTGGATTGTATTGCCTTGGTTAAGTCTTATAAAAGTTGTGGTCGGTGAACCTAAGAGAAAACCAATTAGATTTTGGGATAGTGAACATGAAAAAACAATCCAGCTGTAATCTTGATGAATTATAGTGGAATTTCTAAGAATATTGCTTGGAGAGTGGACGTAGGTGTTGGAAGTACACCGAACCACTATTAAAGCTTCTATTTATGTGTGTGTACTTGCCTTTACTCTTCTTAGCTCTCATTGCTCATTCACTCTACATTTAAGTAGTTAATCTTTGCACATAATTATTTTAAGTTTTTAAAATCCAATTCACCCCCCCTTTTGGATTGTCTAGCTGGGCAATAATTAGTATCAGAGACTTGGTTCTCTACTAATTACTGATCTATTCATCTAAGAGAAAAAGATCATGACAATCCAACTTGGAGGATCTCTTGCCAAAGGGTAGTCGACTAATAGGCCACCTCTTTTCGATGGATCTAACTATACCTATTAAGAAGTTCGCATGCGCATTTTCATATAAGCCCTTGATTATGACATATGAAATGTCATCGTTAATAGGCCGCACACACCAACAATCATTGTAGATGGCATGTCTTCTCCTAAGCCGAAGAAAGATTGAGATGAATCGAATAAAAAACTTATCCAACTAAATGCTAAGACAATGAATATCCTTTATTATGCCCTTGATGCTAATGAGTTTAACTGAATTTTCACATGCAATTCTGCAAAAAAAATTTTGGATAGACTTGTGGTTATGCATGAAGGAATAAATCAAGTGAAAGAAACTAAGATCAACATGCTAGTTTATCAATATAAACTATTTAAAATGGACCCAATTGAATCTATCACTAGCATGTACATAAAATTCACTAATATTATAAATGGTCTAAAAAGTCTATACTAATAGTGAATTGATGAGAAAGATTCTTAGATCATTGTCCAGATCATGGGAATCCTATCCAAGAGACAAAAGATCTAAGAAAATTGCCACTAGCTTGAAGAGCTCATCGGATCCCTAATGATGCATGAGCTTCCAATGGGACGGCATCATGAAGAAGAGAGCAAAAAGAAGAAAACCATTACCCTAAAATCCATGACTATAGAAGAGGATGATGATCTATCCATCAATAATGAAAATGACGAAGATATGGCCCTGATGATCAAAAAATTCAAAAAGTCCATGGAAAGATGAAGACAAGGATTCAAAAAAAAATAAGCTTGATCAGAGGAGAACCTAGCAGGAAGAAAGAGAAAGAGAAAGAAAAGGATCGGTCCATATGCTATGAATATAAGAAACTAGGGCACTTTAGGGCTGACTATCCTTAGTTGAAGAAAGCATCCAAAAGAATAAAGTAGAAGGCTATGATAGCAACTTGGAGCGATAGCCATGAGTCTAGTTTAGAAGAAGAAAGCCAAAATGAAGCAAACTTGTATTTCATGATGCAAGATGAAGAGGTATCTTCTGCATCTATTTTAAAATTTTTTTTTTATGAACTTCAAGATGCATTCCATGACTTAATGAAGGACTTCAAGAAGATAAAAATAAAAAATAGAAATCTTAAAGAAAAAAATCAAATGCTTGCAAAATAAAAGGAAGAAGCACTTAGTGAACATAATAAATTAAAAGAAAAAACAAAATTTTAAAGAATGAATTAGACAAACTAAAACCATTAGTTGACAAATTTACCTACAACTCAGAAAAATTGCAGATGATACTAAATAATCAAAGAGAAGTTTATGATAGAGCTGGCTTAGGCTATAAACCTAAAAATAAATCAAAATTCTTTAGGAGCTTCTTTACTACATATTCATTCATTGATAGCACTACACACATTACTTGTTTCTGCTGTGGTAAGATAGGACATAAGGCATTTGCATGTAACACAATAAAATTTAATGGAAAAATAGTCAATAGAATTTGGGTTCCAAAAGGAACCATGACCACTAACCCTAAAGATCCAAGAAAACTTGGGTACCTAAAACTATCACTTAAATTTTATGCAAGAATGCTTTATAGCCAATGGTTCTAAACATGAATGGTACTTGAATAGCAGTTGCTCAAGGCATATATCAGGTGATAAGGAGCAATTCTTCACCCTTGACAAGAAGGAAGGGGGAGTAGTCACCTTTGGCGATAATGGCAAAGGCAAAACTATTGGTATTGGTAAAATTCAAATTACTCCATCTACCTTCATTGATAATGTTTTATTAGTTGACAACTTGAAACATAATTTGCTTAACATTAGTCAGCTATATGATAGAGGTTATAAGATCTTATTTGAATCATCCATGTGCATAGTATCTGGTTCCTTAGATGATAGCTTAAAATTTATTGGATTTAGGCATGACAACATCTACAAGGTTGATCTCAATGAAATCGCCATGAAGAGTAGCCATTGCCTAGTTGCTATGAATGCTAATATCAAAAAAACTACTTGGCTATGGCATCATAGATTAGATCATGCTAGCATGCATACTCTTTCAAAATTACTCAACAAGGGATTAGTTAAAGGATTATCCAAATTAAATTTTCATTATGATCATGTATGTGATGCTTGTCAACTTGGAAAACAAACTAGGAGGAGTTTCAAATCTAAAAATAAGATTTCAACTTTTAGGCCTCTTAAATTAGTTCACATGGACTTGTTTGGACTTACTAGGACTACAAGCTTAGGAGGAAAGAAATATAGTTTTCTGATAGTTGATGATTTTTCTCAATTCAAATAGGTTCTGTTGGTATAGAAAATAGTATTGACATTGGAGTTTACTAGAACTGGAAAGATAAGGTTGCCAATGAGATCTATAAGATGAAGTCCAAATCGGAGGTGGGTGGCTCCAGTAGGACTCTCTGATGCTCAAGTTAGTTTTTTGGCCAACAAGAATAGAATTCTCAGAAAAATTAGTAGATTAGAGAGCTTAGAGAACAAGCATATCTGAAGGATCCCTTTTATAGGTGAAGCTTGTAACAAAATGATAGTAATAGCCATAACAAAATGTTGGTAGGCCGTTCAAGGTCTTTTCATTGTTAAAGTTTGTCTGGCCAAAATCCAGCATGCTTTTGACAAGTTTAGCAGTCGTAGGAAGAAAACTAGAAGTTCACCTAGTGGACAAAGTCTGAAGGCCGAACATTCCAAATTGGACTGAGACTAGAGAGTAACATGATTGAAATTCGGATATTAACATCACCGCTCCAAATAATACCATGTCGAGGTTGGTCAATTAATCGAACTTCGATGGAGGATATTTTACCCCCAACAAGTTCTATTTTTGGCACACAAAGATGAAGCCTTTACCATATTTTCAAAGTTCTATAAAAAGGTTTTGAATGAAAAAAATTCAACCATTATTTGTGTTGACCAACTGATTGATTTTGATGATTTCAAAATATTGAGTATAAATGATACTAATCATGTATTTCAAGAATGTATATAGGTCTTTTCAGGTGTTCACATTGAAGAAATTATCTTTGGAAGAAATCATCTCAAGATGTCAAGCCAAAGCAATTAAAAGAAGAAGTTTTTATAAATTTGGATGGCTCATTATGAAGAAAAATAATTTGAAAGGTTTTGAAAGTTGAATTGATAAAGATACTTGGAGAAGGTCAAAATTCATAATTATTTTTTTGATAAAATTCAACTTTTGTGAAGAAAAGTTGCCCATTTCTTTTGATAAAAAAATTAAATCTAAAAATTAAATCTAAAAATTCTTTTGATAAAAAAATTCTTGATCTTAAAAAAAATGATATTTTGAAATCTTTTCTAAAAAAATTAAAAATCTTTTAATAGAAAAAAAATGATATTTTTTTAAAAAAATTCTTATGATATATCCAAATTCTTAATTTTGAAAGGATCTATATATCTCATATTTATAAAGTTCTGAAAAACAAACAAAAACTTCTCAAATGGCACAAACAAATAATTTTTCAAAAACTTATCATAATTGTTATTTATCTTATATTAAATAGTCTATTTTTGCATTGAATTCTATTGCATTATCTTTTGGCAAAAGAAAAGTATGCTATGTCTCAAATTTGAATTTTCATGATCATATTCTTGCTATTATATTATTTGAGATAAATTCTTGTGATATATTTCTAAATGATCTGCTTTAGTATTAAAAGAAGAAAAGTATTTTTAAGATTATATTATTCAAAATTTTTGAAGTCCAGAGTTCTTTTAATTAAAATTAAAAAGTATGTATGCATCTATATTTTTGAGCAATGGAAGAACTCTTGACCTAAATTTGAAAGTAAAATCCATAATATATTTTTTTGAAAAAATAAAAAATATTAAAAAATATATAATCTTTTAATTAAAAATATACTTAAATTTAAAAATTTGAAGTTAAAAGTTAAATAATCTAATTTTTTAAATTTGGCATCAGTTAATTTCATATTAAATATGCTTAGTTTAAAAGATAGGGAGAGAAAGTAAAATTTTTATTCATAAAAGGCTACTTGATTGAAAATATCTTAACATAAAGAGAAGAATTTATTTAAGATGAATTGATTACTAAATTAGTATTAATTAAAATTTAATATAGTATCAAATTAAAGATGCTTAACTTGAAAGAAAAAGGTGAAGTAACAAAAATTATAAAGTTTAAGTATGTAAATTTTGAAAAAGAAAAAGAGAATATAATGCTAAGAATGAATATGTACATTTCAATTTGATAATCTAAATTTAAAATATGCTTATTTTGAAAGAAAGAGGGGGAGAAAGTTGAAAAATAAATTAATCCAGCTATTAGTATGAAAAGCAAGGGTAGAGATATTTTCTTATTTGATTTGATTGAAAATATTAATGAACTTTTGATCTAAAATTCTTAATCAATTATCTTATTTTGAGCCTTATTGATTTTAAACCTTCCATCAAATACTTTATTGTCTTTTCAATTTATGCTTTCATGTGTTTATTCAATTTGATTTACTTGATTTAAAGTGCTATTAATTTAAAGTAGTATCAGATAAATAAATTATTCTTCAATGTTAAAAATTATTTAAAGTGGTATCATTAATATGCTAGTTTCATATTTTAATTTACATGATTATTCTTAATAATTGATTGAAGTTAAATTAAATTAAAAATATATTCTTATTCTAAGAAATAAATTTTTAAACTTAATCTGAAAATTCATTTAAAAATTTAAATCTGATACTATTTATTTTACTTTACTCGATATATTTTTGTTACATATCTTTTCCAAACTTAGTTGACTAAAATTTTTTAAGAAAAAAAAAGATTGAATATTAAAGTATATATTATATTTAATTTCATGATTAAATCTTTTGAAAAGCTCTATTCCTTTTAAAATTTAAAAGTGTATTTTAAAAATCTAATTAAAATATCATATTCATTCAAAAGGGGGAGAGTCTTTAATATTTGAATTCAAGCTAATTTTTGAAAAGAAAGAAATATTTATTCAAAAGGAGAGATAATTTTTTGGATTTGACTTTATGAATTTGATACATGTCTTAATTTAATGTCTTGATATTGATTTTGATGATTTTTTTCTGTTCCTTCCTATGAGCTTTTTGATGTTGTCAAAAAGGGAGAGAGGTATATTGAGTATATGCTTAACGAATTAATACTTAAGAAACTCAATGAATTTTATAAAGTGCAATCTTAATACTCATTGATATGAATTATCTGAAACATTATTTGAAGCTTTTATAAAGTGCACATTTATATTTGTGTACATTCTCACTTCATATTTTATACTAGCCAGTTAATTAAAACATATTAATTTTATTTTTGTGCATATACTCGAAGTTTTATCATCATCAAAAAGAGGAAGATTGTTGATCCACTAATTGATTTTGATGATTCCAAAATATTTAGTATAAATGATACTAATCATGTATTTCAAGAATATATATAGGTCTTTTCAAGTGTTCACATTGAATAAAGTATCTTTGGAAGAAATTATCTCAAGATGTCAAGCCAAAGCAATTAAAAGAAGAAGTTTTTATAAATTTAGATGGCTCATTATGAAGAAAATTAATTTGAAAGGTTTTGAAAGTTGAATTGATAAAGATGCTTGGAGAAGGTCAAAGTTGTCATTTCATCAAGTTGGAGATCGAGATAATATTGTTCAAAAGCCTCAAGAGCATTAAAGAAGAGTTTGAAATTTTTGAAGGTAATTTAGAAAGATTCAAAAGTTAAAAAAAGAAGAAAAATATGTTTGTGTAAAAAGAATCAACCCCTAGGTCATTCTCTTTTGAAATGGGCAGCTTGGCATGCTTCGACACATTGTTTTTGTATGGCCTCATAAAAGGATCGACCCATGGGTCAACCTCTAGTGAAAGGGTCGACCCCTGAGTCGACCTTTATTGCATAAAAACTGAATAGAAAGCTAAATTTTTAAGTGGTATCGATCTCTGTTGCATCGAAACAGAATAGAAAGCTAAATTTTTAAGTGCTGTCCAAGTGCCAACATCTGAGAAAGAAGTATCAACACCTAAAAAAAATGTATTGATACCTAAGTAAAAAATATCGATCCCAGATCACAAGGTATCGACCCCAGATCAAAAAGTGTCGATCTCTATAGAAAAAGTATCAACCTCAATGTCAGGACAGGCATAACGGTTAGTCTTTTATAGCTTTTCAAATGGCTATTTCTCCACTCCAATGGCTAGTTCAAGGCTTCCAACAGCTAGAACTAATCCTTCAGCCATCATTAAGAATATAAAAGGCTAGAGAAATATTTGGGAAGGAAGATTAAGAAATTTTAAAGTAAAATCATTTTCGATTTAAGAGGTTTTCATTGAATATCAAAAAGAGAGAAAAAAGAGAGAAACTAAGCTTTGATTTCAGAGGGCATTCAAGAGTTATCTTCCATAACATATCAAGTAACCTCTCAGCATCATTTGAAGAGAAGTGAAGCTTCAAAAGAGCATATATTCAGCCACTTCTTTGAGCTTCAAAAGAGTTTTTTTTATTTTTATTTTTATGCTAAAATTTTATATTTATATTTTTTGTTTCTTTACAAGTTTTTTTAGAAAAAAGAAACTTGAAGTATAGGCAGTCCAAGCCGGTAATTGGATGGTATATAGGTTTTGATTGGAAAGTCTAAAAAACCAATCGAGTTGATAGTGATCCCGAAAAAACTATTGATGTAAGGTTGTGGTTGGTGAGCCCGATAAAACCAACTAAATTTGTTTGTGATCCTAAGTTAAAATAAGTGCACTATAATCTAGGGATTATAGTGGAATTCCCAAGAAGAGCTTGGGGAGTGGACGTAGGTCGGGATTGTACCAAACCACTATAAAATTTTTATGTATTTATATTGTATTTTTGCTTTTCTTGCTCTCATTACTTGCTTTACATATTTGTGTTATCTAGTTGATTTTAATTTTACTACTGTATTACATATCCATCACAAATACTCAAATTTTATTAATTAGAAGCACATATTTACTTAGAGTTTAATTTAGCTAAAATTTTAAAAGAATCCAATTCACCCCCCCCCCCCCCTCTTGGGTTGCTACCTCTGGGCAACAATTTATATCCGTAGTGATCACGACACTGAATTTGAAAATAAATTTTTTGAAGATTTTTGTAATGAACATGATATTAAACATAACTTTTCTACACCTAGAACTCTTTAACAAAATGGCGTAGTTAAAAGAAAGAATAGAATCTTAGTTGATATGGCCCGTACCATATTGTGTGAAGGAAAACTGCCCAAATATTTTTGATCTGAAGCCATTAACATAGCATGTTACATCCTAAATAGAGTTTTAATTCATCCTATTTTTAAAAAAATTCCTATAAGCTTTGGAAAGGGAAAAGACCTAATATTAACTACTTTCATATCTTGGGTTGGAAATATTTCATTCATAATAATGGCAAAGACAATCTTGATAAATTTGATGCTAAGGTAGATGAGGGTATCTTTCTTAGATATTTTACATCTAGCAAAGCATATAAGATCTTCAACAAATATTCCTTTATTGTTGAAGAATCCATTAATGTTGCATTTGATGAACTAACAATCAATCTTTGAGAAAGAAAGATATTCTTGATGATGATGCAGGAATTCTAAAAAGTGGAATGAAATAGCTTAATTTGAAGGACAATACCATCCATAATCAAGAAAAATTAACAACAACTATAGAACATGAAAAGAATGGTGAGCAAGAAATAACTAAAGAGGATGAAAATCTACCCAAGGAGTGGAGGTATGCACACAACCATCCAAGAGAACTAATCTTAGGTTATCCTTTATAAGGGATAAGAACTAGATTATCATTTAAAGAAATTATCTTAATTTTGTTTCATAAATTAAACCTAAAAATATAGAAGATACTGAAAATGATTCAAATTGGATGATAGCTATGCTAAAAGAACTTAACCAATTTGAAACAAATAATATTTGGACTTTTGTAGACAGACCCCTTGATCATTCTATAATTAGCACAAAATGGATATTTAAGAACAAACTAAACAAACATAAAAATATAATAAGAAATAAAGCTAGATTGGTTGCAAAGAGATATAATCAAGAAGAAGGGATTGACTTTGACGAAACATATGCTCCCGTAGTAAGACTAGAAGCTATAAGATTATTACTTGCTTTTGCTTGCTACTTGAACTTTAAATTATTTCAAATGCATGTAAAGAGTGCCTTCTTAAATGGTTATATCGCTAAAGAAGTGTTTATAGAACAATCCCCTAGATTTGAAAATTATTTACTTTTAATCATGTGTATAAATTAAATAAAATACTTTATGAACTTAAACAAGCACCTAGAGCTTGATATGAAAGGCTAAGTAAATTTTTATTATAAAATAATTTTATTAGAGGTAGTGTAGATACTACACTATTTTTAAAAAGAAAAAATAGTGACCTTCTTGTAGTTTAAATTTATGTGGATGATATCATATTCAGAGCTACTAATGAGAATCTTTGTCAAGATTTTGCTAAGTTAATGCAGGATGAATTTGAAATGAGCATGATGGAAGAGCTGACCTTCTTTTTAGGATTTCAAATTAAATAATCAAAGGAAGGTATCTTCATTAACCAAACTAAGTACATCAAGAAAATACTAAAAAAGTTCAGTATGGAGAATTGAAAGAAGATCGGTACATCAATGAGCCTCTCATGCAAACTTAACAAAGATGAAAATGGTAAGAATGTAAATGAAAAGCTCTACAGATTTATGATAGGATCTCTGCTTTATTTAACTGCAAGTAGGCCTGACATCTTATTTAGTATTTTCATGTGTGCAAGATTCCAATCAAATCCAAAAGAATGATATTTATTAGCTGTTAAGAGAATTTTTAGGTATCTAGTTAATACACATAACTTAGGATTATGGTACTCAAAATAATCTCTATTGAGTTAATAGGATACTTTGATGCTAATTATGGAGGATGTAAAATAGATAGAAAAAGTACTAATGGCACTTGCCAATTTCTAAGATTAAACTTAATTTCATGGTATAGCAAGAAGCAAAACTCCATAGTTTTGTCAATTGCCAAAGCTAAATATGTTGCTGCAGGAAGTTGCTATGCACAAATACTTTGGATTAAGCAATAACTCAAAAATTTTAAAATTAAATAAAATAATATTTCAATTAGGTGTGACAATACTAGTACCATAAACTTGATCAAAAATCCTATCCAACACTCTAGAATTAAGCATATTGAAATTAGACATCATTTCATTAGAGATCATATTCAAAATAAAAATATTATGCTTGAATTTATCTCAATAGATAATCAACTTGCTGATATTTTTACAAAATCTTCAAATGAAGATAGATTCTTAAAAATCAGAGGTGAACTTGAAATTTATGATCCACTCTAAATTTGTCTTATCTTATATTTATTGAATGGTATTATGTCTCTTCTTTCCATCCTTAGCACCCTTATTTCTATCTAGAGTTATCAAGAAAATTCAGTTAGAAACTTCATCTTATCTAAAATTATCCCTATTCTCGAGACGTCTCAATTTATACTCGAGACATCTTGGTTGTAATCCAAGACATCTCATCTTAAACTTGAGTCATCTTTATTTTTCGAGACTTCTCATTTTTGAGTCAAGACATCTTGAATATCGCAGGCCCTCTTTTTTAGTGGATTTTTGAAAAGCCCTCTATCCCATTCCTCTCACTCATTCATCGAGACCTCTCGCTCCAAACTCTCTCAAACTCCCTCAAACCCCTTCCAATCCTTCAAATCACTATTCCATTATCCTCTTCGCCGGAATTCGAGATTCTAATGGCTCCAAAAAGAAAATCCACTAGCACCCAGAAATTGTCCATCACTTTGTTAGTTGAAAATAGGGTAAAGAGGTTGTGGAACAGCTCCCAAGTTTCACCAACAGCTCATTCCTCTTGTTCTCGCCAGTTCATCGCCACCAGGAGTGTTCCTACCAGATGGAAGGTGGACTTTGGCTTCTTGGATCGGGAGAACTTCCATATTGGATCTTGGTTATGGCAATAGGGATGGAAAAAATTTTGTTCTCTTGAGGTAAATGTCTATCTAGATTTAATCAGAGAGTTATTTTATAATCTCAAGTTTGAGGAAGAGTTTGGAGTCGAATCCTTGATAAAAGGCATTCACATAGCCTTGGATGAAAGAAGATTAGGGCATCAGTTAGAAGTACCGAGGTTTGAGATTTGCTACTTAAATTTAACTAATAAAGTTGAAGCCTTGAAGTGTGTTTCGGAAGGGGATGTTGTAAATGAGCTTGATCAATTAGTATCAAACCAACTTTCTATTGAAATGAGGCTGCTGCATAGTATTATTGGTCACATAATTTTTTTCAAAGTTGGGAGACATGACTAGATAGGGAAAAGAGAGCTTGCAATTATATTTTATTTGATAAAAGGAACTCCTATGAACTTTTTCTTCCTAATGCTTCAATAAATTAAGGATACTACAAACAAATGCAAGGCGTGTCTCCCTTATGGAATGATCTTCATCTTGATTTTTAAGGACTTTCATGTAGATTTAGAAGGTGAAGATTTTAAGGAGCTTGCTCATACTGATTATCTAAATGATGAGACACTACATAGAATGAAGATTATAAAGAAAGAAGATAGGTGGGTCAGATCAGATGAGGATGTGACTCTAGAGCTAAACCTGTAGAACAAGGATCTCCTCCTCCTCCAATCTCTTCTTCTGATGATGGTCTGTCATTCACTGCCCCTGGATCCCCCCACACAACTCAAGTTCATCAAAGCTAGATACATGTTCTACCTTCTAACTTTAGCTTGGATAGATTGATAGAACAAGTTACGGAGCAGGTTGTGGAAAAGGTTTCAGCAAAATGAATGAACTACTCTCTAGACTGAAACATTGAATTCTGATAAGCATTGAAGAGCAAAGGATTTCTACTAAAGGGTAGATCAAGATGCTTAGTCAGCAGATCAGTAGCTTATCTCATAGGCTAAAAGTTCTAGAAAAAGAGCAGCATGGGTTTGTTGGCAATAGTGTCCTAAAGTCAATCATCAATCTATTAATGGTTGAGCTATCTATTGTAATTGTATATGAATTATCAATAAATAAAAATTATTTTGATAATTTTTATCATAAATTTTCATATCTTCTAATGAACTCCTATATTGTGGTGAAGTTCTTAGGACTATTTAGAATCGACAAAGAAGGATTTATCATTCAGTCCTCAAATCTGTTTGTGATCAAATGATACGTTGTTACTAAGGATGATAATGTTTATCGAGTGTAGGTTATTATATGCCATATGGGTTAGTTATCCTCTTAACTAAAGAGTGTGGAGATACTAGTATGACATGCAGGTGAGATGTAGGATACATCTGCACTGAACATGACTAACTTTGAAACTTTTCTGCTGTCAAGATTTGCTCTAATGGAATATGGGTATAAGTGTCCCTCCGACTTGAGATCACCATGGTGACTTCTAAGCAACTTACTATACTTTGGTGTCGGACTATCTGAATTTTTAATTTAATGATGAAAAATTTTTGGAGACAGTCAAGTACTTAAGAAGGCGGTGTGTGTGTCAAGATGGGATTGACTACTCTGGTTCAAGAGCTGTGTTCTATTGTATTTTAATTTAGCAAATCCTTGGCCAGGATAGTCCTAATGAGGGGTCATAGGACTGATTGCTTTGAGATACCATTTGGATGTATTTTTCAGGGTTGACAGTTTAATTCTGAGTCATCCTACACATAGAGGTCAAAAGGATGAATTATGTGATAATCATATTCATGTAGGTTCTAAATATTATGATTGTAACTATTCGATCTATCTAGATGTCGAGTACCATTAATAGATGGTCACTTCGATTAGTATAGGAAATGGTTCTTGTACTACCAACTTAGATTCAAACCTATAGGGTCACATACATTAGAGATTACTATCTAATATGATGGCTAGTCAAGAGTCTCACTTGATTGAGATTCTACGGTCAAGAGTTCTACTGGATTGGGACTCTTCGATCAAGAGTTCTACTGGATTGGGACTCTGAGTCCTGATTGTTTGGGACTCTATGGTCAAGAGTCCTATTGGGCTGAAACTCTTCGACCAAGAGTCATACTACTATGGAACTTTGAGTTCTACTTATCTGAAACTCTATGATTGAGAGTTCTACTCATCTAGGACTCTATGATCATGAGTTCCACTTATTTCGGACACCTAGTTTGGGACTCTTTGATCAAGAGTTTTATTTTGATGGTACTCTATTGTTCGGACACCCTTTAAATTTGGACTCTATATTTATGAGAGGTTCAATTAGTGATTTGATCACTAATTAACTCAATTTGATGGAGTAATTATTTTTGGATCAAGTCTAATTGAATTGGATTCAATTGGATTTGATCCGATTAGATTATGAGATGACCAAATCGTCGAGGAGGTTTTATCCCTAATTTGATTAGGAATTGGGCTTAAATAATTTTTGATTTGATTAAAATTTAACTAAGCCTAATTAAGCCTAAATTAATTGGGTTAATCTACTCTAATTGGGCCTAACCAATTTGGATTGGGTTGGTTCAATTGGATAAGAAAAATTAAGACTAGTTTGACCTAGTCTTCCCATGCGCCACCTTACTTTCTTTGCGCCATATTTTTCTCCATGAGAAAGATGTTCTCATTAATGATTTTACATGCAAATGAGGACTTGTTTTCTCCCTTCTCACTCTCGGAAGGGATAAAAACTAGTTGATTGCATTTAAATTCAAAAAAGTTTGAATTTGAATGAAACAACTCTCTTATCACAACTATCCCTCCATGCCACTTTGTGGTGTGCGCTCCCTATTAAATTTCATGAATTTTTTGGATGTGTGAAATCTTTGAGAAAGTCTCCCCTCTAGTACATGAGCCCCTTCCCAGCATGAGAAAAATAAAAAAAAAAAAATCAGAGAAGGAAGAATTGAGAGAGAAAAGTAGGTGCTAGGGTTTGATTGTTGTGCTGCCCTTGTTCTTGATCTAGGGTTTCTAATTTGATTTTGTAAGATCTGAGTGTCAGATCTTTATGAGATCTTTTAGAGTACTTCCTCATCCTCTCTTCTACCCCTACTACTAATCTAGAGCATCTAAAGTTTTGGTGGAGGGAGATCAAAATTATTCGATCAAATCTAGCTGTCACGAGCATCCATCGTCTAGCTAGTACTCGAGAGAAGCCGATCGGGATCAGGATCTCGTATGGACAATCTGTATAGGCTAGACATGTGTGAAACTATATTTTAATGATCAGATCTTCTTGGTGATTAGATCAGTGGTGACTTGATTGTGGAGATCATCTACCCATACAAGGTAACGTGTTCTAAACACGTAGATTAGTAAAATTATTTTACTACCTACAACTATTTTATTTTTAGATTTCAAAATATGCATGTATATCATATTAGATCCTGATAATATAAGATTTATAGATCAAATCTATAGCTCTTTATAAATTAATTAGATTAATTTTTATTTTTGCTGTGATTAATTTTTGAAAAAGTTTTGAAAGTAGAGCTAAAAACCCTGCATGCATCCCAGCAATGGTATCAGAGCATCCAAGTTTTTTTTGAATGTGATGTATATGTATGTTTAGATTATTTTTAAATTAGATCTAAATAATAAATTATTTTTTAGATTTAAAAATAAAAATCATGATCGCATGGACTTTAGGTTGTCCTACTGTAGAGTTTACCCCCTACAATGTATAGGTTATCCTAGTACGTTACTGATCTAAAAGTAGATCTGATCTAATAATTTTTATGATATATTTGAATGGTTTTAATCTAATTTTAATCATAATAAATATTTAGATTAGATCTAAAATAATTCATGATTTTTATGTATTGTGCATAGTCATAGATTAAAACCTATAACTAGTATTATTTATGAAATGAGCCGACCCATTTCTGAAGTGAGTCGACCCATTTGGTGAATAGTGCTAGATTATAAAAGAATCTTTCAAAATTTAAAAAAATACTTTTGAAATGTCGAACCCCAACCCTCAAGCTAGAAACTTCATTAAGAATTAAGTATGATGAATTGGGGTCTAGAATTATGAATTAAAGATCCTAAGTCATTAATCATAAAATTTGGATTACTGGGTTAGATGAATTAGGTCAATTAATTGGATTAGATCTAAGGTTAGTTAAAGAATAGACTAATTAGAGTAATTGATCAAATCTAACTAAATGTTGATTTAGATTAAGTCAAAGACTCTTTAGACTCAATTACAATAGTTGTAGTTGGTCAAGTCCATGCCTTTAACGAGGACCAAATGGACTTGATTCATGACTATGCGGTCAAACCTGAGATTACTAGGTTGGTCAAATTGAAACTAATAAATTAGATAGTGTCTAAGTTAAGTTTGGCAATTCAGATCAGTGGTTTCTAATTGGGAGCTACTCGCACTGATTTCGATCTTTGATGAGTTAATGGCATATCCCTTTCACTGATCTCACTTATCTAGCCATCTTGATGAATTAGATTTTGATTAGATCACTTGGTGATTGGGGCTCACCCATGTCAATTAGGTAAATTAATGTAATTATTTTAGGTGCTCCTAATGCCAGCATTAATTAGGTTCTTTTTTATCTAACTTGGTGTAGTCAGTGAGAGGATCGAAATTGGCTTGTTAATTCTTCTCTCCTCTTCTTAAAATGAGTTAATCAAATTCTCTAAAATTATTAGATCCTTAAAAATGATAAAGTTATGATGATAACTAAGTCATAGCCTTCCATTAAGTTGAGTGATAATGGGTCCATTGGTTTAATAATCATTGAAGGCACAAAGGCCTGGTGCTTATTGACTAATGAAATTATCATTCATAATATGATAATTTGTTCGTATCTTTCTAATGGTGGTCAGATTGGCCGACCAAAGTCAGGCTTGATCGTTTATTGGTTTGATACACCAAATATGATCATGTTAATGGTTAGACCTAATCGGATCTTTTCAGTAGAGGTCAAAGCCTACTGATTAGATTTTTGGAGCAAAACTAAAATACTAGAAGTTGTTTAGAGAAATAATTGGTTATGAACTTACCCATAGATACACATGGATTGACAAACCAAAGTTGGACTCATGTGTAGTCTATGTGGATTCTAGTACCCCCTAAGGTATTAAAGTAATTCCTCGAATTGGAGGTAGAGGCTACTAGTTCATAAAAAATAGTGGAAGGATCTTTAGACTAAAGTCCAAGTCTTTAGGATTAATAATTCTTATACTAATTAGGTTTGATTTTTCTTAATGCAGATATAGCCACTACCCCATCACTCCAGTCATTGTTAGATAATGATAAATTAATGGAATCCAACTTTGATAGCTGGTATCAAAAGTTGAAATCATCCTACAGCATGAGTGGATCTTATATGTATTGACTGATCTAGCACCTGAGGAGCCAGCCTCGAATGCTAAAGGGACGGTTAGAGACACTTATCAAAAGTGGCTCAATGACTGCACCACTACTCGATGCATCATGCTAGTGGCAATGAATGACGAGTTCAATCGCAGGTTCGAAAATGCTCAGCCACAGGAGATGCTTCAAATGTTGAATGATCTTTGGCATGCCTGACAACATTGAGAGGCACAAAACTAGTTGTGCCATTTTCAATGCTCGAATGAGGGATGGAACATCAGTCACCAATCATATATTGTACATGATTGAGATGATTGAGCATCTGAGCAAGCTACGCTTCCCCCTACACGAGTAGCTCGGGAAGGATGCGATCCTTAATTCGTTGCCCAAGTCCTTCCTTCTATTTTTTTATTTATTTTAGAATGACAAAGCCTATAGTGAACTACCATGGCTTATTGGGATTGCTGTAGAACTTTGAGAAGGATCACTAACTCCATAAGCACACGGTGAATGTAGTGGGAGGATCTTCTTCTAGTCATTGACCATTTAAGAAAGAAAAGAAGAACAAAAAGGTGTAGCTGCATGCTAGGACGTCTGCACAGGATCAGACCAAGAAGCACAAGCCCGATCAAAGCTAGACAGAGTGCTTCTTTTGCAAGAAGCAGGAAAATTGAAAGAGAAACAATCCTTAGTACATTGCCTCCCTGGATCCAAACAGGCCAAGAAAGAAGCAAGCAATTGCTAGGCAAGGTAATTATATGATAACACCTTGCAACTTCTTTGTATGTGATACTACTATCTGGGTATTAGATACTGGAAGCCCTTATCATATTTGTAATTTGATGTAGGATTTGCAGGTCAATAGAAGATTTGATGATGGTGAGAAGTTCCTGAATATTGGAGATGGAAGATAAGTTCCAGTTCTAGCTTTGGGAACCATGAGTTATTCATAGTGATTGTCACTTTTATCCAATTTTTTTTATTGAATGTTATTTCTATAGGTTTTTTGGCCAAGAACAGTTATCAATTTTTAATAAAAAAAATTTTATAATATCATTTTGAATGGTATTATGGTTTGTGTTGGATAATTAAATAACGATATTTATTTACTATTACAACCTATTAACATGGTCTAATCCTCCAATAAACATCCTAGATTAGATGTTGTGTCAGAAGTCTACCTTTGGCACTGTAGGCTAGGTCATATCAATAAGAATAGAATAAACAGACTGGCTCAAGAAGAAATTCTTAAATTAGGTGACTGTGAATCACTTCCAACCTGTGAGTTCAATCTTCTTGATAAGATGACCAAGTCATCTTTTACTAGAAAGGGTGAGCAAGCCAATGAACTCTTAGGTCTAGTACATACCGATGTATGTAGACCCATGAGCTCAAGTGCTAGAGGTGGATATTTCTACTTCATAACCTTCATGGATGACCTATCAAGGTATGGATATATCTACTTAATGAAGCATAAGTTGGAGTCATTTGAAATATTTAAACTATTTCATAATGAGATAGAAAAGCAAATTGGAAAAAGTATTAAAACTCCTCGATCTAACCGAGGAGGTGAGTACCTTTTTAGCAAATTTTTGACATATCTAGGAGAGTGGGATTCTCACCTAATGGACTTGTCCTAGAATACCACAGCATAATAGTGTGTTTGATAGGAGGAATCAGACCTTGTTGGACATGGTTTGATCCATGATGAGATTTGCTAGTCTGTCGATCTTCTTATGGGGATATGCACTCGAGTTAGCTTGTTATATTATGAATAAGATTCTAAGTCTATTTCCAAAATACCATATGAGATGTGGATAAGGTATAAGTCGGTACTCTCGCACCTTAGGGTTTGGGGATGTCTGACTTATGTCAAGCATTTAGTAATAGACAAGCTTGGACCTAGGTCTGACAAGTATAGTTTTATAGGATATCCAAAAGAGATAAGAGGATATTACTTCTATCTTGCTGATGAACAAAAAGTGTTTGTCAGCCTTAAGGCTATCTTTTTAGAAAAAGAGTTTCTTGGTAAAGGAATTAATGCCTCTAGAGTCGAACTTGAGAAAGTTCGATAGATAAAAAAATTGATACAATTAAGTAATTAAACCTGAACCGAATTTAATTAGATCAAATCCGAAGCCTAATGAATCTGCATACTATGGTTTCTTAATCTGGGATGGTGATCCTATTGAACTTGATGAGAATGACGAGGATCCAATTACTTATATGGATGCAATGCAGAGACCCAACTCTAAGAAATGGCTTAAAACCATGTTGACCCCATGATTGATTTTGATGATTGCCAAACTTTGAGTATTCGAGTATTTAACCATGTGTTTCATGAGTGTATGTAGGTTTTTCTAGGTATTTAAATTAAAAAATTATTTCAAGAAAAGATCTACAAAAATTCATTAAGTCAAGATTCTTGAAGAAGAAATTTTTCATAAGCTTCCAAAGACCAGAAGAAAGAGAGCTCTTTGACCAAAATAAGAAAAATATAAAGTAGAATTCAAATAAAAATTTAATCTCCTTGATTGAAAGCAAAAATCCCTCAAAATAGCTTTGGAGCAATTTTTGAGACATCTCAAAATTTTTTTGAGAGCTCTCGAGTGGACTGGCACACCTAAACGTAGTTCAAGCATGATTTCGAGAGGTCTCGAGTTGAACTCGAGACATCTTAATCTCAGGAGATAGAAACTTAAGTTTTGTGCTCTGAGAATGAGAGATCTCATAGGATTCTCAAGAGGTCTCATAATTCCGATGAGACGTCTCAATTCAAAATCGAGTGGTCTCGAAATCTGACGAGCGGTCTCATTTTGTGTAGACAACCTTCAATGGATAGCTTTGCAATGGCTATTTTTCAATCCCAACAACTATTTCAGAGCTTCCAACATCTAGAACTCTCCTCAAAACATCTCTAAAGGTATTTAAAAGGTAGAGAATCAATTGAAAAAGGATATAAAGGGATTTAAAGAGAATTTCTATTAGTTTCAGTGAGGAACATTGAATATTCAAAGAAAAGAGAAAAGAGAGGAAAATTATGCATAGATTTTAGCAAGCATTCAAAATAAGTTTTTTCAACATCTTTCACATCCTCTCAAGCATAATTTGAAGAAAAGCCAAGCTTCAATCGAGCTCATCATCGGCTTCTTCTTTAGAATTTAAAAGAGCTTAAACTCTATTTTTTATACTATGCTGAAACATTCATTTATAATTTTAATTTCTCTATAAGTTTCTTTGGAGGAAAGAAACTTGGGGATTAGGCCTGTCTAAGCCTAAAATTGAATATTGTAGGTTTTTCTTGGTGAGCCCAAAAAATCAACTGTATGGTTAGTGAACCCAAAAAACTAACAGTGTTAGATTTTGGTTGGTGCTTCTGTGAAAATCAACCAGATTTATTTGTGAGCCTGAAAAATAAACACACTATAATCAAGAGTAAATTATAGTGAAAATCTCAAAAAAAGCTTGGAGAGTGGATGTAGGTGCAGGTTGCACCGAACCACTATAAATCTTTGTATGTTTGTGTTGTGCTCTTTTCTTCTTTCTCTTTGCATACTTGGCATGCTTATAATTCTTGCTTTACTTTCATAGTTTGATTTTGTTATCTTAATTCCGCTGCTTATATTGCATACATTTCATCACACCACTTTGGTTAAAATCAAAGTACATACTTATTTAGAAAGTAAATTTGGTTAAAATTTTATAAAAATTTAATTCACCCCCCCTTTTTTTTGGGTTGCTACCATTGGGCAACAATTGGTATCAGAGCAGATGCTCTATTATTGATTATTGACCTAACCATCTAGAGCAAAAGATCAATGGCAATCCAAAAGGCATCTTTGTTTAATGAAGGATATTCTATAGATAGACCTTCACTTTTTAATGGTTATACTTATATCTATTAAAAAGCTAGGATAAAAATCTACATACAAGCACATGATTATAAATTATGAAGGATTATAATAGATGGCTCACACATGATCAATGCATTGAAAGAGCATGATAAAGAAATGGCCCAACTTAATGCTAAGGCCATGAATTTACTTTATTGCTCCTTAGAGTTAAATGTATTTAATGCAATTTTTTCATGTATTTCAGCAAAATATGTATGAAAGAAATTAAATAAAACTTATGAGGAAATAAATCAAAAAGAGGATTCAAGCTTCCAAGAAGAAAAGAAAGCTCACCCCAACATATACCTCATGGCTCATGAGGATGGAAAGAAAAATAAGAAGAAGAAACAAAGGAAGAAGAAAGCTTTAATTAAGGGGGAGCAAAGCAAAGAAAAAGAAGATGAAAGAAAAGAGCAAAAAGTAGATCAATTATGCTTGATAGAAAAAGTGGAAAAATGTATCGTAAATCCTTATCTCATGTCTAATGATGATGAGGTAAATATTAATAACTCTTCCGATTTTACTTTTGATGAGTTATTTGAAGCCTTTAGCAATTTAATGGATGAATACAGAAAACTAAGACTGAAAAATAAAGAGCTTAAAAGATCTAATCTTCTTCTAGCTGATGAAAAGAATAAACTATTTAGTGAAAAAGAAAATATCTTGAAAGAAAAGAATACTTTGGCTAAATAAAAAGAAGAATGAATTAAATCTAAAAATTCTTTAGTTAAAGAAAACATAGAGCTTAAAAAGGATAATGATACTTTAAGATTCTCCTTAAATGAAAATAAAATTTTTTTAAATAAAAAGAAAGAGATCTTTGGAGAAAACAAAAAATTAAGAAGAGAGATTGAAGTTTTAAAACCTATTACTGAAAAGTTTACCAATAGTTTTCAAAATCTCTAATTTATGGTAAAAATTAATGAAACTATTTTTAATAAAATAGAAACTGATTTTAATATTTCTAGAAAGTAGCAAAATACTAGAAATATTTTTACAAGAGATTCAACTAAAGATCATACCATTAAATGCTTTAAAAATAATCAAATTGAACATAAAATTTTGGAATGCAACTTTAAAAGAATTGGCCAAGCCTTGATAAAGCAAATATAGGTTCCAAAAGGAACCATAAGCTCTAACCTCAATGAACCCAAGATGGCTTCGATACCAAAATCTAGTAAATGATTTTATAGGTACATCAAGAATCCAATAGAATGAAAAGAGAAAAATATTATGAATGGATGCCTTGGAAATGAAATTAGATGGGTGATGAGGTTTGGTAAAATCTAAACTTTTCTCACATCATGCCATATTGTCTAGTAAATATATTCTGATTATTAACTAGCATAATTATTGAGTATGTTTAATTGATTTTGATAATTTTATCATTATTTAAAGTGATCATACTCCATAAATTGAAAGTTTGATGTATTGATCGAAACTAATATATTCTGTTGATTACTCATTTTAAGCTTATTATTCTATTCTAAATTCAACATGCTTGTTCAATTATTTGTATTATGCTTTATTGATCTTCAATTATCTAAGAAACCTAAATTGTTATGAGCTTGATTGTATATAAAACTATTTGGGTGCTAAACTTAAAAATTGAACTAAGTTTGACAATCCCCCATAAGATGATTAAATATTAAAATATTCCAAAAAAAAATTGCATGATCTATGTACTTGAAAATAAAATATTCAATCATAAAAATTAAGTGCTTGATGTAGTCATCTGCATTGCATCTTAGGTTTACCCCTAAGAATTTAAAATTCTCTAGTTGAACCAAATCCAATAGAACCATTATCTAGATTCAACTTGATTTAATTATAATTGATTTGTTAGATTATCATACCCCTAATTGATTAATTTTGGATCCTCCCCCAAATTAATATGAATATCTATCTTGATCATTAATTTAATTTTTTTTTTCAATCTTAAAAGAGAATTTATTAATGAATATTCATACTTTATTTCAATTGATTAAGTTTAAAAATTGAATTCAAAAAATGGTTTTCCTAAATCTTTTAAAGTTGACATCAAGCAAGATGTTTCAAGAAAGTTTTCATTATCTTTAAAGCTAAACTTTTAAAGAGGACTTCAGTTTTAAGTAATTAGTATCAAACAGCTTGCTATTTGCCATGTATTTGATTGATTCATCTTTTGGTAAAAAAGAGAAGAATATTTTTATTTCAAATCTAGTTTTGTACTACTATATCATTTGATATAATATTGTTTGAGATAAATTCAAAAATACATACTTTTTCTAAACCCATGATTGCTTGATATTTCTTAAGAAAAGGAAGAGTTGATCTTTTTGAAGAATTACTAAAATTTTTTTTATGATTTATGTTGATTGATTTATTGATATCAATTCAAATTGATTTATCATTCAAAATTCTTAAAATTATTTAATTTGAATTAATTCATCTTTATCAATTCAAAACTAAAATCATTTATATCAAGCTGAATTTGTAAATTAATCTTTAAATGATATTGAACTATTAAGAAAATCATGATTTGGTCTAAATTTTAGTTTATTTGGTATCAAGAAGTTTCTTCCTAAGAAAATTTTCACTCTTTGTATCATTGGTATCATTCTTGCCTTGTATTTTATTGTATTATTTTTTGGCAAAAGAATTGCATATAATATCTCAAATCTATTTTATATTGATATACTCTTGATATGATATCTCTTGAGATAAATTCAAAAAATCTCATATATTTTTTTGAACTTAATTGAGTGAATGTTTTATTTTATTAATGCTTATTTCATTCAATTGATGCTTGTACTTTTAAATTTTATTTAATTTTAAAATAGCATTATTTGCTAAAGCAAGGGAGAGAAATTATTAAAGAAGAAATTATCAATTATTTGAAAAAGATTTTGAAATTGAAAATATCTTTTAAATTTAAAAAATCTAAATTTAGTAGTTAAATTCATATTTAATTTGCTTAATTTGAAAGAAAAAGAGAGAAAAATTTTAAAAAGTAAATTTATCAAGCATTAATTATGAAAAATAAGGAAAGTGATATTATCTAGCTTTGATTGAAAATTCTAATTAGCTTATATTAAGATAAATGAACATTGATTTTATTATACTTTTGACCTTAATATGATGATTTCATTTGATCTATATGCTTTTGATTGGATTGTCAAATTATTTTTAAAAACTATTTAGAGTGAAAAGTAGTTTGAGATATATTCTTATTTCAAATAAATTAATTTTGATACATTCTTATAATTTTGAAGCTCATTGATAAATATAATACTGAACTTTTTATATGCCAAAACTTTAAACTTGATTTTCATGATCATTTTTGGTAAATGATTAGAGTTAATTTGAATTTAAAAATATATTCTTACTTCAAGAAATAAATTTTTAAACTAAATTTTGAAACTCATTTGAAAATTTAAATTTGATCCTAAATTTCTGATGTGCATTGCAAAATTCTTAGAATAATTGGTATTGAACTAATCTTTACTCAGAGCAATGAATTTTAAAATATGACTATCTTTTGCTTTGATTCTATTTATTTTATTTTGCTCGATATATTTTTGATATATACCTTTTTTTGAACTTAATTGACTAAAATTTTTTAAGAAAAGAAAAGATTGAATATTAAAGTATATACTATGCTTGATTTCATAATTAAATCTTTTGAAAAGCTTTATTCTCCTTAAAGCTTAAAAGTGCATATCTGAAAATTAGATTAAAAAGGATCATATTCATTTGCAAAGGGGTAGAGCCTTTATTATTTGAACTCAAGCTAAGTTTTTGAAGAAAAAGTTATTTTATTTTAAAAGGAGAGATGATTTCTTCGATTTGACTTCATAAATTTGATATACCTCTCAATTTAAAGCTTTGATGATGATTTTGATGATTTTGCTTATTTCTTTCCATGAGCTTTTTTTATGTTGTCAAAAAGGAAAAGAAGATTTGTTGAGTATATGCTACATGAGCATGTGCTATTTAAATGTGCTTAAGCTTATACATTTCATGATATTGCTTGAAACATTCAAATTTAAGTTAAAAAAATTTTGGTATCAGCTTGCATGAAGTGTGTATTTATAATTGTGTATATCATTACTTCATGATTTATACTAGTTAATTTATTGAAATACATTAAATTTTATTTTTATGCATATACTCAAAGTTTTTGCCATCATCAAAAAGAAGGAGATTGTTGACCCCATGATTGATTTTGTTGATTGCCAAACTTTGAATGTTTGAGTATTTAACCATGTGTTTCATAAGTGAATGTAGGTCTTTCTAGGTATTTAAATTGAAGAATCATTTCATGAAAAGATTTACAAAAATTCATCAAGTCAAGATTCTTAAAGAAAATTTTTTTCTTAAACTTCCAAAGATCAAAAGAAAGAGAGCTCTTTGACCAAAATAAGGAAGACATAAAGTAGAATTCAAATAAAAATCAAATCTTCTTGATTGAAAGCAAAAATCCCTCAAAATAGTCTTGGAGCAATTTTCAAGATGTCTTAGAATTTTTTCGAGAGCTCTCGAGTGGACTAGCATGCCCAAATACAGTTCTGGTATGATTTCGAGAGGTCTCAAGTTGAACTCAAAACGTCTCGATCTCAGGAGATAGAAACTTAGTTTTTATACTCTAAGAGCGAGAGGTCTCATAGGATTCTCGAGAGGTCTCATAGTTTTGGTGAGACATCTCAATTCAGAATCGAAAAATCTCAAAATCTAGTAAAAGATCTCGTGAAAAATTGAGAGGTCTCATTTTGCACAAACAGCCTTCAACGGATAGTTTTGCATTGGCTATTTTTCAATCCCAATGGCTATTTCAGAGCTTCCAATGGCTAGAACTCTCCTCAAACCATCTCTAAACATATTTAAAGATGAAGAATCAATTAAAAAAGGATATAAAGAGATTTATAGAGAATTTCTATTAGTTTCGGTGAGGAACATTGAATATCCAAAAAAAATAGAGAGAAAAGTTGTGCATAGATTTCAATGAGCATTCAAAGCAAGCTTCTCCAACATCTTCCACATCCTCTCAAGCACAATTTGAAGAAAAGCCAAGTTTCAATCGAGCGCATCATCGGCTTCTTCTTTAAAATTTAAAAGAGCTTAAATTCTATTTTTTATACTATGCTGAAACTTTCATTTATAATTTTTATTTCTTTACAAGTTTCTTTGGAGAAAAGAAACTTGAAAATTAGGTCCATCCAAGTCTGAAATTGGACATTGTAGGTTTTGATTGGTGAGCCCAAAAAATCAACTGGGTTGTTAGTGAACCTAAAAAACTAACGGTGTTAGGTTTTGGTTGATACTCCAATAAAAACCAACTAGGTTTGTTTGTAAGCCTAAAAAACAAACACACTGTAATCAAGAGTAGATTATGGTAAAAATCCTAAGAAAAGCTTAGAGAATGCACGTAGGTGCGGATTGCACCAAACTACTATAAATCTTTGTGTGTTTGTGTTGTACTCTTTTTTTCTTTTCCTTTGTATACTTTGCATGCTTATAATTCTTGCTTTACTTTCATAGTTTGATTTTATTATCTTGATTTTGCTACTTATATTGCATACATTTCATCACACCACTTTGGTTAAAATCAAAGTGCATACTTATTTAGAAAGTAAATTTAGTTAAAATTTTATAAGAACCCAATTCACCCCCCCCCCTCGGGTTGCAACCTCTAGGCAACATTCCATGAAATTCGAAATAGAGTCCATGAAGGTCAATGATGTATGGACATTAGTTGATCCACCCGAAGGGGTAAAATTCATAGGGTGTAAGTCAGTCTTCAAAAGAAAAAAGAGCGCAGATAAGAAGATGGAGACCTATAAAGTCCATTTGATTGCTAAAGAATATCATCAATGTTATGGTATATACTATGATGAGACGTTTTCCCCCGTGGCAATGCTTAAGTTCATTCGGATTATGCTTGTGATAGCTGCTCATCTAGACTATGAAATCTAATAGATGGATGTGAAGATAGCTTTCCTAAATGGAGAGTTAGATGAAAAGGTGTATATGATACAACCTGAAGGATTCACATCCATAGATAAGTCTAAGATATGCAAGCTTCAAAGATTTATTTATGGACTGAAGCAGGCATCTTGGAATTAGAACATACATTTTGATAGGACGATCAAGATATATGGCTTCGTTAAGAACGAAGAAAAATCCTACTTATATAAGTGGGCTAATGGTCCAGCAGTAGTATTTCTGATATTGTATGTGGATGACATTCTCTTAATCAGAAATGATGTCCCTGCATTATAAGAAATAAAGATCCGACTGTCATCATAGTTCTTCATGAAGGATCTGGGAGAAGCTTCCAACATCCTAGGGATGAAAATCTATAGAGATGGATCTAAAAGGTTGCTCGAATTATCCCAGTCCATGTACATTGATACTATGCTGAAGAGGTTCAACATGGAGAGTTGTAAGAAGGGCTATCAATCGATAGGCTATGGAATTTCTCTTTCGAAGAGGGATTATCCGATAACACCTCAAGAGAGAGAGCGTATGAGTAGAATTTCATATGCTTTGGCAGTGAGTTCTATTATGTATGCCATGACATGTACGAGATCAGATGTGGCATACTCACTAAAGATAGTGACTAGATACCAATTCAATTCAAGAGAGAACCACTGGAAGGTTATTAAAACTATCCTAAAGTATTTGAGAAATACCAAGAATCAGTGGCTTGTTTATGATGAGTCAGACTTGAGACTTATAGGATTTACAGACTTCAGTTTCTAATTGACCATGATGACAGCAAAAGTATATCAAGGTATGTATTTATCCTTAATGGTGGAGCTATCTATAAGAAAAATTTCAAGCAGCAAATCATGGCCGACTCAGTTTGTGAGGTAGAGTATGTTGCTGCATCAGATATTGCCAAAGAAGCGGTATGGCTGAAGAAGTTCATCACCGAGCTCGCAGTAGCATCCTCCCTTGATGGTCCAGTTCTGCTCTATTGTAATAGTTCTAGAGCCATTGCTCAGGCGAAGGAACCAAAGGAACATCAGAAGATGAAGCATATTTTACACCACTACCATCTTGTCTGAAAGATCATGGATCGAGGTGACATCGACCTTCAGAAGATTGATGGGAAGGAGAACCTAGCCGACCCATTCACTAAAGCCATTGCAGTGAAGGAGTTCGATGACTTCAAGTTGAAGATGATATTAGATACTGCACTGATTGAATTTAAGCCAAGTAGGAGATTATTGGAAATAGTGTTCCAAAGTCAATCATCAATCTATTGACGGTTGAGCTATTTATTATAATTATATATAAATTATTAATAAATAATATTTATTTTAATATTTTTTATCATAAATTTTCATATCTTCTAATAAACTCTTGTGTTATGATGAAGTTCTTAGGACTATTTAGAATCGACAAAGGAGGATTTATCATTCAGTCCCCAAATCTATTCGCAACCAAATGATATGTTGTTATAAAAAACGACAACGTTTATCGAGTGTAGGTCATTGTGTACCATATAGATTGATTGTCCTCTTAACCAAGAAATATGGAGACACTAGTATGGCATGCAAGTAAGATGTAGAGTACATTTGCACTGAATATGACCAACCTCGGAGCTTTTTGGCTGTCAAGATTTGCTTTGATGGAATATAGGTATAAGCGTCCCTCTGACCTGAGATCACAATGGTGACTTCCAAGCAACTCACTATGCTTCGGTGCTGGACTATCTAAATTTTTAATTCAGTGATGAAAGATTTTTAGGAACAATCAAGTATTTGAGGAGTTAGTATGTGTGCCAAGATGGGATTGACCACTCTAGTTTAAGAGCTGTGTTCCATTGTATTTCAATTTAGCAAATCCTTGGTCAGGATAATCCTGGTGAGGGGTCACAGGATTGATTGCTTTGAGATATGATTTGGATGTACTTTTTAGGATTGATAGTTTAATTCTGAGTCATCCTATATATAGAGATCAAAGGGATGAATTATGTAGTAACCATATTCATGTAGATTCTTAATGTTGCAATTACGATAATTCAATCTATCCAAACATCGAGTATCATTGCTAGATGGTCACTTCGATTAGTACAGAAAGTGATGCTTATGCTACCAGCTTAGATTCGAACCTATGGGATCACACACATTAGAGATTCCTACCTGATCTAATGGCTGGTGAAGAGTTTCACTTGATTGAAATTCTATGGTCAAGAGTTCCACTGGACTAGAACTCTTTGACTAAGAGTTATACTAGGTTGGAACTCTGAGTCCTGATTGTCTGGGACTCTATGATCAAGAGTTTCACTGGACTAAAACTCTTGGACCAACAGTCCTAGTAATATGAAACTCTGAGTCTTACTTATCTGAGACTCTATAATCAAGAGTCCTACTCATCTAGAACTCTATGATCATGAGTTCCACTCATTTCAGACACCATAATCAAGAGTCCCACTAGTTTGGGACTCTTCGATCAAGAGTTTTATTTTGATGGAATTCTATCGTCCGAACATTCATTGAATTTAGATTCTATATTTATGATACGTTTGATTAGTAATTTGATTGATAATTAACTTAATTTGATTGAGTAATTATTTTTTGATCAAGTCCAATTGAATTGGATTCAGTTGGGTTTGACCCGATTAGGTTATGAGATGACCTAATTATCGAGGAGGTTTCTTTCCTAATTTGATCAGGGATTAGGCTTAATTAATTTTTTATTTGATTAAAATTTAAATAAATCTAATTAAGCCTAAATTAGTTGGGTTAATCTACTCTAATTGGATCTAACCAATTTGGATTGGGTTGGTTCAATTGGATAAAAAAAATTAAGACTAGTTTGACCTAGTCTTCCCATGCACCACCTCACTTTCTTTATGCCATATTTTTCTCCACGAGAAAGATGTTCTTGTGAATGATTTTCCATGCAAAAGAGGGCTTGCATTCTACCTTCTCATGCCCTAAAGGGTTAAGAACTAGTTGATTGCATTCAAATTCAAAAGAGTTTGAATTTAAATGAAACAACTCTCTTATCACAACTATCCCTCCATGCCACTTTGTGGTGTGTGCTCCCTATTAAATTTCATGAATTTTTGGGATGTGCAAAACTTCTGAGAAAGTCTTTCCTCTAGTACATGAGCCCCTTCCTTGCATGATAAAAATTAAAAAAAAAAAAAAAAATCAAAGAATGAAAAATTGAGAGAGAAAAGTAGGTGCTAGGGTTTGAGTGCTGTGCTGCCCTAGTTCTTGATCTAGGGTTTTTTATTTGATTTTGTAAGATCTGAATGTTAGATCTTTACAAGATTTTTTGGAGTACTTCCTCATCCTCTCTTCTACCCTTTCTATTGATCCGGAGTATCCAAAGTTTTGATGGAGGGAGGTCAAAATTGTTCGATCAGATATAGCTGTCAGGAGCATCCATCGTCGAGCTAGCACTCGAGAGGAGCTGATTGGGCTCAGGATCTTGTATAGACCATCCATGAAGGCCAGATACATGTGTGGTCGCATCGCGATGATCAGATCTTCTTAGTGATCATATTGGTGGTGACTCGATTGCGGAGATCATCTACCCGCGCAAGGTAATGTGTTCTGAACACGTAGATTAGTAAAATTATTTTACTATCTGTAGCTATTTTATTTTCAGATTTCAAAGCATGCATGTATATCATATTAGATCCTAGTAATGTAAGGTTTGTAGATTAGATCTATAGCTCTTTATAAATTAATTAGATTAATTTTTATTTTAATATGATTAATATTTAAAAAATTTTGAAAGTAGAACTAGAAATCCTGCATGCATCCCAACAGGGTCGACAGCATAAATGAAACTTTTGATTTCTGAGACTACCAAGATTGCCAGGAGAGTGGAAGAAAATATCATCACTTAGTGTACTAGTGGAGACGTGATCTTCTCCTCTCTTCAGCAAATTTTGGAAAACTTTGGAAACTTTGGATCTTAGACTCCTTCCTCATGACCCTCCACCTCTCCTAGACTAGCCTCTCATCTTTCATCTACTAGATCTCGTTCAGCTTCTGAATCTATTATAGAATTTATTTTCGATGAAGACTAGGTCTAGTTTCCCTCTATCTATGCATTGAATTTTGGTTCATTTTGAGCATATTGATTGGATATCATTTTGAGTAAATTAATATACACTTTTATTGATGTAATTTCTTCTTTTTTGCAATGAACTGAGTGTTTCATATAAATATACTCTCCTTTTGCAATGAATATTTCATTATCTTTTGCACTCATTTATGTGATTTTGATACTGACAAAAAGAGGGAGAAAATGTGTATGTCAATCTTAATTGAAAAGAAAATGTATAACAATGTAACAAGAAATGATCACTTCACTCTCATATAGGTAAAATCATATTAATTAATATTATATAAATCAAAAGAGAACACTTTAAGAGGGAGTATTGATAAAATATTGGAAACTTGAGTACTTTAGAAATTGAATATATTATATTAAAGAATTACTCCTTGTATTTAAATATACATGTTATATATATTGCTTATATTTTTTTCTTGGAGTGCTTAATGTTTTGTCATCATCAAAAAGAGAGAGATTATTGACCATCTAAGTGATTTTGATGATGACCAAATATTAAAGCACATGATTACTGATATTTTTTTTTAGTATTCTAAAGATCAGAAGAAAGAGAGCTCTTTAACCAAAATAAGAAAGAAATCAAATGCAATTCAAATCAGGTTTAAAAGACTTTGTTTTGTAACAAGTTTCCAATAAAAATGACCTTGGAGCAAATTCGACCATCTCCTAGAATTTTCAAGACGTCTCCAAGCAGCTGGCATGCTGGCACATTGCTTTGACACAAGTTTGAGAGGACTAGAGATAGGTTCAAGTCATCTCTATCTCAGAAAATAGAAATCTTATTTCTGTGCATTGTGACCAAGATGACCCAAAAAAATTTTGAGAGGTCTCAAAGTTGCGGCAAGATGTCTTCACTCGATCTAAGAGGACTTGATCTCAGGAGGCAAAATTTTCTAGAAAGCTAATTTTTAGGCATCTGAGAATGAGATGTCTCCTAATCAAACTAAAAGGACTCGAAGTGAAACAAGATGTCTCGAGACAAATCGAGAAGTCTCAAAATATGGTGAGAGCCTTCAATGGATAGTTCTAGAATCCACTTTTTTTTTGTCTCCAATGGCTAGTTCTCGCCTCCAACGATCAGATTCAGGCTTTTCTGGACTCTACTCATTTCAAGCTTGGTGGAAATGGTCCAAATATAAAAGAAGAGAAGTGATTCATTTTGAAGAAGAAGAAAATGAGAGAAACATAGCAACGCCCAGTTTTTACACGAGCAGACCTTCTTCCATCAAAGTTTCTCTTAAGTATTAAAGCAACCCCAAGAGCATTAACTCCCAGCAATTAAGGAGGTAGTCATCAAGCTTTATCAATAATATCTCAGCTCATTTAAGGAGCATCCTATGTTGCAAAACTTTATTTTACTTTCTTTGTATATTAGGTTTTAGCAGGGAATGAAACTAAGGGATTGGATTGTATTACCTTGGTTAAGGTTTGTAAAGGTTATGGTTGGTGAACCTAAGAAAAAATCAACTAAATTTTAGGATAGTGAGTCTGAAAAAACTATCCGACTGTAACCTTGAGGAATTATAATGAAATTTTCAGAAGTGCTGCTTGGGGAGTGGACGGAGGTGCTGGGAGTGCACCTTCTATTTGTGTATGTGTGTGCTGGCCTTTACTCTTCTTAGCTCTCACTACTCACTCACTCCATATTTTAATAGTTAATCTTTACACATAATTGTTTTAAGTTTTTAAAACATAATTCACCCCTCCCCCCCCCGGCTCTTAGGTTGTCTAGCTTGGCAATACATATAGTTTTTGATCATTCATATATACATGGTTTGGATTTTATGATCACCACTGTACAAATAATTAAAATAGTATCAAAGATCAATTATCTAAAAAATTATCTCATAATTGGATACTATTTGGCCTTTTGATCACTCATTTTTCATTTAACGGCCAAAATCATCCAATGCTAGATTGACCATGATAATGATGTTTGATTAAAGTAAAATTTTAATAGTATGCTACAAACATCAGCAAGATCATCATTATAAGTTTTGAGATCAATTGATAATTTTTATCTATCAAATCATTATGCGATTATTCATGACCATTGAAATCAAATTTTATCGATCAACATAGGTAGGGCTATTGGATTAAGATGGCCTTTTGTGATGATACTCTAAAGATAATTATTTAGATAATAAATGATAAAGATGGACTTTAAATTTAAAATTATACAATATCAAAAAAAATATGAAAAAATATATATTATGAATCTATCGCAGCAGTTGGTAAAAACCACTATCATAGGCGACCTATTGCAGCTGTTACGTAAAACCACTATCATAGGTTTGATCAATGGCATTGGTTATACAAAACCACTATCATATGTTAACATATGGCAGCGGTTACAAAGAACCGCTGTAAAAGGTCCAATTTATCACAGTGGTTAAATTAACTGCTGCTATAGATTTGATCTATAGCAATGGTTAACTATAACTGCTGCCATAATATTGACCTATGGCAGCATTTATGTGTAACCACTGCCATAAATTTGACTATTGTAGCAGTTCTTCGTAATTGCTGCCATAGATTGACATATGGCAGTGGTTTTGGTTAACCGCTACTATAGATCAAATTTATAGCAGTGGTTATATAGAACTACTGCCTTAGAGTCTATTACAGTAGTTTTCAAACTGCTCCAATAGTAAGTGCTACCATAGTCCCATTTTGTAATAGTGCACATCCCAAATGCTCAAAAAATCAACTCTAAGATGATCAGAGAGCTATGATACCATAATGAATATGACACCCTATAGCTGAGATATGCGCTCCTAAGCCTGAGATGCACGCTCCTTAGCTTGAGCTGCCGGCACCAAACACTACAACAAAAAAAAAATTATGATACAAAAAAAGCATCGTAAATACTAAATTTCTGATGCAAATAACTATTTATGATAAAAATTTTATTGCTAATAATTTATCATAAAAAATAAGATCGTAGATAATATTTTGCGATGGAAAGATATTTTTCATCACTAATAATAATTTTTTATGATCAAAAAATTTATCAATTTTTTTATTTATTTAATTTTTTATGGTGGATATATTTACCATAAAAAATTATAATTTTTTGATGAAAATATATTATTTATGATAGATATTTTTTCATCATAAATATTTAATTATTTATGATGGTATTTTTCCATCGCAAATGATCTATTATTTACAAAAATAAAATTCCATCATAAATACTTAATTATTTATGATGAAAAAATTTTCATCATAAATAATTGATTATTTATGATGAAAATATTTATATTGAAAATAATCGAGTATTTGTGATGAAAAAATTTTATTACAAAAAATTTTATTATAAATAATTAAATAAATAAATTTAATTAAAATTAATTTAAAAATATTTTATAAATATATATATTTTTAATTTATATTTTTAATATTTTATATTTATAATCTATAAAATAAGAATAAAAAATTTACATAATAAACCTATAAATAAATTTCATCATTTTATTATAAAATAAATTTAATAATTACAAGTGATCCAAAATAAAATATAAAAATAGGTCGCTAGTTGTCAAGCATCGATATCTGGAGAAGGAGAATGGGTCGGAGGAGAGTGCTCAAAAGAGCTCCGACCGGCCTGCTGCTGCATCATTTGCTCCATGTATGCCATTCGCTCCATCATTTGCATTTGGAACAACTAGTATTTGTCGATACATGCAGCCAACTTAGCTGCATGCTATCGATCCTTAGTAGTCTGTTTCTATATCTCTACTAGTTGGACATCGTAGGCAGCATGGATGTCCATCCTGGACGAGCATGAGGATGTGGGAGCTCTAATCCCATACCCTAGCTTTCTAACATAACAGGATCTCGTACCAAGCATCTAATCACAGATCTTATTATCTATGGGTGCGGTCAAGCTCTCAGGGGTAGACTGGGATCTAATGTCTATCATACGATCATGAAAATTAAAGTTATAGCTATTCTAGTTTTGTACTGAAAATCGAAATGCCAATGAAAAAATAGTTGAAAAACCTTACATAAAGCTCCTAGCTTCCTACTGTCCAGTCCCCTAACCATCATTGGTGGATCCACTAGTAGATCTCAATCCAACCAACAAGCTCGCTACTCTCTGCAATTTAAGAAAAATTAATAATTTTTTTTTAAAAATAGTTAAAGAATTAAAATATGCTAAATAAAAATTACTTACCATCTACTCCATATGGTGAGCAAATGGCCTCAAGCCCCAATAGTGCGAGATGATCTATCTCGCTCGATTCACGACATTTCGGGCACATCGATCCTATATAGTTAACAATCAAATTAGTAAGTAACTAACTAAATTTAAAAATAAATGATTCAATTATTAAACTTTTTAAAAAAAAGTTTGGATGCTTAACCTGATATGCCGGGTCCTCGTATATGCGGTATATGACAGTCCAGTCCTTGATACTAATGCTATCATCTGGCTACTATCGCACTGCCTCCACCCCATGATCATGCACTACAGCATACCAGTGCCGATGAATGTGATGTTGGTACTCCTTAAAATATGAGCATAGATGATCATCCATAGCTTGCCACACGCGATCATGCTCAAATTCAATAATATCAAATATAGCCTGCTAATAACAAATATTATAAAAATATAGTGCTAATTAAATATTTTACTAAATATTATTTTATCTATAAGTGGCTATAAAAGATCTCCCTCTAAGCCCGTGTAACCCGATGCCAATCGAAGAGTATCATAGGAGCAAAGCTACAGCATATGATGCCTAGCTTAGTTTGCCATGGCTCGCACTAACCCCTAATGGGCCTGGTGAAGTCAGGCAAAATCTTGATACAGAGATGCTATCCCTCGTGCTCGCATCTCCAATGCTCAAGGGCGAAGTTCTTTGATGGACCTCACCCATGCATCACCACAAACAAAGAATGGCTTGAAACAATAATGAATAAATTATTAGTATGATAGCTATCTATAAACCTAATAGGTATAATTAAAATAAAAATTTCTTATGTAAAAAGTATTAAAATGCCACTCAAATCCACCTCACTCGGACCTACCTCTATAGGGCCTGCTAGCGACTCAGATGATGCGATAGTGAAAATGGGGGAAGGCTTATCCTTAAGGGTAGGTTGAGACCCTAGGACCGACTCCTAAATGGAAATCTAAAGTTACATCAATGCATACATTAACTCACTTCCATGCATCTCTCTATGGAAATAGAGAGATGTATCCAGATCCCAACCTCAATCTGACTCGGATCATGATCCGGATCCCGAACCGAGTTCCAACCTAGATCCTGACCTCGATCTGACCTGCATGGTGATCCAAATTCCGAATCGAATCCTAGACCGAATTTTGACCCAAATCCTAGGTCGAATCTTGACCTAGATCCCAACCTCGATCCAATCTGAATTGTGACCTAGATCTTGATATGGATCTCAAACCAGATCCTGATTTGGATCCCAATCTTGATCCGACCTGGATTGTAACCCGAATCCTAGACTGGATCTCAGACCAGATTCTTACCTGATTTTTTATCCAAATTTTGGACCAGATCCAAACCTCGATCTGATCTAAATCATGACCTAGATCTCAATTTGGATCCCAACCTAGATCCTAGACTGGATCCCAAATTGGATAATTCATATGCATTAAATCATAATCATAATAAAATATAGGGACTAAACAAGTATAAACATTAAATTATAACAAGCAAAAGCATAAAATTATTTTTTTAAAAAATAATATCTTATCATTATTTTAAAAATCTAACTATTTTTGTTATAAAAAATAATTTATTTTTAAATATTTTACAATATTTTATTTGATTTCATTTATCAATACTATTTTTAATAGTTATTATTATTTTGATTATTATTATAAATAAATTATTATTTTTTTAAATAATTCTTCTATTATTTTTTTTTCTTTCTTCTCTCGCAAGCCATAACCCCTCCCGATCCTCCCACCACCTCCTAACCCTCACCACTGCCCCCCATCCCCTACGTCGTCCCTCTGTCCCCCACCCCCCGTGGCCCCCTCCTGGCCCATCACCATCGCCCCTCTACCCCCTGAGTGCCCCTCCACCCCCCACACCCAGTGGCCCCCACCTAGACTATCACCACCACCTCCCATCTCCTATGGCACCCCTCCGCCTCTCACCATATGCGACCCCTCATCGAGCCCGTCACTACTAGCCCCCACCCCCTATGGCACCCCTCCACCTCCCACCCACCGTAGCCTCCACTTAGCCCATCACCACCCCCCCACCCCTCACGTCCCCCACCCGGCCCATCACCACCGCCTCCTACCCCTACGGTGTCCCTTCGCCCCCCACCCCCCATGGCCCCCACCCGATCGGTCACCACCACCCTCCTTGGAAAATATGTTCCGAAGCCAATCGTCAGTCTATTGATGGTTGTACTATTTTATAAATATAAATAATTTACTAATAAATAAAATATTTATTCTAGCATTTTTCATCATAAATTTATACATTCTAATAAACTTTTATGTTGTGATAAAGTCCTTAGGACTATTTAGATTCGATAAAGAGAGAATTTATCGATTAGTTCTTAAATTATTCATGATCAAATGATACTTTATTAATCAAGATGATAATATTTATCAAGTATAGGTCATTGTGTGTCATGTAGGTTGGTTGTCCTCTTAACCAAAGAGTGTGGATATACTGGTATGGCATATAGGTGAGATATAGAGATATATTATCACTGAACGTGATCAACTCTGAAGTATTCTACTATCAAAAATTGCTCTGATAGGTGGTGCTTATTGTTATAGCAATAAATAAAATTTTAAATTGATCTTATTATTAATTAGAATAGTGGTGAGTCGGGTGTCAATTTTCTCGAAGATTGAAGATTGAGTTGCATTCAATTTAATTTAAAAAATAAAATTTTAAATTAATTTTTTTAAAAATTAAATAAATAAATTAAAAAAATAACTAAGATTTTAGCAAACTAAAAAAATTAAATAAATAATTAATTAAAATTTTAGAATTAATTAAAGATAGATAGAGAGAGTTGTCTAGGGTTTCAGTTCTATCTTATAATATTCAAGTTTATAATTAATTCATGCAATCTTTTATTATCAACATGCAATCTTATGAGATGTATATTCTCTTGATCTAATTCTAACATAATGTATTCTACCAAGTATGGACTATATCTAACATGATCACGACCCATCTCATAGATATAGATTATTTAAATCATACAATCATAGAACATAAACATAAATCTTAATTAATTCTTATAATTCATCCTAATCTAAGCACAGACTGTATCTATTTGCAATTAGGATCTGTCTCTTTAGTATAAATTATAAGAAAAATAAACATTAAAGCATAAATAAGAAAAGCATGTAAAAGATAAAAAAAATTTATAGCCCAATAAAAAGATAAACATAGTTCAAATTACAAACTTTCATGATTAGAAGACTCTCCTTACTTCCTTGGATACGAGATCTCTAGCCATACATGGATTTGATCTTGCTAGCTTTCAGCATATTCAAATCTTCTAGATGAACAAAAAGAAAAGAAAAATAAAAAAGAAGAAAGAAAGAAGAAGAAAAGAGAAAAGGGGAGAGAGGAACAGAGAGGGCTATGTGGGCTTCTAAGAGGGCTATGTGGGCTTCTAAGAGGGCTAATCCCCCCTCGGAAGGGTCTTCAAGGCTTCTAGTATGAAGGGGGATTAAATAGAAGAAAATCAAAGAGTTTTGAGTTCTTGCCAAACTCAAATTGAAGTTTGGATCGAAATTCTCATACTTAACTAAATTCTGGCCATCAGATTGCTAATCAACACTCCAAATTTTATCAAGAACAGCACCACCTGGAGTCCA
Source organism: Cocos nucifera (assembly GCA_006176705.1). Taxonomy (NCBI): domain Eukaryota; kingdom Viridiplantae; phylum Streptophyta; class Magnoliopsida; order Arecales; family Arecaceae; genus Cocos; species Cocos nucifera. The sequence continues at coordinate 55,974 of QRFJ01001643.1, forward strand.
AATTGAATAGGGACCGTTTGATCACTTGATTTGGCCATTTTTCGCTGTTGGATTGTGCCTAGGATCACTGAAGGAGTTCTGAACACCTTGGGAACTCATCTCCACCGTCGGATCTTGGCTGGATCGGACCTCAACTGTAGAATCGCACGTAGGAAAAAATAGTTGAGAAATCTTGATCAATTAGGGAACCACTCTCAAACGTTGGATCCTAACCGGCATTGATGATGACCACTGGATGGTGCAACACTTTTCCTGTGGACCATCTAAACCAAGCATACCAAAGTCCCCGCCCAATCTGAGCTCGCTGCATCAGATAAAATGACAAAAATACTCCTTAGACCACATTTTTTGGTAATGGACCCATTAAGGGTCAACGGTGTGGCACATTGGGTTTTGGTTCATCGTGAACCACATGGAAAATGATGTCTTAGTGACGTCTGCTAAATGGGGGACTAGGTCGAATACGGGTGCACATGCTAGCTAGCGTGGGCTGGCATTGATGTGGTCTAGCGCTAGCGCTGGCACGGGCCATAGTCGGTCGGGTCGAGCAATTTCTCGAGTCGGTTTGGTCCAAACAAGCTGAAATTTTTTTCTTTTTTCTTCATTTGAACTTCTGGCCTCCATTTAAATTCCAATATAGCTTCAATTTTCATCAACTTTAATTTGTTTGAACCTATAAATCAAGCTCTTTGCATTGGTAAGACTCTTTTTTGTAAAACATGAATAAAAATATCAATTTTTAAAATAAATATAAATTAAAATATAATTTAATATTTTAAATAAATTTATGATAGTTATCACATCCTCCAACTTGAGTTTTACTCATTTTGGAGTAAAGAAAAGAAAATTAGAAGCATGTACCGATTCGATAAGATATGGGAGTTTCTTTAGATCATCTTAAAGTTAATTGATATCTGGTTAGAGATTTAAGAAATATATCATCAGATTATTAATTCTATCCTAAATAATAGTTAAGTGAAGAACATAAAATTTTAGAGCTTTTCTTTGATCAATTCTCTATCTTTATTCTTTAAATCATCTATCTTTAGTATGGGCTAGAGTTTTTTTTTTTTTTTTATAGCCAGTGTAACGTTTTAATCCTTTAAGCTTTATATCTGATCCTTGTAACGAGCTTTGGACCAACGATATCCAAACCAGTTGGCTTTAGGGCATCAAATGTAGAACATCCCTCGAGCTTACTGACTCGAGTCAAATAGGCTACAGATTAAAACTAACTATATAACAAGTTTTTTCATATTGCCCATTTTTTGACGTGAATAATAATGCTTACTTAGGCAACAAGATCCGATTACTCGATGGGAGATCAATGTTTAAAACTTACTCTTTATTTTTTTAATTTTTTTTATTTTTTATTTTTTTAAGCAGATTTTTTTCATATTTTCTACTCATACTCATACAAAATAGATTATTTATTGAATATAGGCTAGAAGAAGGTTTTAGAATTACTCAAAAATTTATTCTATTCTAAACCTAATCATTTATTGAGTTTTCTTAATAATTATCCTTAATATTTTAAAAATTCTCTAGATCATTAATCAATCATGGATTAAAATGTATGAAAAACTTTAAATCAATATGAAATTAGGTATATAAGACTAATTATTATCATACTTAAGGACTCAATTAATTTATTTTTTCTTCCCTCCAACTTAATTTTCATTATCCTCAATGGAGTAAAGAAAATAGAGTGTGATATATATAAAAAAAAAAAAAAAAGAGTTCACGTGGCTTAGTATGTTTTTGGTCTCGGCCTGGAATTTTATTTATTCTTCATTCAATATGAGTTTGTAATTTTTCCACCAACTTAATTTTGAAAGAAAGATAAGCTAAAAATTAAAATAAATTTAAATGTAAAAATCTAGATTGTCTCTTAGTAAGTACTAAGTTTAATGTCTTCAGTCGGATCTTATGAAGGAGTTTTATGTATAATCAATTTTAGCATATCCTTCAGATTTCTGAAAAGATAGGACCAATCAAGAGGTCTTGTCATTATGGCATAAAAAAGTTCATGGAATACTCTACGATGATTAAACTTTATCCTAATCAATAAAGTATTCAGAGCAAGCATATTATACTAAAATTTAAAATTATTATAGTTTATATGACAATCATGAAGAAATTATGTTTGATGGGTCGAAATCGGGGGTGGTAGTTTAGAAATTTTTTCAACTATAATCTGATCTACCATAATTCCTTTCTCGAGTCTAATATATCTTGGCATTAACTCTTTCTGATTTAAATCATGGCACTTTTTTAAATTATTTTTAAATTTGCCCCCATACATCATTTTAATATTATAGATAAATTTTGGAGGTCATCCTCAAAAGTAGCATCAAATACAGAAAAATTAGTCTTAAAATTGTTATCCTCTATATAAGCAATATTCCATCCAACAACTTCTTTATGTGCTTTTAGAATACCTATAAGTTGGGCTTCTTGGTTAAGTATCACTGATGGAATGTCAGTGGATGCATCAGAAAGTGTTTTTAATTCTAAAATAGTTGATGGTTCTAACAAGAAAGCTATTGGTGGGCTAGGTGGTGGGTCAAATTTTTTAATCCATAATATGATGGTTTTGGGGTAGGGTGTATTTACTTGATCATTTACTTCTGTATTGTGCCCATCTTCATCAAAATTATTCACATCATAATGAAATAATTAGGGATTTAACGAATCCTAAGAAAGAATTATGGATGAAGCTTCCTCTAGTGTGTTATTCATATGTGGTTCTTGGAAAGTCTCTATAAATTCTATCATCTCATCGATTTGTCCTTCTTTAAAAAGGATGGATGATTCTAAGGCACTTGGGAATGGGTCCATAGGTAAGTGAGATGATGATGTAATTGGTTCATCCAACCATTCTGGTTCTTTCCCATATTTTGCTATCTCAGTTATATGATCTAAGAGGATCTTTTTAGTTGTGCTAGATTATTTTATGACGATATTATTTTTGAGAGTTTTAATTGATTGTGTAGAAAAGTTATAGGAATCTTAAAATTTTTAGCTAGGTATGTTTCCTTAGGATCACTCTCGGATTGACTGGACAACTCTCTTTCACTTATAGCCATAGCTAACTGATCCAACTATATTTCTAGATGGATAATAGCTTGGGAGTTTGAATTTATAAGTTGGTTCGTGGTCTGCATAAGGTTATTAAAGATAGTTAAATTATCAAAAGTTAATTTTATCAAAATTTCTAAGCTTTTTCTAGAGAGTTAAGCCTTTGGTTATCTGGAATATTCAATTATTGATTGGTAAGTTCTAATGCTTGTTGAATCTTCTTTTCAAAAGTTGACTCATTATTATTGAGCGAAGATTGATAATGTGGGTAGGGCATATAATGTGCATTCATGAATGTGGGTTCTTATGGCACTAGGGTAACCGCTAGTTATGATTACCACGAAAAATTTGATTGAGCCTTCCAACCTGGATTATAGATATTAAAGTATGGACTATTTCTTGGTCTGTAGGCTATTTGAATTTGATCTTGATAAACTTGCTCATACATATACTCAGAAAATTGGTGTGGGCATTTAGTCATAATATGAGTGGGGCTCGAACATATTGCACAAACTTATTGTATAGGAAGAAAAGATGGATAACAAGAGTTTCTATTGATTTCTAGATGATCTACTCTACTGAATAGCTTAGCATATCTACGATTGAAATCCAACTTGGATTGTTCTAATTATTTAAATATGTAATCAATGATTTTTATATCAGAGCCATCCTCTTTCGATTATTATTATTTATTTTTATTTTATTTTATTTTAAAAAATAAGAAAAGAGAAGAGGAGAGAGAATTTTAAAGATAAGAGCCTAGAGGATCCTAGATCTAAGGATGATAGATGCGAAGAATTAGCTAATATTTAATATTTATTATAATCAAGTTAAGCAAGAAAAGACTCCCTATCCTAGAATTAACCTAGATCTAGACAACTCCTAACTGCCAAGATCATCTTTGAGCACTCCAAGCCAAGATTAACTAACTGACTCGATCATGTAAGTATAAGATGTGGAAGGTTTCCTTCTTATTGCTTTTCTTAGACACCAACTAAGTTGGCCAGATCAGACAATGAAATTAAAAACCACTTTCTTAAACCACTTATTTTAGACATCGAGTAATTAACCAATTCGAACCTAGTCCAACTCTAGGGCTTTCTTATCCTATTAAGCTTCAATATCCTAGGGCCAGCATCTAATTGATTTTAAATTAAAAGCTTAGGTCAATGTAATATGAAGGATGGTGGTTTGTGGGCTAAGAGTGATCAAATCTTCATCTTATCTTGTTTAATGAGTTTTTCCTTTAAAGTTAATTATAGAGATGTAATGCAAACAAAGCAAGATATCCAAACATGTTAAGTTTTTTTATGGTTTAATTAGTTTCTCTATATTAGTTAAGTATTATGAGATGTCAGTGATTTTTTAGGATTTATAATTTTATCTTTGTATAGATATTTTTTTTAGTTTTTGATTCATTTGGTTTTGTAAAAGAAAGTAAATTCAAATAATTAAGTCTTAAAAAGTAATAAATTAATCTAAACTATATAAAGCAAGAAATCAATTATGAAAGGCAATAATAGCTAAACAAAATTAAAAAAATAATAAAAAATAATAAATTAATTAATTACTATTTTTAATTAAAGAAATCATGCTATAATATTCGGTAATGGCATCAAAAATTTGAACTAAATAAAATTTTAAATCAATTTTACTATTAATTAGAATAGTGGTGAGTCAGATGTTGATTTTTTTGAAGATTGAAGACTAAGTTGCATTCAATTTAATTAAAAAAATAAAATTTTAAATTAATTTTTAAAAATAAAAATTTAAATAAGTAAATTTTTAAAAAATAATTAAGATTTTAGTAAATTAAAATAAAAAAGTAATTAGTCAATTAATTAAAAATTTAAAATTAATTAAAGATAGATAGAGAGAGTTGTCTAGCGTTTCAATTTCATCTTGCAATATTCAAGTTTAGAATTGATTCATGCAATCTTTTATTATCAACATGCAATCTTATGAGATATATATTCTCTTGATCTGATTCTAACATAACCTATTCTATCGAGTATGGACCATATCTAATACGATCATGATCCATCTTACAGACATAGATTATTTAGATCATATAATCAAAGAACGTAAACATAAATCTTAATTAATTCTTATAATTCATCCCAATCTGAGCATAGATCATATCTATCTATGATCATGATCTATCTTCTTAGTATAAAATATAAGAAAAATAAATATTAAAGCATAAATAAGAAAATTATATAAATGATAAAAAAAATTATAATCCAATAAAAAGATAAACATGGTTTAAATTACAAACTTACATGATTAGAAGACTTTCCTTACTCTCCTAGACATGAGATCTCTAGCCATACATGGATTTGATCTTACTAACTTTGGCATATTCAAATCTTCCAGATAAACAAAAGGAAAAGAAAAGGAAAGAAGAAAGAAAAAAGAAGAAAAGAGAAGAGAGGAGAGGAGAGAGGAACAGAGAGGGTTATGTGGGCTTCCAAGAGGGCTAATCCCCCCTTAGGAGGATCTCCGAGGCTCCTAGCATGGAGGATTAAATAGAAGAAAATCAGAGAGTTTTAAGTTCTTGCTGAACTCAAATTGAAGTTTGAATCTAAATTCTCATGCTTAACTAAATTCTAGTCATCAGATTGCTAATCAACACTCCAAAATTTATCAAAATAGCACTACCTGGCATCTAGATTGAATAGGGACCGTTGGATCACTTGGATTGTGTCTAGGATCGCTGAAGGAGTCATGAACACCCTGGGAACTCGTCTCCATCATCAGATCTTGGCTGGATTAGACCTTAGCCACAGGATCGCATTTAGGAAAAAGTAGTTGATAAATCCTGATCAATCTAGGAACCACTCTCAACCATTGGATCCTGATCGCCATTGATAATGACCGTTGGATGGCACAATACTATTCCTATGGAATGCCTAAACCGAGCACACCGTAGTCCCCACCCAATCCGAGCTCTCCACATTAGATAAAATGATGAAAATACCCCTTAGACCATGTTTTTTGGTAGTGGACCCGTTAAGGGTCTACGGTGTGGCATGCTGGGTTCCGGTCCATTGTGGACCGCATGGAAAATGGCATTATAGTGATGTTTGCCAAATGGGGGATTGGGCTAGATACGGGCGCACGGACTGGCTGGAGCGGGTTGGCATTGGCACGGTCTAGTGCTAGCACTAGCACGGACCATGATTGGTCGGCCAAGTGATTTTCTAAGCCAGTTCGGTCTGATCGGTTGGAATTTTTTGTTTCTTTTTTCTTCATTTGAACTTCGGGCCTTCGTTTAAATTCCAATATAGCTCTAATTTTCATCAAATTTGATTCATTTGAATCCATAAATCAAGCTGTTCATATTGGTGAGACTCTTTCCTACAAAATATTAATTAAAGCATCAATTCTTAAAATAAATATGAATTAAAAATATATTTTAATGCTTCTTTTAGTAAATTTATGATAGTTATCAATGGGATATGGATATAAGTGTCCCTTAGACCTAAGATCGCCATGATGGCTTACAAGCAATTCACTATGCTTTGGTGCTGGACTATTTGAATTTTTAATTTAGTGACTGAAGATTTCTTAGCATAGTCAAGTACTTGTAAAGTCAGTGAGTGATCAAGATAAGATTGACCACTCCAAGAGTTTGGAGATAATGCATTGCTATATTTCAATTTAGCAAAATCTTAGTCAGGATAATCTATGAGATGAATTTGATATTTTAAAATATAATATGAATGACTTATTTAAGATTGCTAGTTAAATCCTAAGTCATCCTATGAGCATTTATTGTCAGGAGGATTAATTATGCAGAAACCATATCCACATGGATTCTAAGAGTGTTGTTTTATATAGTCGACCTATCCAGCTATCGGGTACTATTGCTAGATGATCACTTTGGTTAGTATAAAAATTTATTCTGATACTACCAGCTTAGATTTGAACTTATGCAGTCACACACATTAAAGATCTCAATCTGATCAAATGGTTGATTAATGATTAAAAATCATTTTAGAGTCAAATAATCAATACGATTGATGTTTGACCTAGTCAAGTGTTACAGGAGGATCGATTAGCAATCGGATTACTAATTGACTTAATTTAATTAAACAATTAGATTGAGATCAAGTCTAATAAAATGTAATTCAATTAGATTTAGTTTGGGCTTGATTGGATCAAGTTCAATTGGTTTATTGAATAAGCCAATTATAAGGGAGAACAATTCCAAGTTGAGCTAGGATTTGAGTGCACCTAATTACTAATTTGATTAAAAAATTAAATTAAAATTAAATTAAATTTAATCTAATTTAATTTAGTTTCTAATTGGGTTAGGAACACCATGAATTATGTTGTATCAAGATCTATTTTAATTAAGCTAAAGATTTGGTTTGACTAGTCAAAGCAAGAAGTTCTAGCTAGACTAGGACTCCTCCCTTGCACCACCTTCCCTTTCTCCATGCCCTTCCTATAGATTTTTTCATGAGAAATCTAGTTTCTAGAAAGGTTCCATGCCTATCCTTGCCCCCATATCCATCTTAGATGGTTTGTGATTTTGGATTTAATCGAAACTAAGAAGTAGTGATGATCTAGACTCTACTTGATAGAGTTTGGACAAATCCAAAATTCTTATCCATTATGGTGCAAATTAATCAGATTTTTCTAAAAGAATTTTATAAAAGAAAGAGGATTTAATTGTGCACCAAATATCTAGAATCCATGCTAAAAGAGTTTAAGAAGGTGCCCAACCCAATCCTTATCCTATTTGGACTCTCTATTTAGGTATTTGACCTAGACTAGAACTCATTTCTAGCTCTCTATTTAAAGGGAGTTAATCCATGAAATTTTGAAAGATTTTAGATTTGAGAGAGAGGGATTGGGCATAGAGACCTTGGGCATATCAGAGTTGAGGGTGTGGGATTTTGTAAAGGCATAAATTGTTGTGCCTAGGTGAGAGGAAAGGACCCAGGGAAGAATGGTCTTCTCTAGGAATTTTTGTTTCAGATTTTCTTCCACCAGTTTTTAAGAGAAGAACATGAGAAGAAGGATTTTTCCAGATCCTCCCTTCTCCTCCTTTGGTCCTTAAAGAGTTTAAGTCAATTGAAGAAGAAGATTCAGCATCAACCATCGATGAATGATCAGCGCAGTGCTAGCACACTGTGCTGATTTCCAAATTATTGTACTTCAGATCATGATCGAGACTTCAAGTAGATTTTTCATAGAGATTGGATGCATGTGCAGCTTAAAGTGACAACCTTAGTGTCAGATCAGTAATTTGAGATCCTGAGTTATGAAAGGTAAAAGAGATTCGATCTCTTTCTCACACTAGATCAGATGTAGTTTTCTTATTTGATGTTGATATGATCAACATCGTGGTTTTATATTTTATTTAATTCTTAGATTTATATACATACTTTAATCATATAATTAGATTCTAAATTTAAGATTTATTTATATATTTTATTGATTAATTGGATTAATCTATAGCTTCTACTATTAGAATTTTGAAAAAAATTTGAAATACATGCTAGAAATCCTAGATTTTTTCTTCAATTAGTATCAGAGCCTAGATTTTTTTGATATAATTTTTTGCATGTTTTAGATCTATTATTTAGATTAATCTAAATTATAATTTAATATTAAATTTAAAAATAAAAAATTTTAGATTGCACAAACTGATCTTATAAGGTTGTCATACTGTAAGATTTATCCCTTACAGTGGAAGGTTATCCTAGTACATGCTGATCTAATATATTAATCATAAAATTTTAGATTAGATCTAAAAAATTTTATGATTTAATTAAAATTATTTCAATCTGACTTTTATGATCATAAATATGTTAGATCTTATCTGAGGTGATTTATGATTGTTTAAAACTGGAATTATTTCAATTAGATATACATGATCAGGAATTTATTTAGATTAGATCTAAAGTAGATTCATATTTATGTTATTTGCAATTTGATTGGTAGAACCATATTATAAAAATATTTTATAAATATAAAAATTATTTTTAAAATATCGAAACCCAATCCTCAGCCTAAACTTAATTAAGAATTATATTTTATTTAGGATCTAGGATTGTGAATCGATGATCCTAAGACACAAATCATAATATTCAGATTAATGGGTTAGAGTGAATTAGATCCATTAATTGGATTAGACCTAAGGTTAGACTAAAGAATGAATTTAATTAGAGAATTAACTAAATCTAATCAAATGTTGTTTTAGATTAACCCAAGGTCTCTTTAGATCAATTACAATAATTATAGTTAGTCAAGTTCATATCTTTAACGAGAATCAAAATAGACTTGATTATTGGCTAAGTGGTCTAGCTTGAAATATTAGGTTGATCCAATTAAAACTAATTAACCAGTTGGTGTCTAAGGTAAGTCTAGCAGTTTCGATCAATGGTCTTTAATTAGGAGCTACTCGTACTAATTCGATTTTTGACAAGTTAATGGCATATCCCTCCTATCGATCTCCCTTATCTAGCCTTCTCGATGAAGTTATGTTTTGATTAGATCACTTGATAATTCGAGCTAACTTATATCAACTAGGTAAATCAGTGTGACTGATTTAGGTGCTCCTAGACTAGCCTATCAAATAGTCTCCCTTAATTTGACTTGGTGAAGTCAGTGGAAGGATCATGATTAGCTAGTTCATCTGACTTACCTTTCTTAAAATAAATTAATCAAATCCTCTAAAATTATTAGATTCTTAAAAATCAAATAGTTATGGAGATAACTAGATCATAGCCTTCTATTAAATGAGTAATAATGTGTCCATTAGTTAGATAATCATTGGAGGCCCAAAGGTCTGGTGCTTATCGATTAATGGAATTATCCTTCATAATATGATTTCTTAGCCATGTCTTTCTAAATGGTGATTAGGTTGACCAACTAAAGTTGGACTTAATCATTCATTGGTTAGAAGACCAAGAATGGTCATGTTAATGGTTGGATCTAACCAAACCTTTTTAGTAAAGGCTAAAGCCTACTAATTAAGGATTGGAATAAAATTAAATTACTAGAAGTTGTTTAAAGAAATAATTGATGATGAACCTATCCATAGATGTATATGGGTTGACCGACCAAAGTCAGGCTCGTGTGCAGTCTATATGGATTCTAGTATCCATTAAGAAATTAGGATAATTTTTTGAATTGAAGATAAAGACTATCAATTCAAACAAAATAGTAGGAGAATCTTTTGATTAAAGTCAAAATCTTTAGGTTTAATAAATTATTTACTAATTAAATTTTGATTTTTTTTTGCATAATTATGACCACTATCCTGTCACTTCGGCATTATTGGACAATGATAAGTTGGTGGGACCCAATTTTGGTAGCTGGTATCAAAAGTTGAAGATTATTTTTGAGCATGAATAGATCTTATACGTTCTGATAGATTTGACATCTGAGGAGCCAGCTCAGAACACACGTGGCACGATCAGAGATACTTATCAAAAATGGCTCAATGATCAAACTATGGTGCATTGCATCGTGCTAATGGCTATAATCGATGAGTTCAGTCATAGGTTCAAGTCAGCTCAGTTAGAAGACATGCTTCAAGTATTGAACGAGTCTTTTGGCACTCCCGATGATGTTGAGAGGCACAAGACTAGTTATGCCATCTTCAACACTAAGATGAGGGATGGAGCTTCAATCATTGATCATGTATTATACATGATCGAGTTAATTGAACATTTGAGCAAGCTCAGCTTTTCCTTACACGAGTAGCTAGGGAAAGATGCAATTCTGAACTCACTGTCCAAGTCTTACCTTCCTTTCCTTACTCATTATAGAATGACAAAGCTTGAAGTCAATTACCATGGGTTGCTGGAATTGCTTTAGAACTTTGAGAAGGATCGCTGGCTCTACAAAGAATTTATAAATCTAGTGGGAGGATCTTCTTTTGGTTTTCAATCCTTTAAGAAAGAGAAGAATAACAAGAAGAAGAAGTCTAAGAAAGTGCAAGTTCAGGCCGAGACATCAGTACAAGGTCAGACCAAGAAGCCTAAGCTCGATAAGAGTCAGGTAGAGTGCTTCTTCTATAAGAAATGGAGGCATTGAAAGAGGAACTATCCTCAGTACATTACCTCTCTAGATCCAAACAAGTCGAGAAAGAAGTAATTTATTATTGGGCAAGGTACTTATATGATAACTCCTTGTAGTTTCTCTATTTATGATATTACTGATTGGATATTAGATATCGAAAGTTCTTACTATATTTGCAATTTATTGCAAGGGTTGCAGATTAGTGGGAGATTTGAGCAAGATGAAAGATTCCTAAATGTTGGAGATGGAAGACTAGTTCCAGTTCTAGCATTAGGAATCATGAAACTTGTATTTGAGTCTCATTCCATTATTCTTAGTGATTATTATTTTTATCCTAGTTTCTTATTGAATATCATTTCTATAGGTCGTTTGGCCAAAAATAATTAAAAAATTTTAATTAAAAAAATTATGATATTATTTTGAATGATGTTACAATCTTTCCTGGACATTTAAGCAATGGTATCTGTTGGAGATAAACCCCGCTCCTACCGAAGTTCAGTTCGATGCTCTGCCTAATGCAACCAGTAGCCGCGGAAGAGCTTCAACGGATGGGTCTTAGTCGAACCCCTTCAACTGGCCAAACTCCTCAGTGGTCGAGCTCCTTCGAACCCCTTCAGCCGACTGAACCACTTAGCGGTCGAGCTCCTTGGACTCCCAGCGGCTGAGCTCCTTGGACCCCCAGCAGCTGGGCTTTAGTAGAACTCCTCAGCGGCTGAGCTTCAGTCGAACGCCTGCAAGAGCCGAACTCCCTCCAAGCTTCTCCTTCGGTCGGACTTCTTTGGGAGCTGGACTCATCCCAAACATCCTTCGATCGGACTTTTTCAGGAGTCGGACTCCCCCCAAACACCCCTTTTGGCCGATCGAGCTCCTACCGAACTCCCTAGCGACCAAGCCTTAGCCGAGCACCTCTAACCAGATGCCTATGGGAGTCGAACTCCTTTCGAGCTCTCTCTTCAGGAGTCCGAACTCCTCCAAAATGGAAACACGTCAAAGTCCTTCAACCCTTCATTCGAGCCCGAGCGGCTCAGTATCAAGATAGCTGCAACCATTACCATCAGTCTGCCGTAAGCGATAGCGACCCGCTACCAGGCGGCGATGGCTGTCACCATCAACCCGCTGCAGACGGTGCCTTCCTTTAGGACTGACTCTGCTGGACCTCGAGCGGCCCGCCAGCATGCAACTACAGCTGTCACCATCAAGCTCCGCCTATAAAAAGGACCCTCCTGATATGCTAAATCTAACCTCTGATCTCTAAACTCTAAGCTCTCCTTTTCTTCTCTAAGCTCTGTGGAACTCATTCCCGAGCACTCCATTCCTATTGGTCAGAACTGACTTGATCGTCGGAGGGTCCTATCAGAGCCACCCCCTACCAGCTCTGGACGAAACTTTATTTTGCAGATCCCTAGTGGCGACCTCATCCACCTCTGCTCCAGCCAGATCTGACGATGGCCAATTTCTGCACCAACAGATTGGCGCTAGAGGAAGGGCTCGAACCACCGAGGTTTTCTTGTTCTTAAAGGAGTGCTCGGCGATGATTCTCTCTTCCCACTTTAGAGATCTCTCTTCTTCCTCTCTAGAATTCCTTCCTAAAAAAAAAAATGCCCCCTAGGAGAGCCTCGATCCGACGATCGACGGCCTCCACGGCTCAATCCCATTCGGATCCGTCTGCTCCCGCTCCAGCCCCGGCGACCCAGGTTTCCTCTATAACTACGATGGATGCAAAGCAATTCAACCTGCTCGTCCAGCAGGTTCGTGATCTCACAGAGGCAGTGCAGGCGGTGCAGGCTATGCACCAGTAGGCCCCAGTACCAGCTCAACCGGCGCAGGATTCTCCATAGTCGTGTGGTCCAGTCCAGGGGCGACCGACATGGGCTACCCGACCTCCAATCCCCGAAAGAGGAAGGCAATGGAGGGAGAACCTTTGCTCGAACCGTGGCTCAACCTAGGGTGAAGCTTCACACCCATTCTACAAAAAAACCTTGGAGATTAGAGACCGCGAAGATCTCTTGGATCAAAGGCTCTTAGAAATGAGCCGACGAATCGAAGAACTTCGTCACACTCCCTCCTCACGTGGTAATGACATTTGCACTGACCCTCCTTTTTCGTAGAAAATCATGCAGGAATCGGTCCCAACGAACTTCAAGCTCCCACAGTTCGAGAGCTATGATGGGACCACCGATCCGATCGACCACTTGGAAGTCTTTCAGATAATGATGTTGCTCCATGGCATGCCAGACGTTATCCTGTGCCGGGCTTTTCCCTCTACCCTTAAGGGGGCCGTCAGGAATTGATACTCGGTGCTCAAGCCGAGTACCATCTTATCGTTTGACCAGATGAGTCAATAGTTCGTGACCCACTTCATCAGTAGTCGGTGTTCATGCCGAGGTTTGGATTCCTTAATGGCCATCAGGCAGAAGGAGGGGGAACCCATCCGGGCTTTCATCACCCAATTTAATACTGCTGCATTAGAGGTTTGGAACCTGGACCAGTCGGTCATCATGGCCGCTCTCAAGGGTAGCCTTTAGAAGAATGACTTACTATTCTCCCTAGAAAAGAAGTATCCTAGAGATTTCGCCGACATGCTAGCTTGGGCCGAAAGTTATGCCCGGACAGAGGAGGCCTTCAAGGCTAAGGACGACGAAGCCAGCGGCAAGCGGCGAATCGGTGGGCCAGGCAGGCCCGCCGAAGAAAGGAAGCGGACTGAAGCTCGACTGCATCTCCAGACTCTCCTGGTTGTGGGCGAGCCCGAACTCTCCCTCAAGCTTGGAGGCAGCGAAGCCTCAACGAAAGAGCACGCCGAGGTTCCCCCCAGTGCCGAAGTTCTCTCCGATGATGATTTCACAACTATGCCCCCCTTAACGCCGCGAAGACCCAAGTACTGATGGAGATCCGAGAATGACTTCCAAGACCGAAGAAAATGCATTCCCATCCTAGCAAGTGCAACCCCAACAAGTTCTTCCATTACCATCGCGACCACGATCATGACATCGAGGAGTGCATCCAACTCTAGGATGAGATCGAAGAGCTCGTCAGACGAGGCAGACTTAGTCGATTCCTACGAAGACAGCCTGAGGAGTGGGAAGATTGGTTGAGAGCATTACCGCCAAGTGGAGGAAACTAGCAAGAAGATCGACTGCCTCTTGGCGTCATCAACACTATCTTGAGGGGACTTCAATAAGGAGAGGCCAGCAGATCCAAGGGACCGATGAAGAGGCGGAGGACCATGAAACCCATGACCTTTACCGAGGCAAATGACCATGGGATCCAATTCCCACACAATGATGCGGTTGTAATTTCTTTGAACATTGCTGACTATGATGTACACCGCATTTTGGTGGATAATGGAAGCTCAGCCAACATGTTGTTTTACGATGCCTTCTTAAAAATGTCCCTACCCGATGACTGCTTGGGGCCTATGAATTCTCTGCTGGTAGGATTTGCTGGCAATGCCATACTAGTCGAAGGCATAATAACTTTGGTCGTAATGATAGGACAACACCCAAAACTGGCCAAAGTGCGGGTCGACTTTTTAGTCATAAGGACTCCGTCTGTCTATAACGCGATTCTTGGCCGATCTGATCTAAATGTACTCTAGGCGGTAGTGTCAACCTATTATTTGAAGATGAAGTTCTCAACGAATCATGGGGTCGAAGAAGTCAGAGGAGACCAGGCTCTTGTGAGGTACTGCTACTCGATCGCTCTGCATAAGGGAGATCAGCCCGATCCTTATCTTGTTGATGGACTGGACGTCTGCGACGACCTCACTAAGGAGCGGGGCGAGCCTACGGAGGACCTCATCTCTGTGCCCTTGAATGATGAAAACTCGAAGCACATGGTGCAGATCGGCTCCAACTTGGTGGATGAGGTTCGGAAGCAGCTTGTCGCTTTCCTCAGAAGAAATGCAGTCTTCGCCTAGACCCCAGTGGACATGCCGGGGATCAACGTCGAGGTCATGGAACATTGGTTGGCTGTCGATCCGAGGCATCGGTCGATAAGAGAAAAGATGCACCACCATGCCCCGGAGAGGCAGAAAGCGATCATCGAAGAAGTAGACAAGCTCCTCAAAGCCAGACTCATCCGGAAGGTTAACTATCCGACCTGGGTCTCGAACGTGGTTCTCGTCAAGAAAGCAAATAACAAGTGGAGAATGTGCATTGACTTCAAGAATCTGAACAAGATCTGTCCGAAAGACAGCTACCCTCTGCCTAGGATCGACCGACTAGTAGATGCAACCTCGGGCCATGAGCTCCTCACCTTCATGGACACCTTTTTTGGTTATAACCAGATACGCATGATGCCCAAGGACGAAGAGAAGACCACCTTCATTACTGACCATGATCTTTATTGCTATAGGGTCATGCCTTTTGGACTCAAAAATGCAGGGGCAACATACCAACGTTTGGTTAATAAGGTCTTCAAGAAGCAGATCGGCCGCAACATGGAGGTGTACGTGGATGATATGCTCGTCAAAAGCCGAGCTTCAATAGACCACCTGGCTGACCTTGAAGAGACCTTCGATGCACTCAAAAAGCATAAGATGAAGCTGAACCCAATCAAGTGCGCCTTTGGTGTGACCTCCAGAAAATTTCTGGGGTTCATGGTGTCGAGACACAGAATCGAGGCAAACCCCCAGAAAATTCGAGCCATTCGGAAGATGACTATTCCAAAGACGATCAAGGAAGTTCAGTGCCTGGTCAGAAAGGTGGCATCCCTAAATCGCTTCATCTCAAGGTCGGCCGAATGATGCATGCCCTTCTTCCAGGTTCTCAGACGATCGAAGGAGTTCTGCTAGACGGCGGAGTGCCAATAGGCATTTGAGGAGCTTAAAAACTATCTCAGCACACCCCCACTGCTGGCAAAGCCCGAACCCAGAGAAGAATTATTCCTATATCTAGCTGTCTCCCCGGTGGCCTTGGCGGCAGTCCTGGTCAGGGAAAAAGCAAAGACGTAGCGACCGATCTACTACGTGAGCCGAGTCCTAAGGGATGCGGAGACCCGGTACTCTAAGTTAGAAAAATTAACTTACTCTCTTCTAATTGCTGTCAGAAGGCTCCGACCTTACTTTCAGGAGCACACCATAACGGTCCTCATGGACCAACTAATAAAAGCAGTCCTCCACCGAGCAGACGCTTTCAAAAGAATCACAAAATGGGCGATCGAGCTCATGGAGTTCGACATCAACTACCAGCCCAGGCCATCGATCAAGGCCCAGATACTGGTAGATTTTGTACTAGAATGCACCATTTCAGTCGAAGTCGAACTTGAATCGAGCGAGACCGGCACTAAAGTGAGGCCGAGCTTTGATGAAGCTGAGCTATCACAGCCGAACCTCCCCGAGGAAAGCATCGACCTCCCTGAAGGCTCCTGGGCTCTACATGTGGATGGTTCGTCCAACTCCACTGGAGCTGGTGCGGGGCTGGTCTTGGTCAGCCCCAAGGGAATCATCGCCGACTACGCGCTATACCTCGTGTTCTCCATGATCAACAATAGGGCCGAATATGAAGCGCTGATCGCTGGATTAAAGATAGCAAGGAAATTAAAAGTAGATCGGCTTCAAGTCACAGCGATTCCTAGCTGGTGGTCGGTCAAGTTGGCGGTAGCTATGAGGCACGGGAGGAAAGCATGGTAAGATACCTCGAGAAAGTGAGGAATTTGATCCCGACCTTCGATAGTTTTGGCATTCAGCACATCCCGAGGGTGAAAAATGCAAGAGCCGATCTTCTCTCCAAGTTGGCCGCTTCAGCCCCGACCGAGCTGCCCAAAGAAGTATTTTTGGAAACTTTAAAGTGCCCAACCACAGAGGAATCTCAGGCCAACCTGCAGATGAAATTCGAGCCCAACTAGATCGACCCATTGATCGCCTACCTTGAAGAGGGGGTCCTTCCTCGCGATCGAAAAGAAGCTCGGAAGCTCAGGAATCAGGCCTCCCACTACATCTTATACGAAAGTAGGTTATATAAGAGGTCGTACTCTCTCCCATTACTGAGATGTCTCCGATCTTCAGAGGCCGACCTTGCACTATGAGATGTGCACGAAGGACTCTACGGAAGTCACGTAGGAGCCAGGTCCCTATCGTAAAAACTACTTCAACAGGGGTACTACTGGCCCACCTTGTTTCATGATTCCATGGAATACGTGAAGAGGTGCGACCGCTGTCAGAAGAATGCCAGCATGCAGAGGCAGTCGACATCCGAACTTGCTCCACTCAGCGCACCTTGGCCATTTGCGCAGTGGAGAATGGATATACTCGGCCCCTTCCCAACAGCGTCTGGGCAGCGGAAGTTCCTCCTAGTCGCGATCGACTATTTGACCAAGTAGGTCGAAGCGAAACCACTAGCAAAGATTATCGAGGCTAAGGTGCAGGACTTCATCTGGAAGTCACTAGTCTACCAATTCAACCTACCCTAAACCCTCATAACCGATAATGGACGATAGTTCGCTGGGGCAAGGTTCGTCGAGTTCTGTGAAGGACTAAACATCTCCCACTGCTTCACATCGATGGCTCACCTACAGGCCAATGGAGAAGCTGAGGTAACCAACCGGATCCTGCTACAAGGTATCAAAGTGAGGCTCGATAGGGCAAAGGAGGCCTGGGTGGACGAACTCTACCATATCCTCTGGGCATACCAAACTACTCAGAGGGTGCCAATCGGAGAAACATCCTTCGCTTTGGCCTTCGGTACTGAGGCAGTTATCCCGGTCGAGCTCAAGCTTCCATCTGCATGAGTCATGGGCTTCAACGAGCGGCACAACCCCTAGGACCTCAGAGTCAACCTTGATCTTTTGAAAGAAAAAAGGGAGGAAGCTCACGTCCGGATGGCAGCCTACAGACAGAAGGTGGCTCAGTACTACAACTCCAGAGTTAAGAATAAGACGTTCAGAGTGGGAGACTTAGTGCTTCAATGAGCCATTGTCACTTAGCCTCAGAGCCAGGGAAAGCTCGCCCCTAATTGGGAAGGGCCATATGAAGTGGTGGAGGTCATCCATCTCGGTACTTATCGCCTAAAGAAGCTCAGAGGGGTGATGCTTCCACGACCCTGGAACTCAGAAAATTTGAGAATGTATTACCAGTAATCTCCCTTCAGTAAAGCTGCCTCATTTCCGCATTATCATTCGCTGGTGCAAAAACTATGTGGTGACAGGGATGAAGCAGTTATTGTTGCCATGTTAGAAACTGAAGGAGAACCTCGTCCTAACACGAGTAGGAGATAAGATCTCTCCTGAGGCAACCTCGGTCATAGGAGATAAGATCTCCTTCGAGGCAAGTTCGACCGTAGGAGATAAGATCTCTCCCGAGTGCCCACATCAACCTCGACTGCAGGAGATAAGATCTCCCCCAAGGCAACCTCGATTGCAGGACATAAGATCTCCCCTGAGGCAAACTCGACCATAGGAGATAAGATCTTCCTCGAGCAACTGAGACAACCTCAACCAGAGATAAGATCTCTCTCGAGTGACAACCTCAGAGCCTACTTCGGTCAAAGAAAAGAAAACTCTCCCAAGCTTCGAAGAACCTCACCCACTGTCCGTTAGGAATAGGAGGAGAATCTTATCCTAACGCAAGCAAAGTCGAAGGCCTCGTTCACCTTAGACGAGATGGGAGGGAGAGGCACGGACGATGGTCCGCATGTGCCCCCACAGTCCATTAGGAATAGGAGGAGAACCTCATCCTAACGTGAGCAAAGTCAAAGACCTCGTTCACCTTAGACGAGATGGAGGAAGAGGCTCAGACGATGGTCCTGCATGTGCCCCCACAGCCCGTTAGGAATAGGAGGAGAACCTCGTCCTAATGCGAGCAAAGTCGAAGTCCTCGTTCACCTTTGACGAGATGGGAGGAGAGGCTCAGACGACAGTCCGCATGTGCCCCCACAGCCCATTAGGAACAGGAGGAGAACCTCATCCTAACGTGAGCAAAGTCGAAGGCCTTGTTCACCTTAGACGAGATGGGGGGAGAGGCTCGAGCGATGGTCCGCATGTGCTCCCACAGCCCGTTAGGAACAGGAGGAGAACCTCATCCTAACGTGAGCAAAGTCTAAATCTGAGCTCTGAAGTCTATGAAAGAAAGGATCTCCATCAGCCTCGGCTAGGTCGCTCGAGCCAACCTCGACTAGAGATAAAATCAGGAGACCACCTCGGCTAGAGCGCTCAGGACAACCTTGGACAGAGATAAGATCTCTCCCGAGCGACCGCATCAACCCCAGTCGTAGATCAGATCTCCTTCGAACTTCGACTTGAACCAGCATGGAGCCCAAAAGAGAACTTCGACAGTCGCCTTTTCTGCACTCCCTTCCTTCGAGTTTCGAACTTGGGAGTGGGGGGACTATTATTGGAGATAAACCCCACTCCTGCTGAAGTCTAGTTCGATGCTCTACATAATGCAATCAGTAGCTGCAGAAGAGCTTCAACGGACGGGTCTTTGTCGAACCCCTTCAACTAGTCGAACTCCTCAACGGTCGAGCTCCTTCGAACTCCTTCAGTCGATCGAACCGCTTAGCAATCGAGCACCTTGGACTCCCAGCGGTCGAGCTCCTTGGACCCCCAGCGGCTGGGCTTTAACGAAACTCCTCAGCGACTGAGCTTCAGTTGGATGCCTATAAGAGCCGAACTCCCTCCAAGCTTTTCCTTCGATCAAACTTCTTCGAGAGTTAGACTCATCCCAGACATTCTTCGATCGGACTTTTTCAGGAGCTGGACTTCTCTCAGACATCCCTTTCGATCGATCGAGCTCCTACCGAACTCTCCAGCGATCGAGCCTTAGCCGAGCACCTCCAGTCAGATGCCTATGGAAGTCAAACTCCTTCCAAGCTTCCTCTTCAGGAGTCCGAACTCCTCCAAAATGGGTACACATGAAAGTCCTTCAATCCTTCATTCGGCCTCGAGCGGCTCAATATCAAGATAGCTGCAGCCATCACCATCAGTCCGCTGCAAGCGACAGCGATCCGCTACCAGGCGGCGATGGCTATCACCATCTACCCGCTGTAGATGGTGCCTTCCTTTGGGACTGACTTCGTCAAACCTCGAGTGGCCCGTTAGCACGTGGCTACAGCTGTCACCATCAAGCTCTGCCTATAAAAAGGATCCTTCTGATACGCTAACTCTAACCTCTGATCTCTAAACTCTAAGCTCTTCTTTTCTTCTCTAAGCTCTATGGAACTCATTCCCAAGCACTCCATTCCTGTTGGCCAGAGCTGACTTGATCGTTGGAGGGTCCTGCCGGAGCCACCCCCCACCGACTCCGGACGGGACTTTATTTTGCAGGTCCCCGATGGTGACCTCCTCCACCTCTGCTCCAATCAAATTTGGCGATGATCAGTTTCTGCACCAACAGTATCTATAAAATATAACAACCTATTAATGTAGTCTACTCCACAGGCAAGCATCTTAGATTAGATAATATATCTGATATCTACTTATGGCACTGTAGGCTAGGTCACATCAATAAGAATAGGATAAACAGGTTGACTCAAGAGAAAATTTTGAAGTTAATAATTGTGAATCACTTTCAATCTATGAGTCTTGTCTTCTTGAAAAAATGACCAAGTTACCTTTTACTGAAAAAGATGAAAGAGCCATTGAGATCTTAGGTCTAAAATATAATGATGTACATGGATCCATGAGTACAAGTGCTAGAAGTAGATATTTCTACTTCATTACTTTCATAGATAATCTATTCAGGTATGGATATGTCTATCTAATGAAATACAAGTCGGATTCATTTAAAATGTTCAAATGATTCCAAAGTGAAGTAGAAAAATAAATTGAAAAGAATATCAAAACTTTTTGATTTGACTGAGGAGGTGAATACTTTTTTGATGAGTTTCTTACATATCTAGGAGAGAATGAAATTCTCTCCAAATGGACTCCTTTAGGGACACCATAGCATAATGGTGTATTTGAAAGGAGAAATTGGACTCTATTAGACATGGTCCAATCTATGATGGGTTTTGCTTGCTTGCTGATATTCTTCTAGAGATATGCACTCGAATCGACTTGCTATCTTCTAAATAAGATTTTGAATAAGTTTATAGATAAAATCTTATATGAGATATGGATAGGGCGTAAGCCAGTACTCTCACATCTTAGGATCTAGGGTTGTCCGACTTATGTTAAATGTTTAATGACAAACAAACTTGGACCTAAGTCTGACAAGTGCACATTCATAGGATACTCAAAAAAAACTAAAAGGTATTATTTCTACCATGCCGATGAGCAAAAGATGTTTGTCAACCTTAAGACAATCATTTTAGAAAATGAGTTCCTTGGTGAAGGAACTGTTATCTCTAAGGTTGAACTTGAGAAAGTTCAACAAGTAGAAAAACTGACATAGTTAGCTAAACCAGAATCTAATTTAGTTAGATCAAACTTGAAGTCTAGTGTACCTGCACTATTAAGACGATTTGGTAGAGTATTGCATTAGCTAGACAAATACTATAGTTTCTTGATTTAAACAGTGATCCCGTAGAACTCGATGAGAATGATGAGGATCCAATCACCTACATGAATGCAATGTAGAGATCTAATTCTAAAAAATAACTTGAGGTCATGAAATCCGAGATGGAGTCCATGAAGATCAATAATGTGTGGACATTGGTTGACCCACCTGAAGGAGTTAAACCCATTGGGTGTAAATGGATCTTCAAAAGAAAAAGGGATGCGGATGGAAAGATGGAGATCTATAAAGTCTATCTAGTTGTCAAAGGATATTGTTAACGTTATGGTATTGACTATAACGAGACATTCTTTTCTATGGCAATGCTCAAATCCATTCGGATTATACTTATAATAGTTGTCCATCTAGACTATGAGATCTAACAGATGGATACGAAGACAGCTTTTCTTAGTAGAGGCTAACTAAAGAGATGTACATAATACAACCTGAAGGGTTCACATCCATAGATGAGTTCAAGATGTGCAAGTTTTAGAGATCCATTTATGGATTGAAATAGGCATCTCGGAGTTAGAATATGCATTTTGATAAGGTGATCAAATATATGACTTCGTTAAGAATGGAGAAGAGCTCTGCATTTACAAATAGGCAAATGGTCTGATAGTTATATTTTTTGTCCTGTATGTGGATGACATTCTCTTAATCGAAAATGACATCCCCGCACTGTAAGGAATAAAAGTATGGTTGTCATCTCAGTTTTTCATAAAGGACTTGGAATAAGCATCCTACATCCTAGAAATAAAGATCTATAAAGATATATCTAAGAGGATGCTTGGAATAAGCATCCTACATAGATATTATGTTGAAGAGATTCAACATGGAGAATTCTAAGAAAGGCTATCTTTCGATAGGCCATCAAATTACTATCTCTAAAAAAGATTGTCCAACAACTCCTGAATAGAGAAAGCATATGAGTAGAATCTCATATGCTTCGATAGTGGGATCTATCATATACACCATGATATGTACGAGATCAGATGTGGTATACTCACTAAGAGCAGTGAGTAGATAATAATATGATCTAAGGGAGAACCACTAGAAGGTGGTGAAAACCATCCTTAAGTATTTGAGAAATACTAAGGATCAGTGACTGATCTATGATAAGTCAAATCTAAAACTTGTGAAGTTTACAGACTAGCTTTTAATCTAATCATGATGACAGTAAGAGCATATCGAATTATTTCTTTACCCTGAATGGTAGAGCCATCTGCTGGAAGAATTCCAAGCAGCATACTGTGGCAGACTCAATATGCAGGTGGAATATATTGTGGCATCCGATGCTGTGAAGAAAGTTATGTAACTGAGAAAATACATCATCGAGCTTGGAGTAACACCCTCACTGGATGGTCCAATCTTGCTCCACTACAACAGTATTGGAGCAATTGCTCAAGTGAAGAAATCGAAGGCACAATAGCGGATGAAGCACATACTATGCTACTACTACCTGATCCCGAAGATCATGGATCGATGGAAATGAGAACCTAGTTGACCCCCTCACTAAAGCCTTGGCAGTAAAGAAGTTCGACAACCATAAGTTGAAGATAGGTATTAGATACTATACCGAGTGGCTTTAGAATAAATGAGAGTTATCGAAAAATATGTCCCAAAGTCAATCGTCAACCTGTTGATAATTATGCTATTTTATAAATATAAATAATTTATTAATAAATAAAATATTTATTCTAGTATTTTTTTATTATAAATCTACATCTTTTATTGAATTTTTATATTATGATGAAGTCTTTAGGACTATTTAGATTCGATAAAGAGAGGATTTATCGATTAATCCTTAAAACTATTCATGATCAAATAATATATTATTAATCAGGATGATAATATTTATCGAATGTAGGTCATTGTGTACTATATAGGTTGGTTATCATCTTAACTAAGGAGTATGGAGACACTGATATGGCATATAGGTGAGATATAGGGGTACATCATCATTGAACGCAACTAACTTCGAAGCATTCTGCTATCAAGAATTACTTTGATGGGATCCCTTGGACCTGAGTAGCCACGGTAGCTTGTAAGTAACTCACTATGCTTTGGTGTCAGATTATCCAAATTTTTAATTCAATGATGGAAGGTTTCTAGGCACAGTCAAGTATTTGGAAAGTCATGAGTAATCAAGATGAGATTAGCCACTCCAATAGTTTGGAGATAATGCATCGTTGTATTTTAATTTAACAAAATCTTAGCCAGGATAATCCATGAGATGGATTTAATATTTTAAAATACAATATGGATGACTTATTTAGGATTAATAGTTAAATTCTAAGTCATCCTATGAGCATTTATGGACAAGGGGATGAATTATACGGAAACCATATCCATATGAGTTCTAAGAGTGTTGCTTTATACATTCGACCTATCCGACTATCGGATACCATTACTAGATGGTCACTTTGATAGGTATAAAAATTTATTTCTATACTATTGACTTAGCTTCGAACTTATAAAATCACACACATTAGAGATCTCGATTTGATCAGATAGTTTATCAATGATTAAAAATCATTTTAGAGTCAAATAATCAATACGATTGATGTTTGACCTAATGCAAGTATTATAGAAGGATCGATTAGCAATTGAATTATTAATTGACTTAATTTGATTTAAAAATTAGGCTAAGATCAAGTCTAATTGAATGTAATTCAATTAGATTTAGTTTGGACTTAATTGGATCAAGTTTAATTAGTTTATTGAATAAGGCAATTATAAGGAAGAATAAATTTCGGTTGAGCTAGGACTTGAATGCATCTAATTTTTAATTTGATTAAAAAATTAAATTTAAGTTAATTTAATTGGGTTCCTAACTAAGTTAGAAACATCATTAATTAGGTTACATCAAGATCTATTTTAATTTGGCTAAAAATTTAGTTTGACTAGTCAAAGCAAGAAGTCCTAGTTAGACTAGGACTCCTCCCTTGTGCCACCTTCCCTTTCTCCATGCCCTTCCTATGGATTTTTTCATGGAGAATCTGATTTCTAAAAAGGTTCCATGCCTATCCTTGACCCCATATCCCTTTAGATGGTTTGTGATTTTGGATTTGATCAAAACTAAGTAGTGATGATGTAGACTCTATTTGATAAAGTTTCGACAAACTCAAAACTCTTATCTATTATGGTGCCAATTAATCTGATTTTTTTAAAAAATTTTTATGGAAGGAAGAGGATTTAATTATGCACCAAATATCTAAAATTTATGCCAAAAGAGTTTGAGGAGGTACCCAATAGTTGGGCACCCCAATCCTTGTCCTATTTGGACTCTCTATCTTGGTATTTGACCTAGATAGGGACTCTTCTCTAAATCTCTATTTAAAAAGAGTTAACCCATGAAATTTTGTGAGATTTTAGACCTCAGAGAGAGGGCTTGGGCATGGAGACCTTGGGAATATCAGGGTTGAGGGTGTGAGATTTTGTAAAGGCATAAATTATTGTGCCTAGATAAGAAGAAAGGGCCTAGAGAAGAAGAATCTTCTCTAAGGTTTTTGTTTTAGATTTTTTTTCCACTAATTTTTGAGAGAAGAATGTGGGAAGAAGGTTTCTTCCAGATCCTCCCTTATCCTCCTTTGGTCTTTGAAGAGTTCAAGTCAATTGAAGAAGGAGATTCATCATCAACCATTGACGAAGGATCAGTGCAATGCTAGCACACAGTGCTAATTTTTAGATTGCTGGACTTCAGATCGTGATCAGGACTTCATATGGATTTTTCATAGAGGTTAGATACGTGTGCGGTTCGAAGCGACAACCTCAGCCTCAGATCAGCAAGTTGAGATCCTGACTTATGAAAGATAAGAGAGATTCAATCTCTTTCTCCCACTAGATTAGTTCTAGTTTTTCTATTTGATGTTGATATGATCAACATCATGGTTTTGTACTTTATTTAAATTTTAGATTTATATGCATGCTTTAATCATATCATTAGATCCTAGATCTAAGGTTTATTTGCATATTTCATAGATTAATTAGATTAATCCGTAGCTTCTGTTGTTAGAATTTTGAAAAGATTTTAAAAAACATGCTAGAAATCCTAGGTTTTTTCTTCACGCCCCCCACCTCCTATGGTGCTCCTCCACCTCCCACCCCTCGTGGCCCCCACCTGACTTGTCACCACCACCCCCCACCCCATGTGGCATCCCTCCACCCCACCCCATGGATCTATGCCTATCACCACCACCACACCCTGGCCAAATACCCTCCCTCCCTCCTCTTCGTCCCTACCTAAGCACACCCCCTCCCTCGCGCCCCTCTGCCTGTTACTGGCCACCACACAGCACTGACCACCACCCCCCTCCCCTCGCGCCCCTCTGCCTGTTACTGGCCACCACACAGCACTGACCACCACCCACGCATAGAAAGATCAAAAAACAATGTCACACTAAATAGAGAGCTTACCTTTGGTTCACGATAGTGGCAATGGTGGAAAGGGTGATGGCAGCAGCAGAGACATGCTCGTCGGCCGGTGGAAGCCTAGGAGGAGGGGGAGAGAGAGGAGAGGGTTTCGAGGGTTTTGTGGGAGAGAGAGGAATGGATTTCGTAGAAAGAAAGGGACATCAAGATGACTAGGATTTAAAGAGTTTTAGTGATGAAAAATAAATTTTCATCACTAATAATTCCTACCAATTATTTTTCACTAAAAAGTTTTTCTAAAAAATATTAAAAAAATCAAAAAAATTATTTATGATAAAATATTGATTTACATGACTAATACCAATTATTAACGATGAAATCAATTTTTACGTTGCTAATCATTAATTATTTATGATAAAAAATTTTCATCATAAGTAATAAATAAAAAATTTAAAAAATAAATAAAAAATTATTTGTGATAAAAAAATTTTGTCACAAATAGTCAGCTCAGGCTAAGTCGAGCCAACCCTCTCAGGTAGATAGAAAATACTATTCAAAAATTTATGGCACAAGATGCAGTTAAGCTGGCTCGAGCCTCCATCGAGTCGACTTAGATATAGCAGAATAATGAATTATTTATGATAAAAAATTTCTCTCATAAATAATCAAACTTAAATCAGTACTTTAAGAAAAATAAAAGGGCAGACTATTTATGATGAAACTTTTTCATTGCAAATAATCTATTATTTACAACAGTAAATAAATTTTTATCATAAATAATAAATTATTTATGATGAAAAATTTTTATCATAAATAATCAATCTTAAATTAATAATTTTAAAAAAAATAAAAGGATAGATTATTTGTGATGAAAAGATGCACCATGCATGGTTGACATGATGGGATTGAGGGGTATGAGCACATCTGCTATTAGCTAGCCCACGGGCAAATTAGTATTTTTTTAAAAATATTTTTTTTATTTTTTTAAATATAATATAATTTTAAAATTTAAAATCAATCTTCATATTCATTATCTAAATAATTATTATTAGAGTATTATCATAAAAGACCATTACGATCTAGTAGTCCTAGCTATATTGATTAATAAAATTTGATTTCAACAGTCACGAATGAGTGCCTGATGATCTGATAGATAGAGAATATCAATGGATCCAAAAATTTATAATGATAATTTCTATGATATTTATAATATATTATCAAAATTTTACTTCAATCAGATATAATTATCATGGTCAATTTAGTACCGAATGATTTGAACCGTTAAATAAAAAATGAGTGATCAAAAGGCTAAATGGTGTCTGATTATAAGATAATTTTTTTAGATAAATAATTTTTTCTACTAGTTTGATCATTTGTATAGTGGTGATCATAAAAAGCAAATCATGCATATATAAACTATCTAGAAATATATCTCCTGATACACATTCTTAAAGTTCTTAAGCAATAGTACTCATATTTTTGTAAAATCTATTTAACATGGATAATTTATATATATAGGATAAGAATTTCACAATCACCACCATACAAATGATTAAAATAGTAGCAAAGATCATTTATCTAAAAAAATATCTTATAATTGGATATCCTTTGATCTTTTGATTACTTTTTTTTTTATTTAACAGTCCAAATCATTCCGTGCTAAATTAACAATGATAATGATATCTGATTAAAGTAAAATTTTGATAGTGCACTACAAATATCATAGAAATTATCATTACAAGTTTTCAGACCCATCGATGGTCTTTATATATTAGATCATCATGTAATCGTTCTTGGTCATTGAAATCAAATTTTATCGATCGATATAGCTAGAGTTATCAGATCGAGACGATCTTTTATGATGATTCTCTAATGATAATATTTAAATAATAAATAATGAAGATGAGTTTTAAATTTTAAAATTATATAATATTTAAAAAATAAAAATATATATTTTAAAAAAATACTAATTTTAGAAAATAGAGAAAATACTAATTTGCCTATAGGCTAGCTAATAGTAGACGTTCTCGTGCCCCTCAACCTTGTTGCATCAGCAATGCATGATGCATCTTTCCATCGCAAATAGTTTTTCTTTTATTTTTCTTAAATTATTGATTTAAGGTTGATTATTTATGACATAAATTTTTCATTATAAATAATGAACATCATAAATAATTAATTATTTATGATAAAAATTTATTTACTATCATAAATAATAGATTACTTATGATAAAAAATTTTCATCATAAATAGTATACCATTTTATTTTTCTTAAAGTACTAATTTAAGATCGATTATTTATGATAAAAATTTTTATCATAAATAATTCATTATTCCTCTAAGCCAGCTTGATGGAGGCTCAAGCCAGCTCAACTACATCTTGTGTGATAGATTTTTGAATACTATTTTTTATTTATCTGAGAGAGCTGGCTTGATCTTGATTCGAGCTGGCTCGATCTTAGCCTAAGCTAGCTATTTGCGATAAAAATTTTCCATCATAAATAATTCATTATACCATCGTGTCTGAGCTGGCTCGTTAGAGGCTCGAGCCAACTCAACTGCATTTTGTATCATAGATTTTCAAATAATATTTTTTATCTTCCTGGGAGGGCTGACTCGATCCTCCATCTTGGTTCAAGCCGACTTGGTCTATATCCAAGCTGGCTCCACCTATGTACCAATCCCTTTACTTAAATTACTGATTTAAGATCAATTTTTTATAATAAAAATTTTTCATTATAAATAATTATTATTTATGATAAAACTTTATTTTATATCATAAATAACTGATTATTTATGATAAAATATTTCTGTCATAAATAGTCCATCCTTTTATCTTAAATTACCTATTTTAAGGTTGATTATTTACGATGAAATTTTTTTCATCGCAAATGATTAGTTATTTATGATGAAATTTTATTTTATATCATAAATAATTGATTATTTATGATGAAAAAATTATTTGCGATAAAATTTTATCCATCGTAAATGATCAATTATTTATAATGAAATTTTATTTTATGTCATAAATAATAAATTATTTATGATGAAAAATTTTCATCATAAATAGCCTATCCTTTTATTTTTCTTAAATTATCTATTCTAAGATGGATTATTTATGATGAAAATTTATCTATCATAAATGATCAATTATTTATGATGGAAGTTTTTTTATATTGTAAATAATACATTATTTATGATAAAAATTTTTATCATAAATATTTTTTAAAATTATCTATTTTAAGATTAATTATTTATGATAAAAAAAATTTATCAAAAATAATTAGTATTTATGATGAAAATTTAGATTACATTGCAAATAATTAATAGATTATTTATGATAAAAAAAAATTTCATCATAAATAGTACATCCTTTTATTTTTTTGAATTACCTATTTTAACATCAATTATTTATGAGGAAAATTTTTTATTATAAATAATTATAATTTATGATGAAAATTATGGTTACATCATAAATAATTGATTATTTAAGATGAAAAATTTTTATTACAAATAGTTATTTTTCTTAAATTATTGGTTTAAGGTCGATTGTTTTTGATGAAAAATTTTCATCATAAATAATTCATTATTTATGATGAAAAATTAGATTCCACCATAAATAATGAATTATTTATGATAGAAAATTATTTTTATCATAAATAATTGATTATTTATGATGAAAAATTTTTTCATCATAAATATAATTATTGATAATAAAATTATTTTTATCATAAATAATTTCATCGTAAAAATAATTTTTTTTGTAGTGAAAGCCTCATCAAGCTGCTTCTGATTGACAATCTCGAAAGCTTATGAGAAGATGCTCGTCTGAGACCAATAGCTCGTTGGCATATGTTCGAGCCTATAATGAATCCTCTCAGAGTGCCCAGGTCCCAAGACCTAAGATAGATGGTCATGAGAGCTAGAGGTGTTCGATCCCTTGCTCGCAAGCATGTCTAATTGCTCCTGTAATTATAAATTTAAATAAAATTTTATAAAAAATGCTATAATACTAATCCTACTGGTCATACTCCAGTTGTTACTTACAAAAATCCTCTCAATTGTGGCATTTATTAGCCTCTCCTTCTTGTCTGTACGACTAGATCAAAAGATGTCGCTACAGTTGGGCATCACTCCTGTCTCGTCAGTTATAATGATCAACCAACTTGTTAGAAACATGCAAGAAAACAACAATTCAATAACTTATAAACTAAAGGATCAAAC
Source organism: Cocos nucifera (assembly GCA_006176705.1). Classification (NCBI taxonomy): domain Eukaryota; kingdom Viridiplantae; phylum Streptophyta; class Magnoliopsida; order Arecales; family Arecaceae; genus Cocos; species Cocos nucifera. Next base: position 86,125 of record QRFJ01001643.1, read on the forward strand.
TTCGTTATCTCTCTATGCATATGATGGGCTATAGACTGATGGTCGAGAGTGTGCATGTACTTCTAAGCAGCTCAATTCTTCCAGTTCTGATATGATGCAGCCTAAAAAATATTTAAGTTATATAAGTTAAAATCAAATATAATTTATCAGTGTAATAAAAAATTCATAAGTTATAAATTATACCTGCAACTCCTAGCTCCTTCAATGCCTGACCATCTCCTCCTACTGACTCAGGGGACAATTCTGGATCTAGGAAACAAGCTCCTCCTCAGTGCCCCTACGATGCTCTAGCCATCATCTATAGAGCTTGATCTTGTAGTTCCGGTACAACTTTTCAATTTTCTTCAATCGGGCATCTCGAGTCCTCTTATGATCTGGAAAGTATACCTCCTCTGTACAAAATTATTAGAAGTCAGTTATAAAATTATTGTAAGCACACCAACTAGCATCACCTCGCTCTGATACCAATTGATGTTCCATGATATCTCTCGAATGCCAATCATCCTTGGCATCACAAGCCCCGATATCATGTTGCGGAAGCCCCTGATCTTTAGCATGGATCTGAAGTAATCTATGGCATTCTCTATGGGCAGCAAACCACCGATCCTACACCTGGATCTATGATAGGGCGTCTCCCTCCTTGGGACTTGAGGGAGATGCCCCCTTCTCTAGGGCTTCTTCAAGAATCCTAGGGTGGAAACTCTAGAGAGAAGAGAAGAAGAGAGTTGAGGGAGAAAAGATCTATATTCCACAGCATTATAAAACCCTATTACAACTTATGTATTTATACATAGCCATTAAGCCCGACCAAAAAACACCCCGGCTAACCCAATACATGAAAGCACTCACTGAACCCATGTACACCCATGTCTCCCATGCTCTCATCCTCTGGATCTAGACCCAATCCATATATGGATTAGCCCCCTTATGACCTCTCAAATCAGACTTTAAGACTCGTAGAATCAACCCAAACCCTAGCCTAAAACAGATCCTCGCGTAACTCTGCCCGCGCATTGAGCCAGCTCAGTCTTAGCACCGAGCTAGCTAAGTTCCACTGGGTTAACTCAGTCTGAAACTGAAACAGCCCAATTCTGTGCTATGCCAATAGTCCCAAATGCACAACTCTCTATTTTTTCTGTGCTCTGAGACTTAGCCAATCCAATTTTGGACTGAGCTGGCTAACCTGCAGAAAATTCTTTTTCTACAGCCTTCAAGCTCCAGCTTTGGTTTCTTACTCTACCTTATGTCCTAAGTTTTTGAAGCACCAACCAAGCCTCTTGAGGCCCTTAATACCTGAACCTCAAGCCCGTGAAGAGCTACATACCACCTCCATGTTAGGACAACTCCTATCCTAGCCCTAGGACCACACCTATCCTAGCCTCCCCGGAGCCCTCACCGTAGCTCCGCCCGTGGCCTCCCAAGGCTTGGGAGCACCACAAATCTTCACAATCTCCATCTTAGTGCTCCTAAGCCTTAGCAAACCCCTTGGCAATGACCTCCTGCATGATCCTGCTGTTCCTACGTACTCGACAGCCCCTTATGCAATCATCGCCTCCACCAATCCTCTTCAACTATTATGCATCTTTGAGGCCTTTGGGATGACCGCCTCTACCGTTGAAGATCTTGGCTTGCACCTCTGCACCACCCTAAAATTGTAGGATCCCTTCTGCTTAGTAGATGCATCACTTTTCCTGGACTTTCCTGGAGAACCTACAACGTTCCTATACTAGCACTCGCTGCAAATCCTGACATGGTCTCCTCAAAACTATGCCTATCTCCTGCACATGCCACTCCACCTGAAACTGTGCATCACCAGCACTGGTGCTAGGATATTGATCCTCCTGCACCTCTCTGCTCTAAACTCATGTCAAATTCTCCAATTATGAAGCCATCTCTCTAGAGCTCCACCTATATCCAAAGTCCATCTGATACCGCAGAAGCTGACTCTATCATCAAGTCCCTCAATGTCAACCACTCAACACTACACTGCTGAGCCTACCACTGCACCTCGAACACCATTGTTGTTCCTTCGAACCCTCCGCACTCCACGGACCCCTTCGAAGCTATCTCGGATACCTCTGCAACCTGTGGGCACCTCCAAAACCCAAGAGCTTATCCAACTCTTTGGAATCCAGCGACTGAACCCTAGAGAATTCCATCCTAGTCCTTCTCTTCTATCCCTACACCAGCCATCGCTTCAGTTGCACCCGAAGAACCATCCTCCACCTAAATCGCGACTCTCCTTGGTGCCTCTGCAGAAGAAACCTAAACCATGATACTTTCAACTGTTTAAGACCTCTTGGCACTCCCTGAGACCTCCTGGTTCTTCCTGAGACCTACTCCTGATCTTCCTGAGAAGCTCCTGACACCATTTACTGAGATACACTCCTCGGTTGCTACACCGCCGAGCCTTTCTCAGCCCCTATGCCTCTAGGAAAGTGCTATTGCAGCACTCCAGTGCTTCCTGAATCGTCTCTATACCACTCGACAGCCATCCGGTCCTAACCTACTGGACCTCCATGGATCATTCATCCCCATCACTCCTAAGGCTTCGTAAATCCATGTTTTGGTCAAACTGCTGAATACATCTCTGACTACTTTCCACCTTCCAAACATCGAAGGACGTATAGTCGCTTCTTCAGCCTTCCTTCAACCATTACCCCTTAAAAAACCTCTATTCAACAGCCCTACACTGCCCATCTTCCTAGAGAACCCTGATGCTCTCTGCTGAGATACCTTCCTCGGCTACCGCATCATCGAGCCTCTCTCAGACCTACATCTCCAGAAAAGCACTACTGCAACACTCTAGCGCTCCCTGCCTGTCACATAACCATCATACACCCCCATCTTTCCACTAAGATCGATCAGCAAATCATGCACCAAATCCTTCCACCTCGAGAAAATTCCTTCCCACTAATCCTCTCAACCTCCATCTTCAACTTGCTGCTCTCGGTTGATCAAACCACAGCAACAATAAGGTAAATTTGAGACATACCATGAAATTCTTATGTAGATTTCTGATTTCACCTTGTACGACTTCTCCTTTGCTTTCACACACCATCAAGCTTTGAAACTTGGCTCCTTTCATGCACCATCAAGCTCTGAAATCTGGCTCTTTTCATGCACCATCAAGCTCTGAAACCTGGCTCTGATACCAAATGTAAGCACACCAACTGGCATCACCTCACTTTGATACCAATTGATGTTCCATGATATCGCTCGAACGCCCATCATCCTTGGGATCACAAGCCTTGATACCATGTTGCGAAAGCCTCTGATCTTTAGCATGGATCTGAAGTAACCTGTGACGTTCTCTATGGGTAGCAAACCACCGATCCTATACCTAGATCTATGATGGGGCACCTCCCTCCTTGGGCTTTAGGGAGATGCCTCCTTCTCTAGGGCTTCTTCAAGAACCCTAGGATGGTAACTCTAGAGAGAAGAGAAGAAAAAAGTTGAGGAAGAAAATGTCTGTATTCCATAGCATTATGAAATCCTAATATAACCTATGTATTTATACATAGCCATTAGGCCCGATCAAAAAACTTTTCAGCTAATCCAATCCATGAAAGCACTCACCGAGCCCATGTACACCCATGTCTCCCATGCTCTCATCCTCTGGATCTAGATCCAACCCATACATGGATTAGCCCCCTTAAGACCTCTCAAATCAGGCCTTAAGACTCCTAGGATCAACCCAAACTCTAGCCCAAAATAGACCCTCACATAACTCTGCCCGTGCACCGAGCCGGCTCAGTCTCAGCATTGAGTCAGCTAAGTTCCACTGGATCGGCTTAGTTTGAAACTGAGCCGATCCAGTTCTGTGCTATATCAGCAGTCCCGAACGTGCAGCTCTCTATTTTAACTGTGCTCTGAGACTTAGCCGACCCAATTTTGGACTGAGCCGACTAACCTGCAGAAAATTCTTTTTCTGCAGCCTTCAAGCTCTGACTTTGGTTCCTTACTCCACCTTCTGTCCTAGGTCTCCGAAGCACCAACCAAGCCCCTTAAGGCTCTCAATACCTGAACCTCAAGCTTGTGAAGAGCTACATGTCGCCTCCACCCTAGGATAACTCTTGTCCTAGCCCTAGGACTACATCTATCCTAGCCTCCCTGGAGTGCTCACCCCAGCTCCACCCATGGCCTCCCAAGGCTTGGGAGCACCATAAATCCTCACAATTATTCTAATCAAATATAGTGTAAACATATGATATGCATAAATATAATTAAGATACACTTACCCAAATCTTCTTCTACACCCGATCCCTGACACCAGCATCCATCAATCGCCAGTCCATGGGCAGTACGAAAATGATGTCAGACTGCCTTACAAGCAATCCAAAAAAGGAATACATCTTCTGAGGGATCTCCCCTATTGGCCTCCCTTCTTGATCATACTCCATCATAACCTGATGCATGCAGTTCCATACATGTGGCATATGTGTGGGACTGCAAAATATCCTACTAGATGATGCACCTGTAATAAAAATGCATTAGAAACATATAAGTGTGCAATAACTATATAAAAAATAAATAATTAAATAATTAACATAATGAAAACCTACTTTCATTGGAATCATGCAAAGTCGATGCTGGTGGAGCTAGATCAATGGATGGAGTATGTGCTGGAGATGCATAGGCTACTGACGTAGCTGCCAGTAGAGGTTTAAATGTGTCGGTGGGAGGAGTATGTGCCACTGAAGCTAAAGCTGATGTGGAGGTAGATGGGGTATGTGCCGGCAGTAGTTCAGATGCGGAGCTCCGCGTAGCCTGCTAAAAGGTGAGGATGAAAGCTAGATGGCATTTTGGTGTCATCATAACCTGCAACGTTAATAAACATTAACAAATATAACATGATGAATAATAATATTAGTAGAGCATCAATAAATAAATACTAGTATTTATATTATTTGATCAATTGAACTCATCGCCTATTGGCATCTATAATATGGACATCACCATCCCTCCTGACAAGGAAAAATAATGTCTGAAATTTCTTTCAAATCCTTAGCATACCATTTGATTACTGCAATAACCTATAGAATTACTTGCATTTCCTAAACTATCCATAGTGGATAATTAATTGATTAATGTACATAATTCTTCCACCTGTACAAAAATAAATAAATATATAGATACATTAGAATATGTACATTAATCAATTGATGAGTCTATAATCATGTAATGCAAATTTTATTAAAATTAATACATAATAAATACTATCCCACATCTTCCATCAGCCTGAGCATACAGGGCATGCAAGGCTGTGACCTGAGGCATGGCCTAGAACTCGATGGCCTAGCCTAGAATCTGATAGCTTTGAACCTGACAACACGGTTCAAAACCTGATGGCATGGCCCAGAACCTGATGGCACGGCTTAGAACCTAATGGCATGGCCCAGAACCTATCAGGGCAGTGCATAGCCACTGGCATAGCCTAGAACCTAATGGCACAGAACTTATCGATAGAGATTTTTTTAAAATATTAAAAAAATAAAAAAAAATAAAAGTAGAAAAGAGGCTTAGATTCATCATTTAATCAAGCATTGCAACATGACTTTTGGCATCCACTATAGCTAAACCAAATAGGTTGTGAACGATTGCCCGCTGAACAGTTGCTGGCCATCCAAAACCACCTTACCATTCAAAATTATTAAAATATTTGTAGAAGAAGAAAAAAAATAAGAGAGCTCATATCACTAAAATCATACTAAGAATTAACCATTTTTCATCCAAAATTATCATAACTTTTTTATAAAAAATAATTTTTTAAAATAGGATATTATAGAAAATAATAAAATAAAAAATGATATAAGATAAATCAACTCAAAGACTTGTCAGCCTAATTGAATATATATAATTAAATTTAATAATTTAAAATATAATATTAAGTTCTAAATATACTTTAATTTATGCATATAATAATAAATAATTTATAAATAATGTAATAAATTTATTATTTCATTAAGCATCAAAAATCACATCAATTAACATGCTAGCAATCTAAGTCATATAATATATATACTTAAAAAAATAAATCAATAAAAAATTTAGGAAATTGAGGATAAGAGATAAACCAAGCGAAGCGGGGCCAAAGGATATTGATGGAGGTGGCTGGTGGTAGGGTGGGCCAAAACTAGCGACGGGGCAGGGCGCAGGGCCAAAGCGGCCAGTAGCGGGCGGGCCTGCGGTGAGGCACGACCAAGGGGCAGCGGGGCAATGGGGTGGGGTGCAGGGATAGGGCTAAGGGAGGCAGGGCCAAAGGGGCGTGGCGACAGGGTGGGGCATAGGGACAGGGATCGAGGGAGGCAGGGCCAAAGGGGTGGCCGACAGGGCATGGGGACAGGGATCGAGGAGGCAGGGCCAAAGGGGGTCGGCATGGGATGGGGCATAAGCCGGGACGGCGAGGGAGGCAGGACCAAAGGGGGCCAGTGGCGGGATGGGACGCAAGACCGGAATGTTAGGAGGTAGGGCCAAAGGGGGCTAGCGGCGAGGCGGAGTGCAGGCCAAAGGGGGCTGGCAGCGAGGTGGAGTGTAGGGCCAAAGAGGGCCGATGGTAGGGCGGGTTGGTGGCGGGCAAGTAGGGCTCAGGTAGAGAGAGGGCTGATGAAAAGAAAGTGAAAATGTTAATTGGTGCACTATAGAATTTAGCTTAACTTATGACAGCGGTTTTCAAAACTACTGGCATAGGTTTATTGTAGCAGTTATATAAAACTGCTATCATTTAATCTATAGCAGCAGTTATCAACCGCTACAATGGATCCTATTTTTGTGCCTACAGTTACTTAGAGCCACAACCATAGATCCGATCTCTTGCATAGAACCTGCATGTTAATCCAGAGATATAAAAAAGAACAAAGTAGATGGCTACACCTAGGGCTTGGCATTGGAACCAAAGAGAAGAGACTTTAGGAAGAAAAGCTCTATATTGATTTCATACTTGTAAAAGTTACAAGACCTAGATTTATATATCCTAGGATTTCTATTACATGACACGAACCCTAATAAATCCAAATTCTAGCTAAAAAACTCTCTTAGGCTAACCCAGTATATAAAAGCACTCATCCAAACCCATGTACACCCATGACTTTTATATGCTTACATCTCCTGAATCTAAACTTGATCCATACATAAATTAGCCTCCTTAAGACCTTTCAAACCAGGCCTTAAGACCCATAGGATCAACCTAGACCCTAGCCCCAAACAGACCTTCCGTGCATTTCTGTCAAACAAATTGAGTCGTCTCGAACTGAAACCAAGACGTCTCCACTGAGATTGAGATAACTCATCTCAAAACCGAGTCCTCTCACTTTGAATGCCTTGCCGAACAACGCCACTCTCTGTTTGGATGAACTCAAAGATCGAGACATCTCGATCCATCCCCGAGATCTTTCGGCAAGAATCGAGACGTCTCCACCTAAGATCGAGATATCTCTAACTATGCGCCAACCTCGTTTCTTGGCTGATTCTTCTTCTTAGCTCTAGTTCTTTGCTCCATCTTGTATCTCGAAATCTTCGGAGCACCAACCAAGCCTCCCAAGGTTCTCACACTTGAATCTTAAGCCAACTCTTGAGCACCAACAGAGGGCTAGACATCACCTCCACCCTAGAACAACTCTTATCCTAGCCCTAAGACTATACTTGTCCAAATCTTCTTGAGCCAACATCCTGGCTCTTTCCGTAGCCTCCTAAGGCCTGGGAGCACCATACCATCTATAATCTCTATCTTGGACACTCAAGCCTTAGCACACCTGACAATACTCTCCTGCACGATCCCGCTGTCCATACATATCCTGACAGTCTCTTGTGCACATCTTGCTACCACCATCTTTCTTCAACTGTTGAGCTCCCTTTGAGGCCTTTGAGATGACTGCCTCAATTGCTAAAGACCTTGGCTTGCTTCTTTGCACCATCTTAAAAATTGTAGGTAACATTTTACTTGGCAGCCGCATCAATTATCCTGGACATTTTCGGTGATCTCATAGCGTTTCTATACCGGCACTCGCTGTATGTCCTAACACAATCTCCTCAGAACTATGCTTATCCTCTTGCACATGCCGCTCCACCTGAAACTGTGCATCTCCAGCACTGTTATTGGAATATCGCTCCTCCCTCTGCACCCCTCTGCTCTAAACTCATATCAAATCTCTCTCCATCTATGAAGCCACCTCTGCTCGGTGCTCCATCTGAAATCAAAGCCCCCTTGATGCTATAGAAGCCAACTTTGTAATCGAGTCATCCGAGGCCAACCATCCAACACTGTACTACTAGGCCTGCTGCTGCACCTTGAACACCATTGCTGCCTCTTCGAAATCTTTGCACTCCATGGATCCCTTCAAAGCCATTTTAGATACACTGCACTCCGTGGGCTCCTTCGAGACCATCAAGATTTCATTTGAATCCTCACTTTCAATGACTGAACTAATGGAATCCAACTTTTCTCATCTCTTGCACTTCTTCTAAAGCGGATACTCTTGCTTAGAGTGTCCTGCTTCACCACACTTGAAGCATCTCTTAGACTCCTTGCTGCCCTTTTGCTCACCCTTCTTCTTTCCTTTCCTTGGTCTCTCTAAAACCGTGAGACCCTCCTGGAAGACATTCCTTTTCGTCATCTGTTCTCGTTGCTCGTTGGACCTTAGCACAGATATGATCTTCTCGTGTACCAGTGTCTTCTTACTATACAGCAGCGTCGTTACCAATGGATCGAAGATTCGAAGTAGCGAACATAGCAGCAATAAACTTTTATTTTTCTCTTTCATTTCTTACCCCTCCCTTACTTTTATTTTTAAATATTATTTTTTTTAATTTTTTAAAATATTACTTTATTGGTTCTCTCTCTTCTTCTCATATCTTTTCCGTGCCTGCTTGTGCCACCCCACCCCCTTGCCGCCTCACTATTGCTTCCCTTCTCTCTCGGCAAATATCAATCCCAATCGCATCCCCCGGCTCCTTATTGGCACCGCTACCGGTGGCACCATTGAAAAAAAGGGGGAGAAACTCTCTTTCTTTTTTTCTTTTCTTTTTTTTATTTTTTTATTTTCTCTTTTTTTTTTATAAATAATATTTTATTATTATTTTTTTTCTTTCTTCCCATTCTCATACCTTCTTCGAGCCCATCGGTGTCGTTCCACCCCCTGCCATCCCATCACGGCACTCCTTCTCTCTCGGCAAATGTCAATCCCGATCGCATCCCCGTCTCCTCACTTCTTCTCATATTTTTTTCTAAACTTTCAAAGACTATTAAATGTAGAGATTTAGCTTTCAAATCGATGAAGTACTGTGCTCTATTTGCTGATAATTTATTAGATTTAATGTAATCTGATCTAATAGATCGATTAAAATCTTGAAATATATTATTTTTTTTAAAAAATTAAAAATATTATTTTTAAAAAATAAATTAGTATATTATTATTTTTAAAATTGAAAAATGATATGCTATCTTTTTACAATAACAATAAATTAATATTTTTTAAAAATATTATTATAATTTTTATAATATTTTTTTAAAATAATATTTTTTTAAAAAATATTTTTTTTGTCTCTTATCACTCTCCTATTTTTATTTCTAAAATATTTTTTAAAATATTATTTTATTATTATTTAAAAATAATATTTTAATTCTATGTGATATAATAACTAAAATTTGCTGTAATGCTGAGATGGCAACTCCGTGATACACTTTTATAAAATATTATTTTATAGATATATATAATAGATTAGTAAATCTTAAAAGAAATATCCACGGAGATTTTGATTTCTCGGTCTAAAATGTTTAGGATCTGAGAAAATTTCGGATCACTTCATGCTTATTATACTGCCAAGCTAAACCATGACGTGGGTTTCATCTCGACCTCAGCAGCTGGCCAAGGTACAGATTTAACAGATCGGTATTATTCGATCGATTAGCTTGTCGAGATCACGCATTAAAGCACGGTAACTCTAACCACGCTCCCAGACAAGCCAGCAAAGCAGACCTTTCACCAGTTCCTCCACTCGGATCAAGTTCAAACTTCACACCTACCCAGATAATTTTGAACATTCCTACCGCGAAAACTGTTACGCCGCGCAAAAAATCCTTCTTCGTGAGTCGCGCCACCGTCCGGTGTCCAAAACTCCACCTTTCTCACTTTTGGAGCACTCATTTGAAACTTTGAAATCTCGCTTCCCTCCCACCACTCTCTCCATGTTCTGCAGATAGAAAGGCAGAAAGCCACTTAGCCAGCCATGGGTTGCGTCTCCTCCGCCTTCCTCGAAGATGAGGACCGCATCGTCGGCGGCCACCATATAGTCTCCCTCACCTCCACCACCTACGGCCTCCTAACCACCCTCGACCAACCATCTCCCCAAACTCCACCACCACCACCACCACCTCCTCCTCCTCCGCCACCTCCACCGCCGTCTCCCCCTTCCTCCACCCGCCGCTTCCTTCCCACCACCCGCTCCGAGCCCGAGGTCATCAACTCCTGGGAGCTCATGGCGGGCCTTGACTCACCACCACCCCCACCAAGCCACCCCTGCCCCCCTCTTCCATTCCCTCCCCGTCCTCTCCCGGCAAGGAGAACCTCCACCGCTCTCTCCGCTTCTCCGATCCCCAGCGGAAGTTCAACGTCCTCCGGCCGCTCAACGCTGGCCAGCGTCCGGTGAGGTACTCCTTGGAGATGTTCGAGAAGAGGTGCCCTCCAGGCGGGGCGCAGGCGGCGGTTCTGTACACGACGACGCTGCGGGTGGTGCGGAAGACGTTCGAGGACTGCAACGCGGTGCGGGCGGCGGTGGAGGGTCTCGGGGTGTGGGTCCGGGAGCGGGACGTGTCCATGGACCAGAGGTTCCGGGAGGAGCTCGGGGAGCTGATGAAGGGGAGCGGGGTGCAGGGGCCGGCCGTGCCGAGGCTGTTCGTGAGGGGGAGGGACATCGGTGGCAAGGAGGTGGTTCTCAGAATCCACGAGGAAGGGGGGCTGGGGGGGCTTCTGGATGGCCTGCCGAGGGCCCCCCGCGGCGGCGGTGGCGGAGTCTGCGACGGGTGCGGCGGTGTCAGGTTTCTTCCATGCTTCCGGTGCAGCGGCAGCCGGAAGATGGTGGTGGCGGCGGCGGTGTCGGCGGCGGAGGAGAAGGAATTGGGGAAGGGTCTTGGAGAGAAGCCTGGGAGAGGGAAAGTGGTGAGATGTTCTGAGTGTAATGAGAATGGGTTGCTGCTCTGCCCCATCTGCACCTGATCTTTTCTTTTTTTCTTAATAAAGTTTTGTCAGTTTTTGGGAAAGGAATACGGTGCCTTTGTCAAAGATAGACTGATCGGGGAACTAAGCATCTTTGTATAAAAGAAATCTTTGCTATCTTGTTAGTAAGTCATGTTGTTTATTCTAGGTCAGTATTAGAGCCGATCATGAGCCAGATCTTGGTTCTAAATTATATTCAAATTCAATCATATTTTGAGTTGGATCTATTTTAAATTTGTTATTTTCTATACCGAAGCCTGGTTATGATTAGTTCTAGCCAGTAACCATTTAGGCGTCGCTCATGTATTGGACAAAAGATATATCACAAAAAGAGGGTAAGTTTCAGCTGGGGAAATTTCTGCTGGAGCTTGGTAGTGAGAGATGGTAAATAACAAAGAAAAGAAAAGAAAAGAAAAAAAACAAACAAGTAGTTTGAAAATCCATGCTTGGGGATTGTTCTTCCTTGTTCTAATGCCTTTGGTTCTGGAGTAAAAGCACCAGTTTTTTTTAGATAAATGGAGTCGGTTATAGGGAGAAAAAAGAGGATTAATTTATTTAATCTTGTTATATAAGTAAAATAAGCGGTAATTTAACATGCCGTTCTGCAAGGAAAAAGACTTGTTGGTTGGTCCTTTAACATCCAATCCCTCTGCCATCCCTTGCGACACCTTCGCTCAGGCTCATATAGGAGCTGGTTATTGAGGTCCCCTAACATATATCTGAATTAAGCCGGAAAAATGGATTAGGTAGATGCATTAACTTCTCAGAAACTCCTCTTTATTCTTTTGGAAAAGTGATTTAATCTAGTGCCCAAGAGATTGTATGGCTGATTGGACGTGGAATAAGAAACTTAGGATCCTTTCGTTGGAGATAACTGGCATGAAAAAATGATTTTCATATCTGATTAAAATATTTAGTATGAAAAATAAAAGAGAGAGATGGTAAAAAAAATGGTGGACCTTATGCTTATTTTTCTGTGAGAGAAGGTAAAACAAATACTATAGAAGGATTGGTATTTGGTAAATTTTCAAGTGATGGTAATCCATACTTAACAAAAATATCTTGAATAAAATTGCATATATCATCATTAAATTTATTTTGATATTTTTTAAATTCATTTAATAAAATTTTTTTTTATAAAAATTAAGATAAAAATGGTATCATACAAAGAACTATGTGATTATAGTCGTTATATGAAAACTAATTTGAGATGATAATACTATCATAGTATTTAAAATTATTTTATATTGAAGGGTATATATATAAATTTGATTATATTTCTACGTAGATTTATCTTCAAACATAGTAATCTTTTTCTAGTATTATTTTCTAAACTAATTTTTTCACTAATCAAATATAGTAAAAATTATTTTTTTTGATAATTATTTTTTTCGATAAATAATTTCTAAGAATTATTAGATTACCTATAATCTAACATGCTCCAACTAAACGGACCTTTAAAGGAATTTTTATTCTTTCTTAGTTTCCAATAAAGTGCAACTCAAAAGATTACTAGCATGATGCTATTTTTTCTTTTTTTTTAATAAAAAAATCTCAAAGAACTAGAATTCAACCAAATTTTCAGATTATTAGTAGATGCTATATTATACGATTAATGCAAACCCCAACAAGCATAGTATTTGCACTGGTTTATGAAAGTTGCAAATAAACAGAGCTGAGCATGAATTGCTTTAACTTGGCTCAGTAACTAGTTTCATGGAGATTGAATACCTGTTATCAAATTAAGCCAATGGAACTTGGTTTAGTGGTAGTCCACCATCTCATGTCATTTAATTGTTGCAAAATGCATCTATAAGATAAAAAACTCTAATGATACTAGTGATCGCAAAAAAGCCAAACTTGTCCTTGTTGTCATGGATTTCAATCAACATAAGGCTGACCGTGGGGATACATTTAGCCATATGGTCACTATCAAAATACATTTAGGTATGTGGATTGTCTATAAAAACTGGACATAAAAAAATGCCTTCTTGGCTATAATTAGTTGCAAATGGATTTATAAGATGAAAAACTCTGATGATACTTGTGATCGCACTAACGCCCAACTTGTTTTCATGGACTTCAATCAACAGAAGGGCACTATGGCGATGCATTTAGTCACGTGGATGGCCCATAACAATTGGACATAAAAAATGCCTTCTTATATCACCATCTTAATAAGATTGTGTGCAGAAGAAACCACTTGACATTGATTCAAACAGGTCGCATTATGGCTGCTTGCTCTTACATGTTAAATATGCTCCGAGGCCTTGGTTCACTTGACTTCAGTCTTATCTTCATAAACTTAGGGTTTTCTGATTTGAGGGTAGACCATCCACCCTTTATCAAGTGGACTTTTTCTTATATCATAATCTTAAATGTCTATATCAATGATATTATTTTCATGGGTAGGGGTGCCAATTAGGACAGCTTGGACTACATACAGATCAGGAGGGTACAAAATGGGTCCAAAATTCCAACCCAAATCCAAGTTGCTTATTAAATGGGCCAAAAATCCAAAGCCAAATCCGATCATTTATTAAATAGGTAAACCAATTTGATCTACAATGGGATGAATCAACTTGAATGTGCTAAATAAGTAAAGCATTGCCACTCCTACTAACAGGCAGCACTCGTGCTCCCATCAATGATTTTGTTATGGCTTTTTAGTATGAATATTTTATCAAGGATCTACGCATACTATTTTATTTTCTTGGCATTAAGGCAGCCAGCCTCATCATCTTCAGGTCTCATACTAATATACTCTAAATATATTTTTAATCTTTTGAAATGAGCACAGTTGGATGGTGCAAGACCTATTTCACATTCTATGGCATCTAGCTCTCAACTCTCCTTATTTTTAATCCATGCTCAAATCCTACTAAATATCATAATATTGTTGGGGCTCTTCAATATCTAACATAAACTAAACATATTGCTCATGTAGTCAATCAGGCTTATTGGTCCATGCAATGCACTGTCCAACTAAGGTTCCATGGAAAGCTGTTCTGCACCTACTTTGCTATCTAAAGCAAACTGTTGGTGCAGAAATCCGTCGCCGCCGGAGGTCGCCGAAATCGAGGCCGCTGGGCGCCGCCGGGGACCTGCAAAACGAAGTCCCGTCCGGAACCGATGGGGTGGTGGCTCCGCAGGACCCTCCGACGGTCAAGTTAGTTTCCGGCCAACAGTAATGGAGTGCTCGGAATGAGTTCCGGAGCTTAGAGATGTGGAGGAGAGCTTAGAGAGTCGAGAGTTCAGAGAGCTTAGCCTTAGTATGTCGGGAGGGGTCCTTTTATAGCGGAGCTTAGTTGATGGTGACGGCTGTGCCGTCTGGCAGAGAGTCGTCGGGCAGCATGGAGTTTGGTACGGAGAGTGCCGTCTGGCAGAGAGTCGTCGGGCAGCATGGAGTTTGGTACGGAGAGGAAGGCGTCGTCCGGTAGATCGTGGGAGCCATACCGGCGAGTCGTGGGCCGCATGGAGTCCGGTACGGAGAGGAAGGCGTCGTCGGTAGATCGAGTAGATCGTGGGAGCCATACCGGCGAGTCGTGGGCCGCATGGAGTCCGGTACGGGGAGGAAGGCGTCGTCCGGTAGATCGTGGGAGCCATACCGGCGAGCCGTGGGCCGCATGGAGTCCGGTACGGAGAGGAAGGCGCCGTCCGGTCTTGCTGCAGGCGACAGTTCGTCCAATGGAGTTCGGACTTGTAACAGAGTTCGGCCGAGGGGGAAGCTGGGGGAGTTCGTCTGGCTGAAGGGTCGGCCATCTGTAGAGTTCGGCCGCGGGACGGTTGCCGAGGAGTTCGACCGCTGAGAGGCCCGAAGAAGCTCGGCTGGCCAGTTGAAGGACTTCGGTTGCTAGTTGGTTCGGCCAGGGCTCGCTGAGGAGTTCGGTCGCCCGGTCCGAAGGGGTTCTTGGGTCCTTGGAAGTCGGTCCGAAGGAGTCGGCCGTCGGTCCGAAGGAGTTCGGCTGCATGGGCTCGCCTGGGAGTCGGTCCGAAGGAGTTCGGCCGTGGGGTCCGAATGGAGTTCGGGCTTCGTAGGAGAGTTCGGCTGAAGGGAAAACCCGGGAGGAGCTCGGATGGCCGAACGGGCGTCTGGGAGGAGTCCGTCTCCCGAAGAAGTCCTGCCGCTTGGAGTCCAAGGAGCTCGGCCGTCCAGGAAGTTCGGCTGGCGGTGGGAGTTCGGCCTCTAGGCAGTTCGGCCCGGACCTTGGCGCAGGGGAGTTCGGCCTCTAGGCAGTTCGGCCCGGACCTTGGCGCAGGGGAGTTCGGCCTCTAGGCAGTTCGGCCGTGGTAGGGGCTCGGCCTGGCGCCTGGCGCTAAAGCTCTTCAGCGGCTACTGGTTACATTGGGCTGAGCGTCGGGCCGGGCTTCGGCAGGAGCGGGATTTATCCCCAACAGTAGCCCCCCCACTCCCGAGTTCAAAAATTGAAGGAAGGGAGTACCAAAACAGGCGACTGCCGAAGTCTTCTTCCAGGCTCCGCATTTGTTGCAGCTGAAGCTCGGGGGAGGTCTCATCCCCAGTCGATGTTTGGAGTTGAAGTGGGACTCGTTTCCAGCCAAAATTGGTGAAGCCGACGTTGAGGCCGGAGTCAATGTCGCCCCCCGTGGTCAGGGTCGGAGTTGACATTGCCTTCATCAACCGAAGTCGATTCGGGGGAGACCTCCTCTTTTGCAGTCAAGGTTATGATCGCTTGGGGGAGATCCCGTCTCCCGCTGATGCTGATACCGAAGTTGAAGCTGAGGTCCTGAAGGAGACCTCGTCTTCTGCAGTGAAGCTTGCCGTAGACTCTGGGGCTCGGCCTTGGACCTTGCTCACGTTAGGACGAGGTTCTCCTCTTGTTCCCAACGGGCTGTGGGGGCACATGGGGACCGTCGTCCTCGCCTCTCCCCCCATCCCGTCCTTGGTGGACGGGGCCTTCGACTTTGCTCACGCTAGGACGAGGTTCTCCTCCTGTTCCTAGCCGGCTGTGGGGGCACATGAGGACCGTCGTCCTCGCTTCTCCCCCCATCCCGTCCTTTGTGGACGGGGCCTTCGACTTTGCTCACGCTAGGACGAGGTTCTCCTCCTGTTCCTAGCCGGCTGTGGGGGCACATGAGGACCGTCGTCCTCGCTTCTCCCCCCATCCCGTCCTTTGTGGACGGGGCCTTCGACTTTGCTCACGCTAGGACGAGGTTCTCCTCCTGTTCCTAGCCGGCTGTGGGGGCACATGAGGACCGTCGTCCTCGCTTCTCCCCCCATCCCGTCCTTTGTGGACGGGGCCTTCGACTTTGCTCGTGCTAGGACGAGGTTCTCCTCCTGTTCCTAGCCGGCTGTGGGGGCACATGAGGACCGTCGTCCTCGCTTCTCCCCCCATCCCGTCCTTTGTGGACGGGGCCTTCGACTTTGCTCACGCTAGGACGAGGTTCTCCTCCTGTTCCTAGCCGGCTGTGGGGGCACATGAGGACCGTCGTCCTCGCTTCTCCCCCCATCCCGTCCTTTGCGAACGGGGCCTTTGACTTTGCTCACGCTAGGACGAGGTTCTCCTCCCATTCCTAGTGGGACATTTCCGCTCGCTTCTTCTCTTCTTCTTTTTTTTTTTTAGCGACCTTGAAACAATAGTGTCGAGCAACAAGGTTTTATTGAGGGAAACTATTGGTGGTACATTCTCAGGTTTTCCGAGTTCCAAGGTCGGGGAAGCGTTAGCCCTCCGAGCTCCTTTAGGCGATAGGTTCCAGGTCGGACGACCTCTACCACTTCGTACGGACCTTCCCAATTTGGGACGAGCTTCCCTTGATCTCCAGCAGCACTTGAGCCTTCGGAGGCGTTGAGGGGGGCGTAGCTGTGAAAACGCCGCCGGAGGGGAGAACCTTGGCGCGGAGATG
>QRFJ01001643.1:103221-139271 GCA_006176705.1 Cocos nucifera
AACCGTCGTCGCGGGGAAAACCTCGCGCAGGGGAAACTCTCGCGCCTGAGGGACTCGGCGTCGGGGTAAATTCGGTGTGTGCCCTCCGCCGGTGCTTCCCGCCCCCGAGCCTTGAGGTGGAGTTCCGGGCTCGCCGCAGCCAAGGCGAGTTCGGCGAGCGCAGCCAGATATCTTCCCGGTGGCTGCTTTTCTTTCTTCGCGGGCCTTTCCCGCTCTGCTACTCGTCGCTGTGTCGCGAGCTTCATTATCACCTGCCCGTCAAATGCCCCCTGCCCGGGCATACGCTTCCGCCCCGAGGCGATGCATGTCAGCAAAAATCCTGGATATTTCTTGTTCCAGGATGACACAACAGGTCGTTCTTCGAAGCCTGCCCGTTGAGCGGCCACTAAGATAGCAACCGATGGTCCAGGGTTCCTGAGACGTTCCCGCCGCTGTGGTGCCAAGCGTTTGAAGCCGGCTGTGGACGTAAGCCCGACGGGCTCCCCCTCATTTTTGCCTGTATGGCTAACAAGGAATCCGAGCCTCTTGCGCGGCACTTTGCTGCCGACAAGGTGGCCTGCGAATTGCTACTCATTTGGTCAAATGACAGGATGCTGCCCGCTTAAGCGTCGAAGTACCAATTCCTAGTCCGCTCCTCTTGAGGCGTAGAAGGGAAAGCCCGACCACAATGGCATCACGGCCGCGCCCTGGCAGCAACATCGTAGTCCTGAAGCCTCCAAATGGTCGACTGGGTCGGTGGTCCCATCGTTAGCTTTCAAAATCGGGAAGCTTGAAGTTCGGCCGGTACTGTTCCTGCATAATTTTCTGTGAGAAGGGAGGATCAGTGCAAATATCGTACCCGCGCGAGGACAGGAGTATGACGAAGTTCTCTATGCCGTTCGTCCAATCTCCAAGAGCCTTTTGATCCAAGGAAGTCTTCGCCGATCCTTAATCCCCAAGGTTCTTCTGGCGGAATACGTGTGAAGCCTCTCCCGGCGGGTCGACGCTGCGGTCTCGAGCAGGGGCTCCTTGCCGGCTGCCCTTCTCTTCCGAGGGCCGAGTCGGGTAGCCCACATCGGTCGCTCTTGACTGGCATTCCGGGCTCCCGGAACCCGCCCGGTGAGTGGGCGCCGGACCTCGGCGAATGCGTGCTGGCACGCAGCACCGCCTCGTAGATCGCGACACTGCTGGGGCAAGCAGGTCGAACCGCTCCGCATCCACCGTGGGTACGGAGCGGGCCCGTGTCGCCGAGGCCGGAGCGGGAGCGATCGGACCGGAACCGGGATCGGCCGCGGAGGCTGCAGCACCTCCGGCTGAGCCCTTCTGGGGGGCATTTTCTTTCCAGAAAGGAATACTAGAAGTGAGAAAGAGAGATCGGAGCAGAAGAAAAATCGCCGCCGAGCACTCCTTTAAAGCCAAGGGAACCTCGCGAAGGTTCAGGCCCTTCCTCTAGCGCCAATCTGTTGGTGCAGAAATCCGTCGCCGCTGGAGGTCGCCGAAATCGAGGCGCTGGCGCGCCGCGGGACCTGCAAAACGAAGTCCCGTCCGGACCGTGGTGTGGTGGCTCCGGCAGGACCCTCCGACGGTCAAGTTAGTTTCGGCCAACAGTAATGGATGCTCGGAATGAGTTCCGGAGCTTAGAGATGTGGAGGAGAGCTTAGAGAGTCGAGAGTTCAGAGAGCTTAGCCTTAGTATGTCGGGAGGTCCTTTTATAGCGGAGCTTAGTGATGGTGACGGCTGTGCCGTCTGGCAGAGAGTCGTCGGGCAGCATGGAGTTTGGTACGGAGAGTGCGTCTGGCAGAGAGTCGTCGGGCACATGGAGTTTGGTACGGAGAGGAAAGGCGTCGTCCGGTAGATCGTGGAGCCATACGGCGAGTCGTGGGCCGCATGGAGTCCGGTACGGAGAGGAAGGCGTCGTCCGTAGAATCGTGGGAGCCATACCGACGAGTCGTCGTGGGAGCCATACGCGCGAGTCGTGGGCCGCATGGAGTCCGTACGGGGAGGAAGGCGTCGTCCGGTAGATTCGTGGGAGCCATACCGGCGAGCCGTGGCCGCACGGAGTCCGGTACGGAGAGGAGCGCGTCCCGGTCCTTGCTGCAGTGCCACAGTTTATTCGTCAATGAGTTCGGACTTGTAACAGAGTTCGGCCGTAGGGGGAAGCTGGGGGAGTTCGTCTGGCTGAAGGGTACGCCATCTTTGTAGAGTTTCGGCCGTGAGACGGTTGCGAGGAGACTTCGAGACGCTGAAGGCCCGAAGAAGCTGCCTGGCAGTTGAAGGACTTCGGTTGCTAGTTGTTGGTCAGGGCTTGCTGAGGAGTTCCGGTCGCTAGGGTCGGCCTGAAGGGGTTGGCTGTAGGGTCGCCTGGGTAGTCGAAGCGAGTTCGCCGTGGGCCCGAAGGAGTTCGGTCGTAGGAGAGTTGGCTGAAGGGAAAACACGGGAGGAGCTCGGATGGCGAACGGCGTCTGGGAGGAGTCCGTCTCCCGAAGCAGTCCGCCGCTTGGAGTCCAAAGGAGCCGCCGGCTAGGAAGTTCGGCTGGCGGTGGAGTTGGCCTCTAGGCAGTTCGGCCCGGTCCTTGGCGCAGAGAGTTTCGGCCTTCTAGCATGTTGCCCGAACTTGCGCAGGGAGTTCGCCTCTAGGCAGTTCGCCGTGTAGGCTCGGTCCTGGCGCCTGGCGCTAAACTGCTTTCAGCGGCTACTGGTTACAATTGGGGAGCGTTGAGCGTGGCCGGGCTTCGGCAGGAAGCGGGATTTATCCCAACACAACAATTAATTTTAAGCCTCTATTTTTAATAAGGCTAATCTAAACTCTGCTCGTTGCTTCTTAGATATGGATTGGCTAGCAATTAATCCTCCATGACCATCATTTTCAACCAGTTTTGTGCTGTTTAGAGAATTAACACTGATTTCGTGGAGCTCAAGGAAAATAATAGAAAATGATGTCCGCTAAAATAGTGGAAGATATAACTAAACATAAGACTTTATTTAATTGTATATGTCATCATGAGTTGTTTGCTTATATAATGTTCTTTATTTATATAGATTAAATTTTACATGGCATCTTCATTATTATTATGAGAAATTTTAGATTTCATCAAATTGATCGATCTCAATTATGTGGACTGGTTGAGGAATTTGGAATTATGCTCACTTAGGAGAAGCTTTCATAATTCTTGATCTTCTTGAACCAGAAGAGGTTGGGAAAGATGCTACTAAGGTAGAGGTATTCATATATAGGATGTGAAAGAATGATAGCTCGACTATTAAGTGCATCATACTGGTCTCTATGAGTAATGAATTACAGAGGTAGCATGATAGCATAGATACTCAGTCCATACTCTTCAATTTAAAGGAGTTGCATGGAGAACAGAGTAGAACTTCTAGATATGAGATATCTAAGTAGTTATTCTATGCAAGAATGAGTGAAGGAACATCCATACAAAACCATGTCCTTATGGTCATTAACTTGATCACTAGATTGAGTCAATTGGATTTTATGATGGATGGAGAATTGAGTCAGGATTTGATCCTATAATCATTTCTTGAATCATTCTCTTAGTTTGTTATAAATTATCACATGAACAAACTGAATACCTTTTTGCCTGAGCTGTTAAATATTCTCAAAACAGCTGAGAGCTACATGAAGAAAGATAAGGCTCTAATTTTTCTTATGGATAGGATCTCCAAGAAGAAATTAGGTATGAAGGATTCAAAGAAAATGTTGAACCCTAAAAGTGGTAAGATGAAGAAGAAAGGGAAGAAAGTCTCCAGACAAAGCACCTATTTTCACTATGGCAATGCAGGTCATTGGCAAAGAAATTGCAAGACTTTCTTTGCAACTATAAAGGCTGGTGCAAGCATTGTACCAAAAGGTATGTATGAGATATATACTATTGACATTAAACTCTTCAATATTAAACTCTTAGATATTGGATATCGCTTGCGGTTCTCATATCTGCAAATCATTATACGAGCTACAAAAAATTAGATTTTTGAAGAAGGATGACTTTGAGCTCTACAATGCTAGAGGAGAGTACATATCTCTTGAAATTACCTTTCGAAAAGATCTTAGAGTTAGAGAATTATTATTATATACCTAAGATCATTAGAAATATTATTTCTATACTATTGTTGTTATAGCAAGGATTTGAAATAAATGGAAAGAGCAATGATAGCTCAATTTTTTTTTCTAATAAAATTCTTTATCATGGCATTCTGGATAATGATCTTCTAGTTTTATTTCTTAATGACAATATTTTTCATGTTCATGAAAACAAAAAATGAAAGAGAGATATATATATAATACTTTACTTTGGCATTATCGGCTTGGTCATATAAGTAAGAAAATAATTAACAAGTTATATAAAGAAGAGTTCTTTGATCATTATGATTATGAATCATTAGGAACTAGTGAATCTTATTTTATAGGTCAAATGACCAAAATTTTATTTAGTAGATATGAAAAAAGAATAAATAAGTTATTAGGACTTGTACATATAGATGTATCACTACTATAGAAAAGGACTACGATAGTGGTTTACAACTGCTATCATAGCCCAAAAAACTACTGCCATAGCTTACGACAATGGTTAGCTAACTGCTACCACTATGGCCATTGCCATAGGCTTATGATAGCACTTTTTGTAGTAGTTGTAGCAACCACTATCATAGATAGTGTTAGATGTGTATCCTAGAAGCTAGATTGACTGACACATTGTAATATACTTCTAAAGATAATTTTATAATTTTGGCTATAAATTAATAAAAAAAATATTTTCTATCATAGTGTGTATTTAAAGTATCTGCGATACATTCTTTGAGTTAATGGTAATGACAATTCATATTTTTAAGAGTTAAAAATTTAAGACATAAATTTTCATAATTAACTCATAAACTGCTTTCGATCGTAGGATCATCACGAGGATGGTCATCGATTCAAAAGATCAGTGTATGATCACTTTCTTAGGATAGATGAGTCTTAAGTCTATGGTGTGAAGGCATCAGAGCGAGAGTAGAGATACTTGTTAGAGAACGAGGGCATTGAGCGTGACCACCTCGAGCAGTCATAAGAGAGTCTACCTTCTCATCGATGACTATCTCGATGCTACAGTAGTGTATCTAGTTCTTTGACCTGAGGTGCATTGACAATTCATCTTGAGGATGTTATAGTTTGACTATGCCACAACTCGATCTCCTAACTATTCAAAATTCTGAGATGTATGTTGGCTATAGCATGTTCATTGTAGAAATTAGATTGCAACAATAGGAGATCTATTTACCTCGGTAGATGAGGAGTAGTCCTATGATAATCATGAGATAGAGTTCATAAGCCCATGGCCATGGCAGTGTGAAGATGATAGAAAGAGTTTCTATTAGGATTTCACATCAAACTTGAATCGAATGATTAATTCATATGATGGATATTGGGTTTGACGAGTTTATCTTAACTCTAATCCTATCGAAGCTCAAGATAGAAGAACCTAATCACATAGATAATTGTACCAAATGGTTTGCTTTTGATTTTGATGGATTACCACCATATACTGCTAGGTGTCACTGGTGGATTTTGAAAGCAATTAGAATGATCTTGATGATCGATCATTCTAATTGTATGAATCAAAAAAATTCTGATCCATCGAAAGATATTTCGATGATATCGATGATGAAGATCGCGACATATCCCATTACCATATGAAACTAAACCTAACTGGGTCACACAAATAAAGATTTGGATTTAGATGTGATTAATTAGACTAACTCAGTTTGATTGATTTAGATTAGATCCAATTAGATTTAAGAAAATCATGCTAGCACACGATTGAGCCTAACTTTCTTCTTCTGTAGTCTTTCTGGTTCATCTCGACTGAGCCAAATTGATTTGGACTCACTAGAAAATCCTATATGGGTTTGTCCTTATCTGATTGAAGTTTGTCCAGGTTAGGAAAGGATTGTCTTAATCCATCAGATAGAAATAAGACAATACCTACTAATTCTTGTCACGACCTGCCATTTTCTATCACTATCGGACATGAGATGTACCAATGTAGGAAAGAAGGGATATGGGCATGCACCCCATTTGGAGATCTTCTAGGAGCACTCACCCCCTTGGTTTCCATGCACAAATATGTGTGCACACCCCTAGTTGGCGTGCGCACATGGGGAAAAGAAAAGAAGTCCCATATAGATGGGACTCCAGGGTTGCTTGATGAGAATGGAGTCTTGGGTGCCAAGACTTCATCCTTATCTAGTGTTGGTGCTAGTTATGGAGAATTTGAGGGGTCTCTAAGCTGATTGGATCACATGACATCACTTCGTCAATTAGATTAAGATCTAATTAAATCGAGCAATTTGATTGGTCGAAGTGATGTGGCACTGCATGGCATAGTAGGGTCTATTTAAATCCCTATTTGCACCTAGGGTTTTATGAATGCGCCCATCCACCATGCTGCAAGGCTGCCCCTTCTCTCTTCCACACCTCCCTCTGGTTCTCTCTCTTCCCTCTCTGTGCCTAAGAGGTTGGGTGAATCCGGCAAGGAAGATCCAATTGTTGGTGCAAAGATCAGGAAGATAGTCAATGTATTCGTGAGACGAGCGCGCTACCTTCATCAATCATTTTGAAGGCTCTATGAATCAGATCTAGATTTAATTTTTGAAAATTAGATTCAGAAGAAGATCACATTTAGATCCTACCGAAGTAGACTCTGGTAGAGGCCAGGCGCTTGCATGGCTAGATCCAGAATCCTAGGCTTTAGCAGATCATCGATAGGATAAAAGTAGTTTATCCTAAAGGTAACAATTATTATTTCTATTTTATTTTATTTTTATTTTTAAAATTATATACTTTGGATCAGATCTGAGAACTTTTAAATTTGATTGGATCAAGTTAGATTTTTTTTAAAAAAATTTGATTCAAATTTGATCAGATTTGAACGATCCTATGATAGAAAATATTGATTTTTCTTCAACAATGATTATCGAAACCACTATCATAGATAAGCTATAGCGGCAGTTGCAAAATCGCTGCCATAGAATCTATGGCAGTGGTTTATGAACCCGCCATAGAGACTATGGTAGCGGTAAACCACCGCCATAGAGATTATGGTAGTGGTTATGAATCGCTACTATAGAAGTATGGCAGTGGTTGATCAACCACTGCTATAGTTCTATGGCAGTGATTCATGAATCGATGCCATAGGTTTTATGGCAGTGATTTTGCAACTGCTGCTATAGGCTATAGCAGTGGTTGGCATGCTACTATTAACAGTGATTGGCATGCCTACGATAGTGGATTTACAATCGCTGCTATAGATTTTAAATAATAAAAAAATATAATTTTTTTAATTTTTATTTTTTTACCTATTAAATATAGTTCAATATATAACATAAAAAAATATTATAAATATAAGAATATTTCTAAAATGCTAAACTTTTATTATTGAATAAAATTTATTATAATATTTTTTAAAAAAAATACATCAAAAATTTGCTAAATCTATATATAACTCATCATCACCGAGAGGAAATAGAGCACGAGTTGGAGAAGCTGAAGTTGGAGCTGGAGGGGCTGGAGCTCAGATGCTAGTAGAGAAGTAGATGTCGGTGGTACCTAGGCAATTGATGTTAGATATATGCCCTAGAAGCCAGATTGGCTGTCACTTATAATACACTTCTAAGGATAATTTTATAATTTTAACTATAAATTAATAAATAAATTATTTTTCTATCATAGTATGTATTTAAAAGTATCTGTAATACATTCTTTGAGTTAATGGTAATGATAATTCATATTTTTAAGAATTAAAAATTTAAGACATGAATTTTTAGAATTAACTCATAAAATGCTCCCGATCGTAGGATCATCATGAGGATGGTGATCGATCCGAAAGGTTGGTGTATGATTGCTTTCTTAGGATAGACGTGTCTTGAGTCTATGGTGTAGAGACACCAAAGTGAGAGTACAAATATTTGTTAGAGAATGAGGGCACTCAGCGTGACCACCTTAAGTAGTCATAAAAAAGTCTATCTTCTCGTCGATGACTGACTCGATGCTGTAGTGGTATATCTAGTTCTTTGATCTGAGGTACATCGATAGTTCATCTTGAGGGTGTTATAGTTTGACTACATCATAACTCGATCTCCTAGTCATTCAAAATTCTAAGATGTATGTTGGTTATAGCATGTTCATTGTAGGAATTGGATTACACCAATATAAGATCTATCTACCTCGATAGATGAGGAGTAGTCCTATGATAATCATGAGATTGAGTTCATAAGTCCATGGCCATGGTAAAGTGAAGATGATCGAAATAATTTCTATTAGGGTTTCACATTGGACTCAAATTGAATGATTAATTCATATGATAGACATTGGGTTTGACTAGTTCACCTTAACCCTAATCCTGTCGAGGCTCAAGATAGAAGAACCCAATCATATAGGCAACTGCACCGAGAGATTCATTTTTAGTTCTGATGGATTGCCATCATATATTGCTAGATATCATTGGTGGATTTTGAGAGTAATTAGAATGATTTTGATGATCAATCATTCTAATTATATGAATCAGAAAAGTTCTAGTCCATCGAAAGATGTTTTGATGATGTCGATGATGGAGATCATGATATATCTAATTATCATACAGAATTGAACCTAACTAGGTCACACAAATAAGAGTTTGGGTCTGGATTTTATCAATTGAGCTAATCCAATTTGATTGATTTGGATTAGATCCAATCAGGTTCAAGATAATAATGCTAGCACATACTTGAGCCTAACCTTCTCTTTCTGATTCATTGCAACCAAGTTAAATTTGATTTAACTCATTCTTATATTTTGAATGGATTTATTTTCATCTGATTGGAATAAGTTCAGATCAAATTAATTGTAGAAATTAAATCCATTCATAGTCAAATTGGACTAGGATCAAAAGTTGACCTATTTGAGAGAATTGAGGGTCATCTGATCAGATGCTTCTAAAAACTTTTATAGAAATTATTTTGATTTTATTTTTAGATATATGATAGAGCATGAATTATTCTTTCGGTGTACAAAATTTTATAATTTTTGAAGGTATTTAGACTAAGTTATGATAGAGTTTGATTTGGATCAAACTCTTGAGAGAAGAGTCCTAGGCACACTGGACTCTTACTTATCTACTCATGCTGCCACCTTCCAGATTGATTTTTGGTATCAAAATCATATGGAATTTGGAGATTTTCATCAAGATCAAGTCTAGGAGTCCCAATGGTCAAGAAAATAAGTATTTTGATCAAAGAAGGACTTTAACTTGGCACTATGCTTTTGTGTAAGAACCCTTGCTCCAAGGCTCTTCATGTAGAAATATTTTTCATATCCAAAGGCTGCCATTCCAGATATCCCACACCCCCTCTAGCCTCTCTCTCCCTCTCTTATATATGCCTAAAAAGTTAGGCATAAATTTTAGAAGAAGATCTAATTAAATTTATGAAGAGTTCAGCATCCATGCGATGGTGTTCGTGAGACGGACATGTTGCCTTTAGAAATTTTTTGAAGGACTTTCAGATTAGATTCAGATATGATCTTTGGAGGAAAGATTTATAAGGAGAAGACATCCAGATCCTTTTTGAGTGGATACTGGTAGAGGCTAGGCACGTGCGTGGCTCCTTCTAGAACCTTAGAAAATATTAGGATCATTACAGGATAATCAGATTATCCAATAAGGTATGATGTTAAATTTAATTTAATTTTTATTTTAATTTTAAATATCAGATCACCATGATCAAATCTGAGAACTCTTAGATTAGATCAAATCATTTAAAATTTTTTAAAAAATCCATCTCAGATCTGATCAGATCTGCACGATCTTGCGGTAAAAAATAGGATTTTTTCTTTAATTGATATCAAAGCCAGGTTAGTAGTTCTTCAGATCTATCTTAGATTTCATTTTATTTTTAATTATGAACTAATATTAAAAAATTTTAGATGCCACATTAGATAGATTAGATATGAAATTAAAAAATTAAAAATTAAATAATTTAGATCTAATGTGTATGAGATGCATGACTAGACTAGGTACAGAATAGTTCTATGTGTAGTCTAGTATAATCATGTATTTATTTTAATTAAATATAATTTTAGATCTATTTAATTTCTAATTTTTTGATGTTATAATTATTGTAATCAGATATAAAAATAGAAATGAGATATGAAAGATGCATGCTTAGAATTTTATGTTTTATTTTTGATATAATCAAACTTAAAATTTTATGTTTCAAATTTAATATGTGATATTTCAGATCTGAAAGTATGCATATTAATGAAACATGAGATGTCTGCAAGACATGTATTAGTTAGATCTTTTTATATGTGATATATGATCTAACTAGTTTTATAGTAAAAATTATATTTCTAATTAAGGAGTTTCCCATGGCTATCCGGTTATAAGAATAAAGTAGGATTTAAAGATCCTCTTCTTTCATTCGATGGGGTGTTCTTATGGTATGTAGGGGTATGGTGCGTTCATCCTTAATTAAAAATTAGAACTTATTTTTCTGCAAAATCATAGATCTTAAAATCCTAAAATTTTTATTACATATTTTATTCATGAACTGAAAACTTAATTAAAAATTAAGATTATAAAATTAATTAGATCTAAAAATTATAAATTTTTAGATCTAAGATCATAAAATTAGGTTTGGGCTTGGGTAGCTCAATTAGGTCTAGCGGTTGATCAAACTGAATTAAGAGTTGGTTAGATGGGATCAAAGAAAGCTTAGATTTGACCAGCCTAATAGGATTAAGTCTGAGTCAAGATTGAATCACATTAAGATGTGACTCGATCAAATCAAGACCTAATTTGGCTCCATGGTTTGAGCCTGGATTGTAGTCTAACTTAATTAGTTCTGATTTGATAATTTGGTATCTAAGATAAGTCTAGCAGATATGATCGACTAATTTTTAATTGGGAGCTACTTGATCTGAATGCATTCTTATCGAGTTACTGGCATATCCCTTCCATCGATCTTACTTACTTGACTATTTATGTTGATCCAATTCTAATTTCAGGTGGCTAATAATTCGAGCCAACCCATGTCACTAGGTTAGTCATAATTGTTATGACTAAGTCAAGTCAAGTTTAAAGAGATCTAAATTAAATCTTTCTAAAAAATATTAAGTCTAAGATTTTCTATCATTATAGATGTACGGGTCCTTTCCAAGGTTGATTGTTCTTGGCTGGATACAGTGGTTTAGTTGCACCGAGATGACGCAACCATGTCTATTAGGCATTGAATGCTATGGGTTGGAGGATGAATTGAGCTCAATATTCTAGATACGATGAGGAATCTAATCAAAAATCTAATTTGTGTAAATGGTGGATCTGACTTAACTAAGGAGTAGATCAATATTCCGTACATGGTGAGATTCATGAATTAGAGACTAGGTTAGGATGCACCATGATTAGAGAATCATTAGACAAGAGTTGTCCACTCATCGGTTGATCCATCATCAATAACTATTAGGTGAGGTGGTGAGTCGTTGGTGGGACCGCACCATCTACTAGAAATCAATAATCATAAAGATTTTCACATCTCTACTAAGAGAGTGTTGGAATCCAAGTAGATAGTGGAAGCTTAATTTATTTAAAAATAAAATTTTTAAATAAATTGATTAAGTCTAATTATAAAATCTAACTAAAAATTTTGACTCTCTACAGAAAAATATCTGCGTTCAACTTACTAGCCCATACCTTGGACACCCATAGACTGATCGGACCTAACTACAAGATTTGGCTCCAAAACTTTAAAATTATTTTAGATTTTGAGAAGTTGACTCATGTATTGGATCAGGATCCTTCCATCTTATCAGCCTATCCATCCACTAATCAGAGAGCATCTCTCGAGAAGTGGATGGATGAAGATAACAAAGTTAGGTATTACATGTTGGGCTCGATGTCTGATGAGCTCAGTGCCAATATGAAGACATTAAAACTAGCCATCAAATATTGGCTCAACTGCAAGAGTTGTTTGGTGAACAAAATCACGTAGTCAAATATCAAGTCACTAAAAGATTGTTTAAGGCTCAAATGTGTGATGGACAGTCGGTCTAAGATCATTGTCTGATGATGATCAAAGATCTAGAAGAGCTTAAGAAGCTCGGTGTCAAGTTAGATCAGGATCTACAGAATGACATAATTCTGCAGTCCTTGACTGATGCGTATGGGCAGTTCATCATGAGCTACCATATGTATAAACTTTAGAATATCTTGGCTGAGCTCATGAATATGCTGGTTACTACTAAGTTTTCTATGAAAGATTCTAAAGACTCAGTACTTGCTGTGGAGCAGACTTCTTCCAAGAGAAAGTCTATTGAAAAGAAGAAGTCTATGAAGAAGCAGAAGGTGGATGGTGGGAAGAAGAAGAAGGTAGAGCCAAAGAAGAAGGGCACTGATAAAGAAAAATATTTTCATTGCAATACTGATGGCTATTGAAAGCGGAACTACCCTCTTTACCTGGCCAGCCTGAAGAACAAGAAGGAGGCAGGTCCTTCTAGAGGTATGCTCATTATAGAATCTAATCTTATGATTTTTTCTGCATCCAATTGGATGCTTGACTCTGGTTCTAGTGCTCACTTGTGCACTTCTATGTAGGGTCATGAGGATAGTAGAAGGCTGAGGGATGGTGAGATGATCCTACATATCGAAAATGATGCAAGAGTTGCTGCTATGGCCGTGAGATCCTATCCTCTACGATTATCATCAGGATTAGACTTAGTACTTAGGAACTTTTTTATGTACCTACAGCAAGTAGAAATTTAATTTCTATTTCATGTTTAGCATAGGAAGGCTATGTAATTAGTTTTGTTAAGGATCATTATAATATTCTTTATGAAAGAAATAAAATTGCAAGTGGTTTTTTTATAAATAATCTCTATCAGTTATATATTGATGTTTCTATTTTTAATATTGAGTAAAACGTAAATGCCATAGGATCAAAGCGACTTAGGGATAGTCTAAATGATAGGTATCTTTGGCACCTTAGGTCATATAGCTGAAGATATGATTAATAAATTGGAGAAATCTGGGCTATTGAGTTCATTGACTTTCGAGTAATATCTGATTTATGAATCATGCCTTCATGGCAAAATGACTAAGGTTTCTTTTATGGGACATGGGGAAAGGGCCACAGACCTACTTGCCCTAGTACATACTGACGCATGCAGCCCATTTGATGTGCTAGTCAGAAATAATTACATCTACTTCATCATCTTTACTAATGATTAATCTTGGTATGGATATGTGTATTTGATGCGACACAAGTCTGAAGCTTTTAAAAAGTTTAAGAAATTTAGACTTGAAGTAGAAAACAAATAGAAAAATCTATTAAGGTTCTTCAATTAAATCGAGGAGGCAAATACCTTAATCAAAAATTTTTAGACTATCTTAAGGATAATGGCATAGTCTTTGAATAGACTCCACCTGAAATGCCTCAACTCAATAAAATTTCAGAATGAAGAAATTGGATCCTATTAGATATGGATCGATCCTTGATGAGCTTTATAGACCTCCCTGAGTTTCTTTGGGAACATATTCTGTTGACCACTATATATCTACTGAATAAGGTTTCATCTAAAATCATTCCTACCATACCGTATGAGATATGGCTTGGTAAAGAACTAAGTCTGAGTCATCTTAGAATTTGGGATTGTCCGGCCCATGTCAAAAGATAACAAGCAGACAAGTTAGAGTCTAGGTCCTTTAGAGCTCGGTTTATAGGATATCCTAAAAAGTCATTAGGATATTATTTTTATCTTTCGAAAGATCACAATGTGATTGTGAGTCGACATGCCATCTTTTTTAAAAAATAGTTTTTTCAAGATGATGGCATCAGAAAATAGATTAGATTCGAGGAGAAAGTCTGCCAAGAGACATGAGCCAAGAAACCTATAGAACTAAATCAAATTGAGCCAGTCCAATCACTACCTCATCCACCTCGTAGATCAGAAAGAATTTTCCATCCTCTTGAAAGGTACTTAGGCACTATTTTAGAGGACGTAGAGAAAATGTTCCTCATAGAAAAAGGGGTTCATGGTGATGATCCCAAAACTTTTGATGAGGCAATATCAGATATCGACTCTGAAAAATGGTTAGAGGCACTGAAGTCAGAGATTAACTCAATGTGCTTGAACCAAGTTTGAACCTTGGTAGATCCACCTGAAGGTATAGTACCTATTGAGTGTAAATGGATGTTCAAGAGAAAGATAGGTATCGATGAAAATGTAGAGATATTCAAAGCAAGGCTCGTAGCAAAAGGATATAGTCAGCGTAGAGGCATTGACTATCAGAATACTTTTTTGCCAGTAGCCATGCTCAAATCCATCTGTATATTGGTTATTGTTGTAGCCTATTTTGATTATGAAATATGATAGATGGATGTGAAAATGGCATTCTTAAATGGATATCTTGAGGAAGATATCTATATGAAACAGCCACTGGATTTCACATCCAGTGATACTGATCACAAGGTCTGCAAGCTGCAAAGGTCCATATATGGATTTAAGCAACCATCTCAAAGCTGGAATGCTCATTTCAATGATGTAATCAAATCATTTGGATTCATCAAGAATGAGGAGGAGCACTATATTTTCAAAAAGATCAGTGGGAGCGCTGTTATCTTTCTCGTATTGTACGTGGATGATATCCTCGTAATTGATAATGATATTTTCATGTTAACTATGGTCAAAATGTGGTTGTCTGAAGAATTCTCCATGAAAGATCTAAGAGAAGCATCCTTTATTCTAGAAATTAATGTCTATAGAGATAGACCAAATAGGATGCTAGATCTCCCAGAGAAGATGTACATAGAGAAGGTGCTAAAGAGGTTTAGCATGAAAAATTTCAAGAGGGGATTGGTGCTCTTCAGACATGGCATTCATCTCTCCAAGAAGATGTGTCCCAACACACATGAGGAGATTGAACGTATGAGTAAGATCCCTTATGCTTCAGCAATAGGAAGCTTCATGTATGCCATGCTATGTACACAACCTGATATTGCCCATACTATGAGTGTCATGAGCAGGTATCAGTTGAATCTACGTGAAGAACACTGGACTTCTTTGAAATATATCCTTAAGTACTTGAGAAGAACTAAGGATATGTTTTTAGTCTTTGGTAATGGAGAACTCCAAGTCCAGGAATATATAGACTCAAATTTTATGTTTGATATAGATAATTGAAAGTTAACATCTAGAAGTCTATTTATTTATAATGGTGGTGCTATCAGCTAAAAAAGTTTTAAGTAGATGATGATAGCAGATTTCACCATGGAAGTAGAGTACATCATTGCATTGAAAGCTACAAAGGAGGCATTCTGGTACAAGATGTTTGCCACAGAGATCAGAGTGATGCCATCAGATGTCGTTCCTCTATACTGCGATAATAATAGTGCCATAGCCCTAGAAAAGGAGCCGAGGTCTCACCAAAAATCCAAGCGCATCGAGCGGCGATACCACCTCATCCATGATTACCTCGAGAAGGAATACATCAAGGTCAAGAGAGTCAATACTACAGATAATGTGGCTGACCCACTGACAAAGCCATTGAGCTAGCAGAAGATCAAAGCCCATCTTAAGAAGATGGGACTTAGATTTGTAGCCAATCGACTTTAGGTCAAGTAGGAGTTTGTTAGATGTATGCTCTAGAAGCCAGATTGACTGTCACTTATAATACACTTATAAGAATAATTTTATAATTTTAATTATAAATTAATAAATAGATTATTTTTCTATCATAGTGTGTATTTAAAGTATCTATGATATATCTTTTGAGTTAATGGTAATGACAATTTATATTTCAAGAGTTGAAAATTTAAGATATGAATTTTCATAATTAACTCATAAAATGCTTTCGACCGTAGGATCATCATGAGGATGGTGATCGATCCACAAGGATGGTGTATGATTGCTTTCTTAGGATAGACATGTCTTAAGTCTATGATGTGGAGACACCGAAGCGAGAGTACAGATACTTGTTAGAGAACGAGGACACTCAGCATGACCACCTCGAGTAGTCATAAGAAAGTCTACCTTCTCCTCGATGACTGAGTCGATGCTATAGTAGTATGTATGGTTCTTTAACCTGAGGTGCATCGATAGTTTACCTTGAGGATGTTATAGTTTGACTACACCATAACTCAATCTTCTAGTCATTTGGAATCCTAAGGTGTATGTTGGCTATAGCATGTTCATTGTAGGAATTGGATTGCACCAATAAGGAGATCTATCTACCTCAGTAGATGAGGAGTAGCCCTATGATAATCATGAGATTGAGTCCTTAAGCCCATGGCCATGACAGAGTAAAGATGATAGAAAGAGTTTCTATTAGGATTTCATATTGAACTCGAATCGAATGATTAATTCATATGACGGACATTAGATTTGATGAATTCACCTTAACCCTAATCCTGTTAGGGCTCAAGATAGAAGAATCTAATCATACAGATAACTGCATCGAGAGGTTCACTTTCAGTTTCGATGGATTATCACCATATACTGCTAGATGTCATTGGTGAATTTTGGGAGCAATTATAGTTATTTTGATGATCAATCATTCTAATTGTATGAATTAGAAAAGTTCTGGTCCATCGAAAGGTGTTTTGATGATGTCAATGATGGAGATTGTGTCATATCTCATTATCATATAGAATTAAATCTAACTGGATCACACAAATAAGGGTTTGGGTCTGGATGTCATCAATTGAGCTAACCTAGTTTGATTGATTTGGATTAGATCCAACCAAGTTCAAGGTAATCGTGCTAGCACACGATTGAGCCTGACTTTCTCCTTCTAAAATCTTTCTGATTCATCGCAACCAAGTCAAACTTGATTTAATTCATTCTTGTATTTTGAATGGATTTATTTTCATCTAACTAGAATAAGTCCTGATCAGATTAATTATGGAAATTAAATCTATTCATAGTCAAATTGGACTAGGGTCAAAAGTTGACCTATTTGAGAGAATTGAGGGTCACCTGATTAGATGCTTCTAGAAAATTCTTTAGAAAATATTTTGATCTAATTTTTGGCTATATGATAGATCATGAGTTCTTTGGGTGTACTAAATTTTATAATTTTTAGAGGTGTCTAGACTGAGTTATAATAGAGCTTGATTCGGATCAAACTCTTGAGGGAATAGTCCTAGGCGCAGTGGACTCTTCCTTATCTACTCATGCCATAACCTTTTAGATTGATTTTTGGTGTCAAAATTAGATGGGATCTAGATATTTTCATGGAGATTAAGTCTAGGAGTTCCAATGGTTAAAAAAATAAGAATTTTGGTCAAGGAGGGACTCTAACTTGGTGCTATGCTTTTGTATAAGAACCCTTGTGCCAAGGCTCTTCATGTAGAAATATTTTTCATACCCAAAGGCTCTCATTCTAGATATCCCACACCCTCTCTATCCTCTCTCTCCCTCTCTTCTACATGCCTAAAAAGTTAGGCACAAATCTAAGAAGAAGATATCCAATCAAATTTGTGAAGAGTTCAGCATCTACGCGACGGTGTTCATAAGACGGACATGCTGCCTTCAAAATTTTTTTGAAGAACTTTCGGATTAGATTCAGATCTAATCTTTGGAGAAAAGATTTATGAGAAGAAGACGTTCAGATCTTTTTTAAGTGGATATCAGTAGAGATCAGACACGTGCGTGGCTCCTTCCAGAACCTCAAAAACATCAAGATCATCGTAGGATAATCAGATTACCCAAACAAGGTATGATATTAAATTTGATTTAATTTTTATTTTAATTTTTAATATTAAATCACCATGATCAAATCTGAGAACTCTTAGATTAGATTATTTAAAAATTTTTAAAAAAATTCATCTCAGATCTACACGATCTTGCGATGAAAAATAGGGTTTTTTCTTTAGTTGATGCGAAGGTGGATGGAGTATGCTCCGCCTATGACTCAGATGCAGAGCTCTGCATAGGCCGAAATGCCTGGTATGCGGTGCAACTCTACTTGGGAGGGAGGGAATCCTCTACATCATGTATTGTAATTTTTTAGATGTCTACGATGAGCTCAACCTGTTCATATAGACATATCAGAAAGAATAATCATATAGATTAACCAAAATAAACTTTTACAAATTTTAACATTGATTTTCAATGCAATATTCTCTAGATATTGCTTGTTTCTCTTACTAGATATGTGCTTTGGTAAGCAGCATTGCTATACAATAATGTTGCTTACCAAAGCACGTATCTAGTAGGAGAAACAAGCAGTATCTAAAAAATGTTGCATTGAAAATCAATGTTAAGATTTGTAAAAGTTCGTTTTGGTTAATCTAGATAATTATTCTTTCTGATATATCTACATGGATGGGTTGAGCTTATCATAAACATTCAAGAAATTGCAGTATATAATATAGAGGGTTCCCTTCCCTCCAAGCG
This sequence comes from Cocos nucifera, assembly GCA_006176705.1. NCBI lineage: Eukaryota > Viridiplantae > Streptophyta > Magnoliopsida > Arecales > Arecaceae > Cocos > Cocos nucifera. Next base: position 121,622 of record QRFJ01001643.1, read on the forward strand.
GAGTTACATCACATACCAAGCATTTTGGTCTACATGAGATGGCATTTCGATGCCATCGTGACTTGCAACGTTAATGAACATTAACCCATATAACATGTTGAATAATAATATTAGTAGAGCATCAATAAATAGACTCTAACATTTGTGCCAAAATGTTGAAGTTATCATCTAGTGGTATCTACAATATGGACATCACTATCACTTCTGACAAATATATCTAGGACCTCAACAGCACCAGATAAGTTTTATCCTAGAAGAGCACTTTGTATGCATTGTCCAACATTGTTATCAATCTTAGCATTGTCAAAGATATGCCTAGACATCATGCTCACAATAATACCCTACTAGGCTCTAAGGGATCACTAACATAGAATATTTGACTAGCTTGGAAGGCAAGTATATATGGTTCTTCAGTATGGAAATGGCGTTGCATATTGACGAGAGTAAAATCACACTCATTAATCTTCATCCCTAACTGAGATAAGATATCAAACTAATCATATTTCATCAATACAATCCTTTTTTTAGAATAATAGTCCAAGATGACTATCTTCTCCACCACCCGATAATAATTCAAATCCTCTATACGAGACTGTGAATCCCCCAAGCTAGCATAATACTCAGTGGTGGCACTCAACATCATACCACTATTTTATATTACCATGTTTATGGACTGACTGTAAATATTAAATTTGTAGCTATTAATGACGAGCTATTTGTAGTCACGCACGGTACGATAAAGACCAATTGAAAGAGTATGTACTTTAGGGCTTACATCATCGAGTGGTAATCTCCACACCTAATTAAGAAGATGATATCTAATTAGTAAACTTGTTCAAATAAGTTGCACAAGGCAAGAATATATAATCGCTTACATGATCTTTGAACCATTTAGAAAATTCTTTACTGTACATTTTTTTTTCTTCTGCATACTTAGAGCATTGTATTTTACTCTTATGACCTTGTGTTTACTACATGCATAAAGAATACATTTAGGTGTAATTTGATATTTTCTTTTAAATACTATGAAATAAATAAGGTTGAGTGACTTATCTTATATACAGCTTAATGACACCACAGTTGAAGAGCACGTAGCGCTGCACCTTTTTTCTTTCCTCAATGCTCAAATCAATGAGATGGTATGAAGTGAAAAATCCATCTAGCTATGGAATGAACTCAAATATAGGGTCAATTAGCTTATACTGATCATCCTAATTTCTTATTAGCCGGTTATGACGTATCTCAAGCTTATTTAAGTACATGGTAAAAAAATCCATATACTCTTGATCCAAATAATCTTCTGCTATAGATCCCTCTGGGTGATTCATATTTCTTATATAAGATTTTAACATTTGAATATTCCTCTCAGTAGGATACATCTATCAGTAAAATACTGAGCCTCCAAGTGCAACCTTTTTCATAAGATACATGATGAGATGTATCATAATTATAAAAAATGATGATGAAAATATCTTCACTAGATCACATAATATATAGTCACTATCCTTGCCTTTATTTTTTTTACATCTTTTTTAAGCAACCTCTTTGGACAAATATCTTTATAGAAGTTGCAAAGATGAATAACAACTATTTTGATATTTTTTGACAACATATGGAGAATAGCTATTGGGATCAACTCTTACACCAATACATGATAATCATGAGTCTTTAATCTCTCAAGTTTGACATCCTTAATATTCACATGCTTTGATATGTTGCTTGAGTATCCATTTGAAATCTTTACGTTCTTCAATACATGAAGAAATATGGACCGTTCGGAGGCATTCATAACATAGCATGCATAAGGAAGCCTCTACTATTATTTCCTTACCGGCTCTAGGTGGAGTGATCTTCTAATACCCTATTCTTTTAAGTTAAATTAAAAATTCAAGTCATCCTTGGTCTTATCCTTGATGTTCAAGATTGTTAAAAATAGGAGCTTATGTTAGATGTTTGCCCTAAAAGCCAGATTGGCTAACACTTGTAATATACTTTTAAGAATAATTTTATAATTTTAACTATAAATTAATAAATAAATTATTTTTTATCATAGTGTGTATTTAAAGTATCTATGATACATTCTTTGAGTTAATGGTAATGATAATTCATATTTTCAAGAAGTTAAAAATTTAAGACATGAATTTTCATAATTAATACATAAACTGCTCTCGATCGTAGGTCATCATGAGAATGATGATCGATCCAGAAGGTTGGTGTATGATCACTTTCTTAGGATAGACATGTCTTGAGTCTACGATATGAAGACATCAGAGTGAGAGTACAGATACTTATAAAAGAATGAGGGTACTAAGCGTGACCATCTCGAGTAGTCATAAAAAAGTCTACCTTCTCATCATTGACTGACTCGATGCTACAGTGGTATGTATTATTCTTTGATCTGAGGTGCATCGATAGTTCATCTTGAAGGTGTTATAGTTTGACTACACCATAACTTGATCTCCTAGTCATTCAAAATCTTGAGGTGTATGTTGGCTATAGCATATTTATTGTAGAAATTAGATTACACCAATAGAGGATCTATCTACCTCGGTAGATGAGGAGCAGTCCTATAATAATAATGAGATTGAGTCCTTAAGCCCATGGCCATGGAAGAGTGAAGATGATAGAAAAAAATTTTATTAGGTTTTCATATTGGACTCAAATCGAATGATTAATTTATATGATAGATATTGAGTTTGATGAGTTTACCTTAATCCTAATCCAGTCAGGGCTTAAGATAGAAGAATCCAATCACACAGGTAATTATACTGAGAGGTTTACTTTCAATCCTGATGGATTGCCACCATATACTGCTAGGTGTCACTGGTAGATTTTGAGAGCAATTAGAATGATTTTGATGATTGATCATTCTAATTGTATGAATCAAAAAAATTTTGATCCATCGAAAGGTGTTTCGATGATGTTGATAATAGAGATTGTGACATGTCTCATTACTATATGGAACTTAACCTAACTGCATCACACAAATAAGGATTTGAATCTGGATGTCATCAATTGAGCTAATCCAGTTTGATTGATTTAGATTAGATTCAATCAAGTTCAAGATAATCATGCTAGCACACGATTGAGCCTGACTTTCTTCTTACATAATATTTTTGATTCATCGTAATCGAGTCAAATTTGATTAAACTTATTTTTGTATTTTGAATGGATTTATTTTAATCTAACTAGAATAAGTTCAAGTTAGATTAATTATAAAAATTAAATCCATTCATAGTCAAATTAGACTAGGGTCAAAAATTGACCTAATTGAGAGAATTGAGAGTCACCTGATCAGAGGTGTCTAAAATTTTTTTTGAAAATTACTTTACTTTAATTTTTGGATATGTGGTAGGGCTCGAGACATGCTATAGATGTGCCAAATTTTGTGATTTATGATAATGTTTTGACTAAGTTATGATAGAGTTTGATTTGGATCAAACTCTTAAAGGGAGGAGTCCCATGCACCATGGACTCATACTCATCCTTTCTTCATGCACTTTGGGAAGTGTTTTGGGTGACCAAACTTGTTAAAGACTAGGTTTGGGATGTGGCTATCAGGTAGGAGTCCTAAGTAATCAAGCAAACAAGTTGCTTAATCACTTAGGAGTCCTAGATGGTGCATAACATAAAAACCCTTCTCATGCCATATTGATGCAACATAAGAAATATTTTCCCATGCCTAAAAGACTACTATCCGTTCCATCTTCCACACCCTCTCTGATCCTCTCTCCCCTTCTTCTAAGTACTAAAGATTGGAAATAAATCTGAGAAGAAGATCCAATTAATATTGAGAAGATTTTAGCATCTACGTAATGGTGTTCGTAAGACAGACAAGCAGCCTTCTCCAATTATTTTGAAGGTACTTTAGATCAGATCTAGATCTAATCTTTGAAAAAAAGATTTGTGAGGAGAAGACATTCAGATCTTACCTGAGTGGATACTAGTAGAGGCCAAGCGCGTGCGTGGCTCCTTCCAGAACCTCAGGACAGATTAGGATCATCTTAGGGTAATATGATTATCCAAAATAAGATATAAAATTAAATTAGATTTAATTTTATTTTAGTCTTAATATCAGATCTTAAAGGATTAGATCTGAGATATTATGATCTTAGAAGAAAAATTTTTGAAATATTTCTTTAGATCTAATCAGATCTGAACGAACCTATGCCAAAAAATAGGATTTTTTCTTCAAATGGTATCATAGCTGCATTAGTAGTTCTTCAGATCCATCTTAGATCTAATTTTATTTTTGTTTATGATCTAATATTAAAAAAATTTAGATATCACATCATATGTGATTAGATCTGAAATCAAAAAATTAAAAATTAAATCATTTTGATCAAATATTTATGAGATGCATGATTAGACTAGGAATAGAATAGTTCTATATGTAATCTAGTATGATCATGTATTTAATTTGATTAAATATAATTTTAGATCTATTTAATTTTTACTTTTTTGATGTTATAATTATTATAATAAGATCTAAAAATATAAAATAAAGTTTTTAATTTTTGATTTATTCATATGAGATATGAAAGATGCATGCTTAGACTAGTTATAGAATAGTTCTATAAAATAGTTTTATTTGATATGATCAAATTTAAATTCTATTTTTTAGATTTAATATATGATATTTTAGATCTAAAAGTATGCATGATTGATTGACTTATGATACATAAGATGTATGCAAAATATGTATAAGTTAGATCATTAATTATATATGCGATATATGATTTAGATCTAACTAGTTTTATAGTAGAAATTATATTTCTGATTAAGACGTTCTCCTTGACAATCCAATCATAAGAACTAAGTAGGGTTTAAAGGCCCTCTCGTCCCATTCGAGGGGGTATTCTTACGATGTGTAGGGATGCTGCGTGTTCGTTCTTAATCATAAATCAAAACTTATTTTTTTGTAAAATCCTAGATCCTAAAATCCTAAGATTTTATTACATATTTTATTCATGAATCTAAAACTTAATTAAAAATTAAGATTATAAAATTAATTAGATCTAAAAATTATAAATTTTCAGATCTAAGACATATTCATAAAATTGGATTCGGACTTGGGTAGCTTAATTAGGTCTAGCGGTTGATCAAACTGAATCAAGAGTTGATTAGATAGGATCAAAGAAAGCTAAGATTTGACCAGCCTAATAGGATTAAGTCTCGGTCAAGATCGAATCACATTGAGATGTGACTCAATCAAGTCAAGACCTAATTTGGCTCCACGGTTCGAGTTTGGATTGTAGGCTAATCCAATTAGTTTTGATTCGATAATTTGGTGTCTAAGGTAAGTCTGGTAGATATGATCGACTAATTTTTAATTAGAAGCTACTCGATCTGTTAGCTTTCTTATTGAGTTAATGGCATATCCCTTCGATCGATCTCACTTATCTGGCCATTTATGTCGATTCAGTTCTGATTCGAGATGGCTAACAATTCGAGCCAACCCATGTCACTAGGTTAGTCATAATTGTTATGACTAAGTCAAGTCAAGTTTAAAGAGTCCTAAATTAAATCTCTCTAAGAAAATATTAAGTCTAAGGTCTTCCACCATTGTAGATGTGTGGGTCCTTCCCAGGGTTGATTGTTCTCGACTGATTATAGTGGTTTAGTTGCACCGAAAAGATGCAACCATGTCTATTAGCATTGGATGCTACAGGTTGGAGGATGGGTTGGGCTCAATATTTTGCATATAGTGAGGGACCCAATCAAGAATCCAATTCGTGCAAATGGTAGATCTGACTTAACTAAGGAGTGGATCAATATTCTGAATATGATGAGATTCATGAATTAGAGATTAGGTTTGGATGCACCATGATTAAAAAATCATTGGACAAGAGTTATTTACTCATCGATTGATCCATCATCAATAACTGTTAGGTGAGGTGATGAGCCAGTCGGTGGGACCGCATCATCCACTAGAAATCAATAATCATGGAGATTTTTACATCTCTACCAAGAGAGTGTAAAAAATCAAGAAAATAGTGGAAGCCTAATTTATTTTAAAATAAAATTTTTAAATAAATTGATTAAATCTAATTATAAAATTTAACTAAAAATTTTGACTCTCTACAGGAAGATGTCTGCGTCCAACCCACTACCCCGCATTCTGAACAACCATAGACTGATCGAACCTAACTACAAGGATTGGCTCTGAAACTTTAAAATTATTTTAGATTTTAAGAAGCTGACTCATATTTTGGAACAGGATCCTCCCACCTTACCAGTCCATCCATTCGCTGATCAGAGAGCATCTTTTGAGAAGTGAATGGACGAAGATAATAAAGCTAGGTATTACATATTGGGCTTGATGTCTGATGAGCTTCAGTGCCAATATAAAGATATTAAGACTAGCCGCCAAATGTTGGCTCACCTATAAAAGTTGTTTGGTGAATAGAGTCGCACAACCAAATATCAAATCACTAAGAGACTATTTAAGGCTCAGATGTGTGATGGGTAGTTAGTCCAAGATCATTGTCTGATGATGATCAAGAACTTAGAAGAGCTTGAGAAGCTTGATGTGAAGTTAGATTAGGATCTATAGATTGATATAATTTTTTAGTCCTTGACTGATGCGTATGGGCAGTTCATCATGAACTACCATATGCATAAACTTCAGATACCTTGGCTGAGCTCATGAACATGCTGGTTATGCTGAGCTTTCTATGAAAGGTTCTAAAGGCTTAGTACTTACTGTGGAACGAACTTCTTTCAAGAGAAAGTCATTTGAAAAGAAGAAGAAGTCTGTGAAGAAATAGAAGGTGGATGGTGGGAAGAAGAAGAAGACAGAGCCAAAGAAAAAGGCCGACAAGAGAAAATATTTTCATTGCAACACTGACGGCCATTGAAAGTGGAACTACTCATTGTACCTAGCCAGTCTAAAGAATAAGAAGGCAAGTCCTTCTGGAGGTATGCTCATTATAGAATCTAATCTTACGATTTCTTCAACATTTAGTTAGGTGCTTGACTCTGATTCTAGTGCTCATTTATATACTTCTATGTAGGATCTTAAGGATAGCAGGAGGCTGAGGGATGGTGAGATGATCCTATGCTTCGAAAATGGAGCAAGAGTTGCTGCTATAGCCATGAAAATCTATCCTCTATAATTACTATTAGGATTAGATTTAGTTCTTAGAAACTATTTTTATGTGCCTGCAGCAAGTAGGAATTTAATTTTTATTTCATGTTTAGCACAGGAAGGCTATGTAATTAGTTTTTTAAAGGACCATTGTAATATTCTTTATGAAAGGAATAAAATTGTAAGTGATTTCCTTATAAATGGTCTTTATCAATTACATATTGATGTTTCTATTTTTAATATTTAGCAAAACGTGAATGCCATAGGATCAAAATGACCTAGGGATAGTCTAAACGATAGGTTTCTTTGGCATCTTAGGCTAGGTCATATAGCTGAAGACAAGATTAACAAATTGAAGAAATCTGGGCTATTGAGTCCATTGACTTTCGAGTCATATCCGATTTATGAATCATGCCTTCATGGCAAAATGACCAAGCTTCCATTTGTAGGATATAGGAAAAGGGCCATAAACCTGTTTGTCCTAGTACATTTGATGTGCCAGCCAGGGGCAATTACATCTACTTTATCATCTTTACCGATGATTTATCTCGATATGGATATGTGTATTTGATGCAACACAAGTTTGAAGCTTTTAAAAAGTTCAAGAAATTCAGACTCAAAGTAGAAAAATAAACAGAAAAGCTTATTAAGATTCTTCAATCAGATCGAGGAGATGAATACCTTAATAAAAAATTCTTAGACTATCTTAAGGACAATGGCATAGTCTTTTAATGGACTCTACCTGGAATGCTTCAACTCAACGAGATTTCAGAATGGAGAAATCAGACCATATTAGATATTGTTCGATCCATGATGAGCTTCATGAACCTTCCTGAGTTTCTTTAGGGACATAGTCTGATGACCGCTATATATTTACTGAATAGGATTCTCTCTAAGACCATTTCTACCACACCATATGAGATATGACATGGTAAGAAATCAAGTCTGAGTCATCTCAGAATTTAGGATTGTTTGGCCCATGTCAAGGGACAACAGTCGAACAAATTAGAGTCTAGGTCCTTTAGAGCTCGATTTATTGGATATCCTAAAGAGTCATTAGAATACTATTTCTATCTTCCAGAAGATCATAATATGATTGTGAGTCGACACACCATCTTTCTTGAAAAATAGTTTATTCAAGATGGTGGCATCAGAAGATAGATTAGACTCGAGGAGAAAGCCTTTGATGAGAAATGAGCTAAGGAACCTATGGAACCCAATCAGATTGAGCCAACCTAGACACTACCTCCTCCACCTCGTAGATCAAGTAGAATTTTTTATCCTCCTGAAAGGTACTTAGGTACTATATCAAAAGATGTAGAAAAAATATTCCTCATAGAAAATGGAGTTCATGGTGATGATACCAAAACTTATGACGAGGTGATATCAGATATCGACTCCGAAAAATGGTTAGAGGCAATAAGATCAGAGATTAACTCAATGCGTTCGAACCAAGTCTGGACCTTGGTAGATCCATCTAAAGGTATAGTACCTATTGGATGTAAATGGATCTTCAAGAAAAAGATAGGTGCTAATGGAAATGTAGAGACATTTAAAGCAAGGCTCGTAGCGAAAGGGTATACTCAACGTGAGGGCATTGACTATCAGGATACTTTTTAGCCAGTAGCCATAATCAAATCCATCCGCATATTGCTTGCTGTTGCAGTCTATTTCAATTATGAAATATGATAGATGGACGTGAAAATGATATTTTTAAATAGATATCTTGAGGAAGATATCTATATGGAATAGCCGCTAGAATTCACATCCAGTGATAATGATCACAAAGTATGCAAGCTGCAAAGGTCCATATATGGACTTAAGCAAGCATCTCGGAATTGGAATGCTCATTTCAATAATGTAATCAAATCATTTACATTCATCAAGAATGAGGAGGAGTTCTGTATTTTCAAAAAGATCAGTGGGAGCGCTATTGTCTTCCTCGTACTATACATAGATGACATCCTCCAAATTAGAAATGATATTTTCATATTAACTACAGTCAAAATGTAGTTGTCTAAGAAGTTCTCTATGAAAGGTCTAGGAGAGGCATCCTTTATTATGGGAATTAAGGTCTATAGGGATAGACCAAATAGGATGTTGCATCTCTTATAGAAAATATACATAGAGAAGGTGCTAAAGAGGTTTAGCATGAAAAACTCCAAAAGGAGTTTAGTATCCTTCAGACATGGCATTCATCTCTCCAAGAAGATGTGCCCTAGCACATCAGAGGAGATTAAATGCATGAGCAAGATCCCTTATGCTTCAATAATAGGAAGCCTTATGTATGTCATGCTATGTATATGACCTAATATTGCCCATGTTATGAGTGTCACGAGCAGGTATTAGTTGAATCCAGGTGAAGAGCACTGGACTTCTGTGAAATGTATCCTTAAGTACTTGAGAAGGACTAAGGATATGTTTCTAGCTTTTGGTAATAGAGAACTCTAGGTCCAGAGGTATACAGACTTGAATTTTATGTCCGACATAGATGATCGAAAGTCAACATATGAAAGTCTATTTATTTGTAATGGTGGAGCAGTCAGTTGGAAAAGTTTCAAGCAGACAGTGATAGCAGATTCCACCATGGAAGTAGAGTACATCACTACATCGAAAGCTGCAAAGGAGGCTTTTTGGTACAAGAAGTTTACCATAGAGCTAGGAGTGATGCCATCAGATGCCATCCCTCTATTCTACAATAATAATGGTTCCATAGCCCTAGCTAAAGAGCCGAAGTCTCATGAAAAATCCAAGCACATCGAGCGGCGATACCACATTATCCATAATTACCTCGAGAAGAGATATGTCGAGGTCAAGAGAGTCGACACTATCGATAATGCGGCTAATTTGTTGACAAAGCTATTAAGCCAACAGAAGATCAAAGTCCATCTTGAGAAGATGGGACTTAGATTTGTAGCTAATTGGCTTTAGGTCAAGTGGAAGTTTGTTAGATATATGCCCTAGAAGCTAGATTGGCTGACACTTGTAATACACTTTTAAGGGCAATTTTATAATTTTGACTATAAATTAATAAATAGATTATTTTCTATCACAGTGTGTATTTAAAGTGTCTGTGATACATCCTTTGAGTTAATGGTAATGATAATTCATATTTTCAAGAAGTTAAAAATTTAAGACATGAATTTTCATAATTAACTTATAAACTACTTTCGACCATAGGATCATCACGAGGATGGTGATTGATTTGGAAGGTTGGTGTATGATCATTTTCTTAAGATAGACGTATCTTGAGTCTACAGTATGGAGAAACTGGAGCGAGAGTATAGATACTCATTAAAGAACGAAGGCACTGAGCATGACCATCTCGAGTAGTCATAAGGAAGTCTACCTTCTCGTTGATGATTGACTAGATGCTGTAGTGGTGTGTATGGTTCTTTAACTTGAGGTGCATCGATAGTTCACCTTGAGGGTGTTATAGTTTGACTACACTATAACTTGGTCTTCTAGCCATTCAGAATTCTGAGGTATATGTTGGCTATAGCATGTTCATTGTAGGAATTGGATTGCACCAATAGGAGATCTATCTATCTCGGTAGATGATGAGCAGCCCTATAATAATCATGAGATTGAGTCCTTAAGCCTATGGCCATGGCAGAGTGAAGATAATAGAAAGAGTTTCTATTAGGATTTCACATTGGACTCGAATCAAATGATTAATTCATATGACAGATATTTGGTTTGATGAGTTTACCTTAACCCTAATCTAGTTGGAGCTCAAGATAGAAGAACCCAATCACACAGGTAACTACACCGAGAGGTTCAGTTTTGATGAGTTGTCACCATATACTGCTAGGTATCACTGATGGATTTTGAGAGTAAATAGAATGATTTTGATAATCGATCATTCTAATTGTATGAATCAGAAAAGTTCTGATCCATCAAAAGGTATTTCGATGATGTCGATGAGAGACATCGTGACATATCTTATTACTATATAGAACTTAACCTAACTGAATCATACAAATAAGGGTTTGGGTCTGGATGTCATTAATTAAGCTAACCCAGTTTGATTGATTTGGATTAGATCCAATCAGATTCAAGGTAATCATGCTAGCACACGATTTTGCCTGACTTTCTCCTTAAGTAATCTTTTTGATTCATCGTAATTGAGTCAAATTTGATTTGACTCATTTCTATATTTTGAATGGATTTATTTTCATCTAACTAGAATAAGTCCTGGTTAGATTAATTGTAGAAATTAAATTCATTCATTGTTAAATTGGACTAGGGTCAAAAGTTGACCTAATTAAAAGAATTGAGAGTCACCTAATTAGAGGCTTTTAGAAAATTCTCTAGAAATTGGTTTTCTCTAATTTTTGGATATGTGGTAGGGCTCGAGACGTGCTATGGATGTGCTAAATTTCATGATTTATGGTCAAGTTTTGACTAAGTTATGATAGAGTTTGATTTGGATCAAACTTTTAAAGGGAGGAGTCCCATGCGCCATGGACTCCTCCTCATCCTTTCTTCACGCCACTTTGAGAAGTGTTTTGGGTGACCAAACTTGATGAAGACTAGGTTTGGGATGTGGGATATTAGGTAGGAGTCCTAAGTAATCAAGTAAACAAGTTGCTTGATCACTTAGGAGTCTTAGATGGCGCATAATATAAAAACCCTTCTCATGACACATTGATGCAACGTAAGAAATATTCTCCCATGCCCAAAAGGATACTATCCCTTCCATCTTCTACACCCTTTCTAATCTCCTCTCTCCCTTTCTTCTAAGTGCCAAAGGTTGAAAATAAATATGAGAAGAATATCCAATTAATATTGAGAAGATTTTAGCATCTATGCAACGATGTTCATGAGATGGACAAGCAGCCTTCTTAAATTATTTTGAAGGTTCTTTAGATCAAATCCAGATCTGATCTTTAGAGAAAAAGTTTATGAGGAGAAAACATTTAGATCCTGCCTGAGTGGATGCCGATAGAGGCTAGATGCGTGTGTGGCTCCTTCCAGAATCTCAGGATAGATCAAGATCATCGCAGGATAATCTGATTACCCAAAACAAGGTATAAAATTAAATTAGATTTAATTTTATTTTAATCTTAAAGGATCAGATCTGTGATGTCTCAGATCTGATAATGATCTTAGAAGAAAAATTTTTAAAATATTTCTTTAGATCTAATCAGATTTGAATGATCCTGTGTTGAAAAATAGGATTTTTCCTTCAACTTATACACGTTCTTTTCAATATGCATTACATCTAAGCAGTGGCACAATAAATTTGTCTCCCAATATGGCAAGTCAAAGAAGATGTTCCTTTTCCTCTAATTAAAGTATGTGTCTTCTTTCTTTAATTGATGCTTCCTCTTCTTACCACCAATCGGATCATCTTTTTCAAATTCAATACTGAAACCATCCAACTCTCTCAACAACTCACTCCCAGACATCCAGCTAGGTACCCACCTTCTTCAATAGTGCCATCAAAGGAGCATGCATCACTTCTACATGGATGGTTTCGATGAAGGAAATGTCAATGCCTCATAAAGCTAAAGCTCCTTCAATGTGTCACCAAATATTTTTTCACAAATCAGGCATGCAAGCTCATCTTTCATGCTCCAATTCGACATTAGGGCATAAGCTAGAAAGTCATTTATTATCCATAGAAGTGCTGTGCACATGGAGAATAATTCATTCATTAGCTTGAAGGCTCCATAACTATTTTAGCTTGGTAATAAGAGGCTACAAATAGACATTAATGTCATTACCTATCTCCATCTATCTAGTGATGAGCACTGTTATGAAAGCAAAAGATTTTTTCATACACATCCACGATGGAAGATTGTAAACATGATTAAATACTGGCCATACACTGTGGACGATATTCATGTGCTTGAATGGGTTAAAACTATCACATGATAAGCCTAACTTCACATTATATATCTTTTGTGCGAAGTCTGGATGTATTTCATTAAACTTTTGCCATGCCTCTCCATCGGCTGGATGCATCAATGTATCATCTTTTGTTCAGCCCTCTTCATGCCATCTCATATTCTTCAATGTCCTTATCAATATAAATAATTTTTATAATCTCAAAATCAAACAAAAGTACCATATTAACTTCTGAGGTATACAGATTGATGTGCCATATTTATTTGATTTCCATCTTAATACACCATATCTTGTGCACTCATTTTGATTGACATCCCCCTCCTAATAGAGTATGTAATCATTAGGACATGCATGTATCTTGGTATAAGTAAAGCATAGCTATTCAATAATCTTCGATGCTTCATAATTATTCTTTAGGATTTGTGCATTATTTGGAAGAATGTCTCCCAAAATTATTAGTATGCAGTTCACTCCATTATTACTAAACCCATTGGAGCATTTCGCATGATACAACTAGATTAAGAACTCTAGCTTCGCCATCTTTTCACACCCAAAATATAACAGAATATTAGCATTCTCCATCAACTTACAGACCTTCTCCACATCCTCACTGTTTATTATTCCATTAACTACAGGATCAGGCATGGACGTAGATGCATGGTCATTATGGCCAATAAATGAAAAATATCATGAACCATTTGTTCAACTCCGCCATTATGTTGATCGCCTTCTTGTAGCCTGCCCTCATCATGTTGATCCCAACAAATTTCATAATCATCTTTAAAACCCTAAATAGTGAGATGATCATTTACATCTTGACGAGGTAGCCATGGCCTATCCATATACTTCTTACAAGAATATTGGATAAGTCCATGGTCCTTAGATTTTTATATAGTAAAATCAAGAATTTTTTAAAATCCTGTCTCATATTCTGGCAAGAGCCTACTAAACTTCATCAACAACTTATCCATTTTAAAAATGATAATACTGTAATTAAATCATGTATGCAACTTACATTACATACCAATGCAACTCATAAGCCATAACTGACATTAAATATCATTTTCATATATACTTAATTAAATGCATCCTATCACTAACTAATAGATAAAGATAGATCCTATCCTATTTAAAAATTGTATTAATTTTATAGGTTCATTACAGTAATCAAATGATATGTAACAAGAATCAAAAAAATTTTTGACAATATTTCTTAATAGTTCTCCCATGTAGGAAGAACAAAAGAAAAATGCTGTTTAAAATTTTTTTTCAGAATCCTCAGCATACCGTTTGATTACTGTAATTATCTATAAAATTATTTATAATTTTCAAACTATCCAAATTAGATAATTAATTAATCATTGTACATAATTCTCATATCCATATAAAAAATATATAAATATACGGATGCTAGAGATTATATACACTAATCAATTGATGGGTCTATCATTACGTAATGTAATAAATAAAAGCAACAAAATATAAACAATAATTTAGAAAATATTATGCAATAAATTTTACAACATGAATTACATTCATAAATAATTAAGGAGCAATAAATAATTTTACTTTCTATTAGCAGTAGGAATTTTCTTAGTAGCCGGCATGGCTCACGACTACGGGCACGGTCCAGAACCCGCTGGCGGGGGCAAGGATTCTTTTAGTAGCTAGCACAACTAACGACCACTGGCATGACCCAGAACCTGCTAGCGTGGGTTTCCTTATCGACTGGCATGACCCGATCTAGAGCCTACCAGTACAGTCCAAAATCAACCTATAGGAGTTCTCTTACCTACCGGCATGACCCACGATCGATGGATAATTATAATATTTATATTAAATATTTATAATATTTGTTATAAATATTATAAATATTATTATAAATATTATAAATAATTAATAAATATTATTATAAAATTTAATAAAAAAATCATACCTACGGCTATGAAGAAGCGGTCGCATAGATTTCTGAGGGTCGCCAACGATGGTGCTAAAGAAAGATGGCGGTACTAGAGATAACCTGAGAGAGAAATACAAGATAGTGAGATATAGAGAGAGAAGATAGAAAAAGAGAAAGAGGAAAGAGAGAAAAAGAGGGAAGAGAGAGAAAGATCTAGAGAGACATCTGGAGATAGAGAAAAAGAGAAGAGAGAGAGAGAAAAAGAAAGAGGTAAGAGAGAGAGATCTAGAGAGAGTAGGGAGGGGATGGATCGGGTCGAGGAAAGAGAGGAGAGAAAGAGAGCACGGAGGGGGTGGGTCGGCCTAGGAAGAGAGGAGATAAAGAGAGAGAGTAGAGAGGGGTTGGGACCAGTTGGAGAAGAAGGGGGAGATGGGGGAGGTGGCAGAGCTGGCGGATGAGCCGGTTGGGGAGGAAGGAGGAGGGGGAGGTGGTGGCGCTGATGGTCGGGCTGATCATGGAAGAAGGGGCAAGCGGAGTAGGTGGTGGAGTCAGCAGTCAGAATGGCCAGGGAAGAAGGTGGAGGCGGGGGTGGAGGCGGTGCTGATCGAGAAAAAAAGATGAGGAGGGGGAGTCGACGGTGCCATTCAGGTAAGAAAGAGGAGGCAAGGAAGAAGACGACATCGATCGAGGAAGAAAATGGAGGAGAGGGGCCTCACCGATGGCGAAGAGGAGGAAGAGAGAGGGAGCTTGATAATTGAAGGAAAAATGAAATTGGGGATGGGCATGAAAAATTATAACCTAATCTATGGTAGTAGTTTTCAAACCATTGCCATAGATCTATGATAGCGGTTACTAGAAACCGCTACCATAGGTCTATGGCAATAGTTAGATAATCGCTGCCATAGGTCTATGACAGTGATTTTTAAATAATTAATTTTTTTATTTTTTTTAAATATTACATTATTTTAAAATTTAATAATTATTTTTATCATTCATTATCTAAATAATTATCGTTAGAGTATCATCATAAAAGGTTACCTCGATCCAATAGTCTTAGTTTCATCAATCAGTAAAATTTATTTTCGACGATCATGAATGATGGCACTGATGATTTGATAGATAGAGATAACTTATGGATTTGAAAACCTGCAATGATGATCTTGGTACTATTTATAGCATACTGTGGAGATTGGAAGGTTAGACCTTTAGAACCTATAGCGTCACAATTCATGCACTCGGCCCAAGTAAGTTTATGCAAGTTGGTAATTCATTGATGAATACCCATGCACTCAGTCAAGGATGCAGAAATAAATATCATTTCTGCAAAATCCAAGTCCAACTTCACACCGAGCTTTCTCAAGCCTTTTTCCATGTCCTTGTTCCAGACAGTGATCTTGGACTGACTGCCCTTCACGCATCTAAGCCTTAAAAAGTCATTTTGTGACTTGATATTTGGCTGCGCGACTCTGTTCACCAAACATCTTTTGCAGGTGAGCCAACATTTGGCGAGCAGTCCCGATATCTTCATGTTGGTGCTGGAGCTCATCAGACATCGAGCCCAACATGTAGTATCTGGCCTTATTGTCTTCGTCAATCCATTTTTCCAGAGACGCTCTCTGTTCAGTGGATGGACGAGCTGGTAAGGTGGGAGGGTCCTGGTCCAAAACATGTGTTAACTTCTCTGAACCCAAAATAATTTTGTAGTTCCTGAGCCAATCTTTATAATTGGGTTCAGTCAGTCTATGTGTGTCTAGGATACGTGCCAGTGGTTGGACGCAGACATTTTCCTGTAGAGAGTCAAAGATTCTAGTTAGATACTGTAATTTTTGACTTGACCAATTTGTTTAGGATTTTATTTTAAACAATTAGCTCCCACTATTTTCTCGATCCTACACTCCTTTGTAGAGATGCGAAAATCTCTGCGATTGATGATTTCTAGTGGGTGGTGCGGTCTCACCAACTGACTCATCACCTCACCTAACAGTTATTGGTTGATGGTTAGCCAATGAGTGAACAACTCTTGTTCAATGATTCTTAAATCATGGTGCACCCAAACTTGTCTCTAATTCATGAATCTCACCGTATCCGGAATATTGATCCACTCCTTAGTTAGTCAGACCCACCATTTGCATGACTGGGTTCCTAATTGGGTCTCTCACCGTATCGGAATATTGAGCCTAACTCATCCTCTAGCCAATAGCATCCAATGCTAATAGCAATGGTTGCGTCTTCCTTCGGTGCATACTGAGCCACTGTATCCAGCCGAGAACAATCAACCCGGGAAGGGCCCGCACATCTACAATGGTGGATAAGACTCGGACTTAATTTCTTAGGGAGATTGATTTAGGTCTCTTTAAACTGACGGCTTAGTTCATAACAATTATGACTAACCTAGTGCATGGGTCAGCTCGGATTATTGACCACCTCATATCAGAACTGTGTCCAACAGATATGGCCAGGTAAGTGAGCCCGATGGAAGGAATATGCCGTTAACTCGCAAAAGAGCATTCAGCGTCGAGTAGCTTCCAATTAAAAACCAGTCGATACGTCTGTGCCAAACTTACCTTAGACACCAAATTGTTGAGTCAGAACCAATTGGGTTAGCCTACAATCCAGACTCTAACCTCTAGGCCTAATTAGGTTTGCTTGATCGTGACTCGATCTTGACCCAGACTTAATCCATTAGGCTGGTCAATTTAAGCATTGTTGATCCCATCTAACCAACTCTTGATTCGGTTTGATCAACCGCTTAGACCTAATTGAGCTACCAAGCCCGAACCCAGTATTATGATATGTCTTAGAAT
>QRFJ01001643.1:139281-223337 GCA_006176705.1 Cocos nucifera
TAAAATTTAATAATTATTTTTATCATTCATTATCTAAATAATTATCGTTAGAGTATCATCATAAAAGGTTACCTCGATCCAATAGTCTTAGTTTCATCAATCAGTAAAATTTATTTTCGACGATCATGAATGATGGCACTGATGATTTGATAGATAGAGATAACTTATGGATTTGAAAACCTGCAATGATGATCTTGGTACTATTTATAGCATACTGTCAAAGTTTTACTTCAATCAGATATCGTTATCATGATTAATTTAGTATGGAATGATTTCAGTTGTTAAATGAGAAATGAGTAATCAAAGGACCAAATGGCATCCGATTATGAGACAATTTTTTAGATAAATGATTTTAGCTACTACTATAATTATTTTTATGATGGTGATCATAAAATTCAAATTATAGATTTAAGAATGATCCAAAATTATACATCACTTGATACTCGTTTTTAAACTCCTTTAGTAATTATGCTTATGCTTTTGCAAGATCTACTTAACATGAGCAGTTCATATAGAAATGATTTAGATTGATTTTATAATCATCACTATATAAAATAATTAAAATTATACTAAAGATCATTTAATTAAAAATTATCTCATAATCAGACATCATTTGGCCTTTTGATCATTTGTTTCTCATTTAATGATCGAAATCATCCCATACTAAATTGCCCATGACAATGATATTCGATTAAACTAAAACTTTGATAGTATGCTATAAACATCACCAAGATCATCATTGTAGATTTTTGGATCCATCGATGGTCTTCATATATTAGATTATCAGTACCGTCGTTCATGGTCATCGAAATCAAATTTTACTAATCGATGAAGCTAGGGCTATCGAATTGAGGCGGTCTTTTGTGATCATACTCTAATGATAATTATTTAATAAGAATAGTGATAGATGAATATTAAATCTCTCTCTTTCTGAAATTCTCAATTTTAGACCTAATTAATATTCCATAAACTTAATTCTTAATTAAGTTGGGTTCATAAACAAAATATGCACAATAAATCCTAGGGTTTCAGGATCTAGGGTTTTGCAGAAAGTAAGTTTTGGGTTTCTGATTAAGGACGAACACGCAGCACCCCTACACGTCATAAGAACACCCCATCGAATGGGAAGAGAGGGCCTTTAAACCCTTCTTCGTTCTTATGACCGGACGGCCAAGAGGAACGCCTTAATCAGGAACATGTAAATCTACAAAACAGTTATAGATCTATATCATATATCTCATATACAAATTTAGATCTAATCAAGGCATATTTTGCATACATCTCATGTATCAATTCATGCATGTTTTCAGATCTAAATTATCACATAATAATCTGAAAAATTAGATTTAAATTGATCTAATCAAAATAAATTCTAATCTAGACAATTATGTAGAACTATTCTACAATTAGTCTAGTCATGCATCTATCATATCTCATATGATATTTAAAATTAAATAATTTTTATTTGCTGTTTATCAGATGTTATTATAACACTTATAATATCAGAAAATAGTAAATAAGAAGATCTAAAATATGATTTAATCAGATTAAATCAAAGACATGCAAAACTATTCTATAGAACTATTCTATTCTAGAACTAGTCATGCATATCTTCATGTTCTTAGATCCAAATCATTTAATTTTAATTTTTTTGATTTCAGATCTGATCACATCTCATGTGACATCTAAAATCACTTTATTTTCTAATTAAAATAAAATTAAAATCAGATCTAAACAATTTAGAACCATGGCTCTGATACCAGTTGAAGGGAAATCCTGATTTCCCGGTCCAGGTTCGTCCAGATCTGATTAGATCAAGAGATATATTTCAAAAATTTTTCTCTTGATCTCAATCAGATCTTGATATGTTTCAGATCTGATTCTTATTATTTTAATAAATAAAATAAAATAAGATAAATTAAATCAAATTTAATTTACCTGATTTGGGTAATCCTATTACCCTGTAGATGATCCTGATTGCAGCGGAAGGTTCTGGATCTTAGCCACGCAAGCGCCTGGCCTCTACCGGTATCCACTCGGGTTGGATCTGGAGATCCTCTTCTTCTCTATCACACCTCCAAAAATCAGATCTGGATCTGATCTGGAGGATCTTCAAAACTCTTTTGAAGATCTGCAGTCGTCCTTTTGCAGCAGCGCAGCCTTCTTGCTTTTGATCGCCTTTCCTTGATCTGAATCGCACCAACCTAAATCCAAAACACTTTTGGACGTGGAGAGCAAGGGGAGAAGAGACTATGGCATGGAGAAGGAGGGGAGAGGCAGCCTTGGGGCGTGGGAAATCTCATTGAATTAGGGTTGGGCGCAGGGTCTTATTTATAGACCTCTTGTGATCCAACTCCTCTTCCTCTCAACCAATCACAACCCTTTGTGAAATCAGATCTAAATCTGATTGGTTGGAATAGAGACCCCTGGATTCCTCCTTAGAGGGTGCCTAAGACCAGTCAAACTGGATTCTTAGTAGAACTCTAATTGGAATCCAAAAGGGAGGTGGAGTCCTTGTCCAACAAGGACTCCTAGGCGCCTCCTACTTGGGCTCACGCCACCCTTGGCGTGCGCCCTTCTCCTTGCCAGGTTCTGGCAGGGGGACAAGGCCCCCACCAGCTCTCCAATAGGTGCATGACATGTGGTCAAAAGTCAAAGGGTCAATGGTCAACGTTTGACCAGTCAAAGGTAGACTTTTGACCAAAGTCAAAGAACAAGAAATGGCAGGTGACCAAAAATGGCAGGTAATGTCTTACAAATAAGACAACCTATTCTGACTTGGACAACCTCCAGTCAGACCATATGAAGGCCTCTGATTGAGCACAAACTCCTTTGGCTCAGTCAGGACAACTTATTTATGATAGTAAAAGAAGAACGTTAGGTTCAATCGAGTGCTAGCACGATTTCCTTGAACCTAATTGAATCTCATTCAGATCAATTGAACTAGATCAGTTCAATTGATGATCACCAGATTCAAACCCTTGTTTGTGTGACCCAGTTAGGTTCAGTTCTGTATGGTAATGGGATATGTCATGATCTCTATCATAGACATCATCGAAACTCCTTTCGATGGATCAGAACTCTTCTGATTCGAACAGCTAGAATGATCGATCATCTAAATCATTCTAATTGCTCCCAAAATCCACCAGTGACACCTAGCAGTATATGGTGGCAACCCATCAGAGCTGAATGCGAACCTCTTGGTGCAGCTACCTGTGTGATTAAGTTCTTCTATCTTGAGCCCCGATCAGATTAGGGTTAAGGTGAACTCGTCAAACCCTAGTCTCTGTCATATGATGTAATCATTCGATTCGAGTCCAATGTGAAAATCTAAATAGAAACTCTTTCTATTATTTCACTCTGCCATGGCCATGGGCTTCAGGACTTGATTCTCATGATCATCATAGGGCTACTCCTCTACCACCGAGGTAGATAGATCCCATCTTGATGCAATCCAGTTCCTACAATGAACATGTCATAGCCAACATACACCTCAGGGTTCCATATGGCTAGGAGACCGAGTAATGGTGTAGTCAAACTATAACACCCTCAAGGTGAACTGCCGATGCATCTCAGGTCAAAGAACCAGACATACTACTGCAGCATCGAGTCAGTCATTGACGAGAAGGTAGACTTCCCTAATGACTACTCGAGGTGGTCACGCTCAGTGCCCTCGTTCTCTAACGAGTACCTGTACTCTCGCTCCGGTGTCTCCACACCGTAGACTCAAGACTCATCTACTAAAGAGAAGCGATCGTACACCAACCTTCCGGATCAATCACCATCCTCGTGATGATCCTATGGTCGGGAGCTGTTTATGAGTTAATAATGATTATTCATGTCTTAAATTTTCAACTCTTGAAAATATGAATTATCATTACCATTAACTCAAAGGATGTATCACAGACACTAAATACACAGGTGTGATAGAAAATAACCCATTTTATAAATTATAGTCAAAATTATAATTTTGCCCCTAGAAGTGTATTACAAGTGTCAGCCAATTCTGGCTTCTAGGGCACATATATCTAACACCTATGACGTAGAATCTGATCATCGTCGGAGTCCGCTTGGAATGAGGTCGTCGAAATCTTTTCCGGAGCCGGTGGGGGGTGGCTTCGATAGGACCCTCCGACGATCAAGTCAGCTTCGATCAACAGAAATGGAGTGCTCAGGAATGAGTTTCACTAAGCTTAGAGAAGGAGAGGAGAGCTTAGAGATCAGAGAGGTTAGAGACAGCATATCTTGAGGGTCCTTTATAGGCGAAGCTTAATTGATGGTGGCGGCCATACCGTCCAGTAGCGAGCCGTTGGGGCCACATGGAGTTCGTTATGGAGAGAAAGGCGTCGTCAGGTGGATAGTGACAGCCATACTGGTAGGTCATGGGTTGCATGGGGCTAGTTACGGAGAGAGTGGTATCGCCAGTAGTGGTGGCCATGTCGTTCGGGCTGCATGGGACTAGTTATGGAGAGAGTGGCATTGCCAGACTGGTAATGGCGGCCATACTGTCGAGGTCCGACAGCCGTAGCTCGAGGAAGCAGGTGTTGGCTGGTGGACTTGGGCGTATACCAATTCCAAAGAGGCTCGAACTCCAAGAGGAGTTTGGTCAAAGGGGGCTTGGAAGGAATTCGACTCCCATGAATCCAAGGAGCCTGGCCGCTAAGCAGTTCGATCGGCTGAAGGGGATGTCTGGGAGAAGTCCAGCTTTCGAAGAAATCCGACCGAAGAAGAAGCTTGGAGGGAGTTCGGCTCTCGTAGGCGTCTGGCTGGAAGGACGTGGAGAGAGTTCGGCCCTCGTGAGAGTCTGACTGAAGTTCGACCACTGGGGGGTTCGACTAAAGCTCGGCTGCTGGGAGTCCAAGGAGCTCGACTGCTGTGAAGTTCGATCGGCTGAAGAAAAAGCTCGGGAGGAGCTCGATCGTAGAGGAGTTCGGAGGAGCTCGATCGACTGAAGGGATGGCCGCTTGAAGAGTTCGGTCGAGGGACGACCGCTGAGGAGTTCGGGCACTGGGGGATTCCGTTAAAGCCCAGCCACTTGGAGTTCAAGGAGCTCGATGGCTAAGTAGTTCGGCCGACTGAAGGGGTTCGAAGGAGCTCGATCGGCTGAGTAGTTCAACCGACTGTAAGAGTTCGACTAAGACCCATCTACTGAAGCTCTTTCATGGCTACTGACCACATCAGGCTGAGCATGAAACTTGACTTCGGCGGGAGCAGGATTTATCCCCAACAGGTCCCATAAGCCATCACTGTCTAACAGTGATTAGAGCAATTAGGGTTTAGCCTTATTTTGAGAAAAGAGAATAATGACCCAAGTATATGAATTATATTAAGCATAGAGACTTGGACTTTAGTCTAATGGTTCTTCTACTATTTTATTCGAATTGGTAGCCTCTACCTTCAATTCAAAAAAGTACTTTAATTCTCTAGTAGATACTAGAATCCACATAGACTGCACATAAGCTCAACTATGATTGGTCAACCCATGTACATCTAAGGATAGATTCATAATCAATTATTTCTCTAAAAAACTTCTAGTAATTTAATTTTGCCTCTGAAACCTAATCAATAGGCTAGGACCTCCACTATAAGGATCCAGTTAGGTCCAACCATTAACATGACTATACTTGGTGCATCTAACCAACGAATGATTAAGCCCAACTATGGTTGGTTAACCTAACCACCATTAGAGAGACACATCCAAGTCGTCATATGATGAATGATAATTTCATTAGTCAACAAGCACCAGGAGTATGGGCCTCCAATAATTATTGAGTTAATGGACCCATTATCAAATACCTTAATAGGAGGCTATGACTCAGTTATCTCCATAACTTTATCATTTTAAGGACCTAATAATTTTAGAGAATTTAAATTATTAGTGATTTAAGGATAGAAAGGATGTGGACCAATTTGCTCTCATTGACTTCACCAAGTCAAGTCCTCCCATTGACTTCTCAAGTCATTGATGAGGATTAGGATCAATTTTGGTCCATGGGCACCTATATCAGTCTCACTAAGTAAAATCAGTCTTATTGATTTTCTATGTGACATGGGTTAGCATGAGTAAATGAGCAACCTAATCAAAACTTGATTAACCACATTAGCTAGGTAAGTGAGATCGATGGAAGGGTTTGCCAAGGTTTGCCTTAGATACCATCAGAAATGGTCAGGTAAGTGGGCTGCCAATTAAAAACTATCAATCTAAGATGCCAGACTTATCTTAGATACTAATTGATTTATCAGTTTTGATTTGATCTGCCTAAAGACTCGGGCTTGACCACTAAGCCACGATCAGTATCCATTTATTAGATGTATGGATTTTGATCAACTACAATTATTGAATTGATCTAAAGAAATGACCTAATCCTAATTAACTATTAATTAGGTTTGATCAATTTCTTAACTAAGTCCATATTTAATCTAACCCTAGGTCTAACCCAATTAAGGATCTGACCAAGCTAACCCATGACCCTTTAACCCATATTTTATGAAATTATCTTAGAATCTTTAAATCCTAAATCTAGAACCTAAACAATCACTTAATTCTCAATTAAGTTCAAGGCTTATGGATTTGGATTTATGAAACCAAAGAACTAATTTTTGATTTTATTATTTGAAATATTTTTAAATTGTAAATACTTTACTTTGAATCAAATTCAAATGATGGTTTTAGATTTGATTTGTTTCAATATTTTGATCATGTCTTAGGATTTTGAATCTAGGATTTTGCAGAAAGTAAGTTCATAATTTAAATTCTATAAAACTTATATGTCATACATATGCAAAATAGATTAAAAAATGAAGCTACATATCAACATATGCAACATGAAGATCTAGATCAAAATATGAAACATATCACATGGATCTCATCTAAATGATCAAAATTAGATCATAAATTATTTAATATTAGATTTAAAATCTAAAAGTAAATCATAAATTATTTTAGATCTCATCTAATATATTTATGATTTAAGTTTTTTGGATCAGTACATACTAGAACAACCTTTTCACTGTAAGGGATAAACCTTACAGTAGGACAATCTTATGATAGTATGTACAATCCTGATATTATTCAGATCTAATCTAAATAATCTAAAATAGATCTAATATTTATTTAATTTTAGATTTAAATTAAAAAATTAAATCATAAATTTTTTTAGATCTAATCTAAATTATTCATGATTCAGATTCATATCAGCATATACTAGGACAACCTTTTCATTGTAAGGGATTAACCTTACAATAGGACAACCTTATGGTAGTATGTGTGATCTTTAATTAATTTTAATTCTTAGATTTATTCTAAAGTATACATGAATATGTTATAAAAGAATCTTGCTCTGATACCACTGTTGAGAAACATGCGGGATTTCATGCATAGATTTCAAAATTTTTTCAAAATTAAAGTAGTAGAAGATATAGATTAAATAATTTAATCTATAATATACATATAATTAGGTTACAAAATCCTACATCAAGAATCTATAATATGTCATGATGTAAATATAAATCTAAAATTAAATTAATCATAAGTGGTATTGATCATATCAATACCTAAATTTAGAATAATTCTAGATCTAACCCTAGATCATATCTAGTTTATCAAGAGATTAGATCTCTTACCTTTGCATGGGTTGAGAACTCCGTGGTTGATTTTTATTGTTGCTTTTAGAACCGTACATGCATCCGATCTCTACAGGTGATCTACATAAGTCTGCAACATAGATCGAAGGTTCGTCGAATGAAGATCCACTCGAAGTGCTAGCTTTTCATGGATCCCTCCTGATGGTCAATCAAATACATATTCTCTGGATCTCTTGGACACTCTAAGAGATGAAGAACATAAGAAAAATAAAGGAAGAAATTCAACCCTTGGATCTCTCATAAATTAGAAATAAAATCAAGAAAAAATAAATCCTAAGAGAAGATAAATCTTCTCCTTCAGGACATCAACGATTGATGTCCTGAAAATATCCCTATGTTAGGACGAGAGGAGACCTTCTCCTCTAGAATTTTTTTTTAATTTTTTAGATCTAATATTTTTAATTTTATCATAGAGAATTCTCATAAGAAATTGGAGAAGAAGGGTTCTCAAAGAAACCCTACGAGAAGACGTTCTTCTCTTCTTCTTCTCTCATCGAGACATGATCAGATCATGTCCAAAGATGATCACTATGCTTCAACACTTTGAAGCATGGATCCCCATGCCATATCACTTTCTCTCTCTTAAACTTTTATCATATAAAAATCACATATAAAATAAGAAGAGAGAAACATAAAAGAAAAATACAAGAGAAGACAATCTTCTCTTACCTTGTCTTCATCAAGACATCATCGTTTGATGTCCAAAAGAAAGGTCCTCCTCCAAGAGTCATGGCATCCCAAAACCACCATGCCTTCTCCTTCTTTTTCTCAAATTTTTAATAAATTTTTAAGATTTATCACATCCTCCAACTATCTCATAGGAGGCGCCCCCCTTTTATTGCAAGACTAGGTCAAAACCTAGTCAAAGGAGGACTCCTATGGGGCGTCCAACTCTTGGACGCCCCTTCCTTGATTTTGTTGGCATGAGAACCAGAAAAACAATGCACAAAAACTTGGGGAGAAGGGTGGAGAAAAGGTTGGGTGGCATGGGGAAAAAATCCAAAAGAAGGAGGAAAGAAGTTTTGGTTAAAGGGGACTCTATCAAATAGGAAACTAATCTTAACCACTTTCTAGTTTTGACCAAGTCAAAATAAATTCCTAAACCAATGAGAAGTGGGGCATGGAGACTCTTTCTTAGGCATGGGAATTCATGTAAAGCATTAGAAATAAAAGGTATGGGCATGGGCTTTTAGGCACAAGAGAAAGAGAGAGAGTCCCAGTCCAACTGGGACTCCTCTTGTTTGACTGGATCAAACTAGTTTTGAATCTAATTTAAATTTTATTTAAACTAAATTAAATATAATCTAATTAAGAATGATTCTAGTTCAACTAGCATCTCAATTAAATTAGATTAAATCAAGAGTTAAATTTGATTTAAATCCTAAATCAATTAGGTGCACCCAAGTCTTAGTCAAACAAAAAATTATTCTTTCTTGCAATTGACTTATCCAATAAATAAATTAAATTTAATCTAATTAAATTTAAATAAATTTTAATTAAATTTAATTAAACTTAATCTCAACTTGATTGCTCAATCAAATTGAGCCAATTAGCAATCCAATTGTTAATCGATCCTTCTGCAATACTTGCATTAGGTCAAACATCAATCATATTGATGGATTGATCTTAGAATAATTTTCAATCATTGATTAACCATCTGATCAGATTACAAGCACTAATGTGTGTGATCCCATAGGTTCGAACCTAAGCTGATAGCATAGGAACCAATTTCTATACCAATCAAAGTTACCATCTAGCAATGATTTTCGACGTCTGGATAGGTCGAATATATGCAAAGCAACATTCTTAGAACCCTGACCCATAGTTACTATATAATTTATATCCCTTTGACCAATAATGCTTAAGATAACTTTGAGTATGCTGTCAAATACTCATACAAGTCATCTCTATTGTGTCTCAAAATTTTGCAAATTTCATGATATGTCATGAGGATTACCAAGCCTAGGTTTTGTTAAATTGAAATACAATGAGACATTCTCTTCTTGAAGCTAATTAGGAGTGGTCAATTCCATCTTGACTCACACACCAACTTTATAAGTATTTGACTGTACCCAAAAATCTTTTGAACCTATATTAGAAATACAGGTAGTCTAGCATCAAAGTATAGTGAGTTGCTTGCAAGTCATCATGATGATCTCAGGTCGGAGGGATACTTATATCTATTGGCCTTAGCTAGCTAGTCTTGATAGTAGAGTGCTACATTGATCATGTTCAGTGCAGATGTACTCCTACGTCTCACCCAAATGCCATACCAATGTCTCCACACCACTTGGTTATGAGGACAACCAATGCATATGGCATACAACGACCCACACTCGATAAGTTATCATTCTTGTTAATAACTTATCATTTGATCATGAACTATTTAAAAACTATCCAATAAATCCTTCTTTATCGATTGATTGTGGTTCTAAGAACTTCATCATAATTTAGGAGTTCATTTAAGGAATATAAAACTTTTATGATGAATGAGCTAAATAACTATTATTATTAGATAATTCATATATTAATTTCAATCATCTACTACTTAGATGATTGGCTTTAGGACACATTTTCCAATAGCCTACATCATTGAGAATGATGATCCTTTGACTTATTTGCAAGTTGTCATGAGTAGGAACTCAAACAAATGGCTAGAAGCCATAAAATTTGAAATAGACTCAATTTATACCAACCAAGTATGGACTTTGGTTGATGCATCAGAAGGGATAAATCTTATAGGATGCAAATGAATCTATAAAAAAAAGATTGGAGTAGATAGCCAAGTAGAAACCTACAAGGCTAAACTAGTAGCAAAAGATTTTAGGCAAAAATAAGAAATTGATTATGATAAAACTTTTTTGCCAGTAGCTATGCTCAAAATTTATTCAGATTTTGCTTGCAATAACAGCATACCATGACTGTGAAATTTGACAAATGGATGTGAAGATGGCTTTCTTTAATGGTTATCTTGAGGAAGAGGTTTACATGTTTTAGCCCAAATGATTTATCTCAAGTGGGGGAGCAAATCAGATATGCAAGCTTAAGAAATCTATTTATAGATTAAGCAGGCCTCGAGGAGTTGGAACATTCATTTTATTATCATGTCAAGGAATTTGACTTCATAAAAAATATGGATGAACCTTGTGTGTACAAGAAGACAAGTGGGAGTGCCATAGTATTCTTAGTTTTGTATGTAGATGACATATTTCTCTTTGAGAATGATATCCCAATATTACAATTGGTCAAGACATGGCTACCAAGAAAGTTTTTCATGAAAGACTTAGGTGAAGCATTCTATATACTTGGTATAAAGATCTATAGGGATAGATTTAAAAGGATGCTTGGCTTATCCCAGTCTAGGTACATAGACCTTGTGTTGAAAAGATTCAACATGAATGGGAGTCGAAAAGATTACTTATCCATGAGTTAAGGCATACATCTCTCTAAGAAGATGTCTCCTAAGACATCCAAAGAGAGGAATAGAATGAGTTCTATTTCCTCTGCTTTGGTAGTAGAGTAAATAATGTATACTATGCTATGTATCATGTTGCCTAAGCCTTGGGCATAGTCAGTAGATTTCAAGCTGATCTAGGAGAAGATCATTGGAAAGTAGTGAAAAGCATTCTTAAGTACTTAAGGAGGACTAAAGGTATTTTTCTGGTGTATAGTGGATCTAATCTATAACTAGAAGGGTATTCTGGCTCTAGCTTTCAATAAGATCCAAATGATAGCAAGCCTATTTTAGGATATATTTTTACTCTATAAGGTGGAGTAGTGAGTTGAAAAAGTTTCAAGCAGCAGAATGTAGCTGACTCAACTACTAAAGCAGAGTATATAGTTATAAGTGAAGCCGCCAAGAAAGTTGTTTGGATGAAGAACTTTATCACTAAATTGGGTGTTGTTCTTGAGATTAAGAACCTAGTACCACTTTACTATAATAATCTGGAGCAATTGCTTAAACAAAGGAACTAAGTTCTTATCATAATCAAAGCACATTCTAAGGCACTTCCATCTTGTTCGTGAGATTATCGAAAGATAAGATATAGTCATTGAATGAGTAGATAAAAAGAACAATATAGCAGACCTGCTCACTAAAGCTCTATCACTATAGTAGTTTGATCGCCACCTTAATTATATGTGGTTAAAATTTAAGAGCGATTGGCTTTAGCGCAAGTAGAAGATTGAAAGAATAATGTCCTATAAGCCAATCAAAATTTATATTTTGATGAGTTTTTCTTTTAATCTTCCAGACTCATATAATTAATATTTTATAATTAAATAAAAGACATCTATGTTTCATCATATGCTACATTTTATGTTTGTTAAGATTATGATGAACCTCATAAATTAAGATAATAGTTTTAGGGTTATGATGAGATCATACCAATAAGATCTAAAATCCTAATCTAAAATATTTCCAATCAATAGATCATTAAATCGATGATCAATATTTTTGGTAAGACTGGCATATCCTATATATGCTTGAAAGAGAGGATAATTGATCTTACAATTACTTGTATGGAGATACTAATACAAAGATATGGGTGCTTATTAAAGATTGAGTTCACTGAATTATTTCATATTGAGAACATCTTATGGAGTCTTACTTAACTATCAAAAGATATTTCTCTTAGTGAAAGTTACGCAAGTAATCCTTTGATTTGAGACTATCATAGAATCTTGTATACATGAATCCATGTTTTGGTTCATACTCATTCATGACTTAGTTATGTATGGAGTATTTTGGATATAGTGGACTGTGTATGGAGGTTGTGAATAGGTGAACATGGACTTAATCACTCCTAATAAGAGGTGATTGCATCTTACTTGCTCCAATCATATGGTGATTCAAGGAGACTTTGATCAAAGAAAAAATAAAAATTAGAAAGAGTTTCTAATGTTTCATTAATTGAATTATCATTATGAGATTGAGAGAGACATGAACATGATATTGGATTTGACATTATTCTATATCGAAAGTCATATCCAGGATGCAGGATGGAATTGCATGGTAACTCACTATTGTATTTTTGGTATTTCTATCATAATTTCATATCTTTCGGATAGACATGATACATTGCTAGACATCAATATTGTCTTGTAGGTTTGATCGAGTTAAAGAATTTAATTCGATCATCAATTAGAAAGAGTTCTAATTATTAAAATTGGGTTAGCATGGCTTGACCTAAATCAATTAAAAAGGGTTCAAATTAAATTAGATCAACTTGCACTCAGACCTATTACTGGTTAGATATGGAACTCAATAGGTCACATACAAAGAAAGTTGATCAAGGATCTAATTGGATTAGATCATATTTGCAGAATGAACATGCTAGCACGTGTTGCAAATCTTAGCTCTTAACTGCGAATCCAATTCAAAATCGATTCTTGATTTGGGCTAATTAAACCTGATTGGACTCAAGTTTAAAAATATTCTAGATTGGGTTGACCCTTGGCTGGTTGAGCCAAGGAGATTAGCATCAAAAGAAAGCCTCTCCATGTGCCAGAGATTCTTTCTATTTGGTGCATGGAGTATCTCTTCCTAGCGCTCTTCTTTTTTTGCGCCACATGGGATGTGGCATACATTCTTATCCCTTATGATTCCATGCATTTTTCCTCTTGGGCATGGACCTCTAGTCAGCTATGAAGGGGTTTGATGAAAGGATAAGGATGAGTTCAAACCTAGCCTCTTTATCTTGGCACCACTTGGACTTAGAGTCCATTTAGTTTTGGTTTCTCTCCCTCTCCCGTGCCTATCCGGTCTTCATGCCATATCTAAAATGGGTGCCCTTTTTCTTTGCCATTGGATGGCCATTTGATGGTTTTTCATCTCTTGGATGGAGCTGGCACCTCTTAAGAAATCTTGTGACACTTTGGAAAAACACCAAAAATTATTTCTCCAAGGAGTCCTTATGTGAGAAGCGTCTCTTCAATTTAAATCCTATTAGTTTTTCCACATGGCATGAGATTTTCTTAAGGGGGCATGAGATTAAAGGAGAGGCATAAGATGGACTTGGGTAAGTGTGCAAGTTCAGCTAGAATGCATCCTCCCGTGCATTATAAATAGATGGTGCATCCAGGGATCAAACCATTCAATTCTAGATTTTCTTCTTTCTTTCTTACAAGTCTCCAAGTTGTCTGATTATTCATCTTTCTTCCCTTGTTAAAACAAGATCCTCTTTGGGACAAGAAGTCTTCTTTAGGATAAGGATTTAGGAAGACAAACAAAAAAGGCAAGGATAATGAGAGAGAGAAAAAGAATACAATCCAATTCTTTCTTACATCCTCTCCACTACTGTCCCAATAGTCTTCTTCCTTCCCTTGTCTAGACAAGTATTAATTAAGACAAGCAGTCTTCTATTAAGACAAAGGTTAGGAAGAGGATTATGCATGACAAGGAGAAAAGAACAAAAGGGAAAGGAAGAAGGCTAGAAAGGAAGGTTGATTTTAGGGCGCTATTGAGCCTTCTTAAAAAATTCTTTGAGAAAGAATTCATCAAGAACCAATCTTGAGGACCAAGTGTATTGAGCCCAACTCCTATGTGGATCAACATTTGGAGGGTGAACATTTGGGTGCCTAATGGAAACATTGCCAAAATTTTGGATCTTGCATGACAGGTATTTTTCTATACCTATTGAGATGATATGCAAATGTTCAATATGATTGTTTACTATCAAGGGGTTCATGGGATTAGAGTTTGATGGATTGGCATTTCATTATGAAAATTTTGAAATCCATTTACTTTGGCTATGCTCATCAAACCCTATAAAAGTTCCAAGGTAGATCTCAGCAATGACAAGATGCTAGTTAGGCATATGTTGGGATGTCATTCCCAAGGTTGGGTTGTACCCAAGCTTGTGGTCGGTGTGCTCCTCATGTTAGGTCTTGGAAGGTGGATTATCTAGTTATTTAAAGTCTTCTTCACAAACCTCACGATGGGGGCTTTAACGTTAGTGGGAGGTCTTCAGTGATAATATGACCCTAATATTAGGCTCCTTAGTTTCTTGCGAGATAGGCATGTATGAATAGCAAGACACATCTTCATCTAGACATTGGTCTGTTCTTGATATTGGATCATCGGTGAATAGTTGATGTAAATACTTGGTTGTCTTTCAAGGTCGGCTAATTTATTATCTCCCCTAACACTTACCCCCTACTCATGAGCCTGAAGTGATGATGTCTTTTTGGGCAAAAGGAATAGTTAATTTTTATACCCAACTTCAATCTTTTGTAAGACTTTGTGAGAAGGTATTTAGGTGTTCTCTTATTCATCAAAAAGAAAAATCTGGAACCACATTAATATGTTGCTTTGCAATTCTTGCTGCAATAATTGTTGAGAAAAATGCCTTGAATTCTAGCAATAGCAAGCCCACGATAAGCCTAAATGGAGGAACTATGCAGAAGAAGCCCAGAATCAAGCCAGTAGGTGCACTAGGCCTGTAGCAGGGCTTGGCCTAACATGCACATGCAGCCCAAGCACACACACAGCCCAGGTGTGCCCCCACCGCCCAAGGGTGCATGCATGGCCCAGGTGCGCACGCATGGCCCAGGTGCGCATGTACGGCCTAGGTGCCCATGCGGAAGTGCTCGAGTGAGCCCAACATGCAGGTGCACATGTGGCCCACATGCAGGAGTGGCCCAGACTGCGTGGTGCATGGTGGTCCACGCACCGCGTGGTCCACATGCCTATTTGGCATGGTTCATGGGGCGTGATGCGGTCCAAGCATCGTGCATGGATTGCTTAAGGATTTACAGATAGAATATGGGCTCTACAGGATAGTTTAGTGTTGTTTTCATTACGTCACATGATCAGATGGCTTTGGGACATTGCTATTTGATCCAATGACCAAAAGGTTGATTTGGATGTTGTCAAGAGTTTTAGATCACGTTGGACTCGAATTAGACTCGATCTGAGGCCTTTAAAAGGCCCTGTAGGCAATAGGTAGAGGGTGTGGTTCGGCATGGCTCGATAGATCATAGGTAATAAATTGAGAGGAGCCGATAGAGAGCAAAAGCAAGGGGCTTCAGGCAAACTGTCAGGCATTGATCAGAGCTATAAAGGGTCTTCTAAAGAGAGAGCTTTGTGAGGGAGAGTGCTTCTTATTGAAAGAGAGGGATTGATGTATGAGGGATGAGAGAGTGTGATCTCTTCTTATAATTTTTTTTTTTAATAGTGAAGCTTGCATGCCCTATGAAGTTAAGCCTTGGCTTAATCAATATATATGATTGTGTTCTTTTTATTTTATTTCTTCTTCTTTTTTTTATTGTGATATCGATATCATCACTGGCGTACCAATCCTAAACTTGGAGGATCCATATTTCATGTGATAGATCTTTTCAAGAGGTGGAGCCAGAGCAAGTAGTATCACGATAGTTAGTATCAGAGCAGCACTGCACCATAATGATTAGAAATGATATAAGGTAGTGATCTGATGGTTGTTCTTAGACTTTTCATCTGCCACATGTCAAGCCTTTGTTGGTCTCAAACTATTTCACTCAAATCTATCTACATGGCTTGAACAGGAGGTTAGTGCATTGAAGGGTTGCATGATTTGATGCCACTGATGTTCGCCACATGTTGGGATCTGAGATGGGGGTGCTTCAATCTCAGTCATTGGCGCTTACTATAAATAGTGTTCCACCCCCTCTCAATTTTTCCTCTATTTCACCCATTGAACCACTATTTTGTTGCTGCCATCGTCAGAGGGTTTTCTGTTACTATTTGAGCCAACATCTTCTTCACCTCCCATGGCTTCTGACGGTAGTTAGACTAGCGGTGGAAATCATTGAGGGTGGCCGAGGTTCTTGGTCATCCCCTCCTCAAGTTGGGTCTGAGGTTGTACCTTGGACCACTACCACTTTGGGCTCCCCATCCAAGCCCAAGTCTCTCAACTCTAGGCATTCAGAAAGTCTGATACATGGATTTGGGGACTTGTATGGGCCAAGTAACAAGGTGCCCATAATGATCGAGTTTGATCTAGAAAGGAAATGGAGTTATTATTTTATTCCCTCTACCTTCCATTTGGAAGTACTTGGTTGGGATGACCGGATTGATGATGCTCTAGAGCCGCGCCTCAATATTTATGAGGAAAGTGTCTTCACTTCCCTCTCCATCCTTTCATCAGCAATCTTTTTAACTTTTATCACATTGTTTTAACTCAAGTTACTCCGAACTTGATTTGGATAATTGTTATCTTTATTATTCTCTATGATCTTCTTTAAGTCACCCCAAGGTGCTCCCTCTTTAGAGCACTATTTACTCTAAAGAGGCACTCCTATGAAAGGGGGTGGTGGTACTTCTACCCCTAAGGAGGTTATAGGTTCATTAAGGGCTTCCCTCCTCAGCTCATGGCTAGAAAGGTAGTTTTTTCATTTCCTCCAACCTTCATTAGGGCTTCAATTGGATCTGGATCTACCCCCGGCTGTCACTGAACAAGAACAAGGAACTGCTTGAAGAAAACTTGCAGGGGTTTCTAGTATGCATTTCAAATTTTTTTCAAAAAAATTAATAACAGAAGATAAAAGATTAATCTAATTAATCGAAGCATGCTATTGATCTAATTATAAAATACCTTACACTAGGATCATGACATGATATATATGCATATAAAAATCTAAAAGCAAAGAATATTAAATCTCGTTTACTATTCTACTCTTGTTCAGAATATGATACCTAAGTGTAGGTGGATAATCTCCGCAATGAAAAACCTTGGGCTAGAACTTCTCACGTTGCGACATAGCTACACAGAGTGTTCGATCTCTATGGATTGTCCACATGAAACTTCAGGTCCTAATCAACTCCTTCGAAGTACTAGCTCCTCGTCAGAATCTTCAACGGTCGATCTTCATCGATCTCGATCGATCTCTTTCTTTCGATCATCAGGATGCTCTAGGAGACTAGAAGAGATACTTGAGAGAATAATGAGGAGGTGTGAAAAATTTGGTGGAGTGGTGACACTCACAACTCTTGTTCTCACTTTTCGAACCTTAGGTCAAAACTATAGGACAACTTGCACCTTGAAACCCTAAAGTGCCACTCTCTAGACTTTTTTTTGACACTCAAAAGACCTCACACCTAGCAGTCCCTCATGCCCTTCTTGCTTTTTCTTATGAAAACTCCTTTACAAAAAGTGCACACCCTCCTTTCTTAGATTTAATCTAAGATAAGTAAGGAAGGAAATAGGATGACAAGGGACTCTAGGGAAGAACCCTCATGCCTAGAAGTCTTCTTACACCCACTCTCTGGATTTTTCTAGTGAAAATCTTTTTCACTCATAGTAGGACTCTCTTCCTTACACATGCCCATTCAGATATCCCATTTAAATGAGTGACAAAAGGTTTGGGAGGCATGTGGGAAAGAGATAAGGATGAGAGGTTGGATCTGCTCCAATCTCCAACCATCTATCTTGAATTCAAAATTCAAGATAGACATCAAACCTTATCCAACACTTGGACTAGGCCAAGGGGAGATAAATGGGGCGACAACACTCATCTATGTGTGGGAAACATTACAAAAAATCTGATTTCTCATAGTGCTTGGGCGGTGGTCAAAGGGTCAAATGCTAGGGAGTCACTACAACAAAAAGCATTTTTTGTGATGCTAAAAAAGCATCGCAAATAATAGATTTCCATTGCTAATAATTATTAGTGATGAAAATTTTATTGTTAATTATTCATCATAAAAAATAGAATCATAGATAATATTTTTTGATGAAAATAAAATTTTCATCATAAATAATAATTTTTTATGATAAAAAATTTTCATCAAAATTTTTTTATTTATTTAATTATTTATGATGGATATATTTATGATGAAAATTTATATTTTTATGTCATAAATAATTAATTATTTATGATGAAAAAAATTAGTTGAAAATACCTAAATTATTTATGATGAAAAAATTTCATCATAAAAAATTTATTATTTGTGACTAAAAAATTCCATTGTAAAAAGTTGATTATTCATGATGTATTTTTTCATCTTAAATAATAGACTATTTGTGATGAAATTTTTTCATCGCAAATAGTAGACTTTTTGCGATGAAATTTTTCCATCATAAATAATTGACTTTTTGCAATAAAATTCTTCTATCATAAATAATAGATTTATGATGCAAATTTTTGCATCCTAAATAATAAAATAAATAAATTTAATATTTTAAAGAAAATTTATAAATATATATTTTTTAATTTATATTTTAAATATTTTATATTTATAATCTATGAAATCAAAATAAAAAATCCATGCAATAAACCCATAAATAAATTTCATCATTTCATTATATTAAAATATAATTATAGAAAGTATTTTTTGTAAATATGAAAGATCCAAAATAAAATTAAAAAAATAAAAATAGACTGCTGGTTGTCATGTATCGATATCTGAAGAAGAGGAATGGATTAGAGGAGGAGAGTGCTCAGAGGAGCTCGGTCTAACTTGCTACTGTCTCATCAGCTGCATCATCTACTCTATTTGCACCATCCACTCCATCTGTGTCTGGAACAGCTGATATTCATCGATGCATGTGGTCAACTCAACAGCTTGTTGTCAATTCTCTAAAAACTAAAGTTATAGCTATTCTAAGTTTGTATTGAAAATCAAAATTCTAATGAAAAAATAGTTGAAAAAACTTACATAAAGCTCCTAGCTCTCCACCATCCAGTCCCCTGACTGTCACTGATGGGTTCGCTGATAGATCTTGATCCTACTAGAAAGCTCACCACTCTCTACATCTCTTTATAATTTAAGAATAATTAATAAATTTTTTTTAAATAGTTAAAGAGTTAAAATATGCTAAATAGAAATTACTTACCATTTATTCTATATGGAGAGTGAACGGCTTCAAACCCTCACAATGCGAGATGGTCTGTCTCACTTGATTCGCAGCATTTTTTTGGGCACATCAACCCTACATAGTTAATAGTCAAATTAGTAATAACTAACTAAATTTAAAAATAAATGATTTAATTATTAAACTCAAAAAAAGAAAGTTTGGATGCTTAACCTGATATGCCAGGTCCTTATATCTGTGGCATATGATAGTCTAGTCCTCGATATTGATGCTGTCATATGGCCACTGCTACATTGCCTCCACCCTCTAGTCGTGCACTACAATATACCAGTGGTGATGAATGCGATGTCGGTTGTCCTTGAAATGTGAGTATAGATGATCATCCATAGCTCACTGCATGTGATTGTACTCGAAATCAATAATATCAAATGTAGCCTTCTAATAATAAATATTATAAGAATATAGTACTAATTAAATATTTAAATAAATATTATTTTATCTATAAGTGGCTATAGAAGATCTCTCTCTGAGTTCATAATCTAACGCCAATCGAAGAGCATCATCAGGGCAAAGCTATGGCATATGATGCCTAGCTCAGTCTGCCATGGTTCGCAGATCCCCTAATAGGCCTGGTGTAGCATAGCAGAATCTTGATACGGAGATGCTGTCCCCTCGTGCTCACATCTCCAATGCTCATAGGCGAGGTTCTTCGATGGACCTCACCCTTGCCTCACCACCAACAAAGAATGGCTTGAAACAATAATGAATAAATTATTAGTATGATAGTTATTTATAAACCTAATAGATATAATTAAAATTAAAATTTATTATATAAAAAATATTAAAATACCATTCGGACCTGCTTCACATGGACCCCCTGACTCGGACCCACCTCTATAGGGCCCTCTGGCAATTTTAATGGTGTGGTAGTGAAAATAGGGGAAGGCTCATCCTCAGGGATAAGCTAGAAACTCAAACATCGTTGTCTCCCTCTTGGCGCCATACCTGCAATACTTAAACTATGCATATAACTAACTTGACATATAAATGAATATAATAATAAATAATAATAGTAAAAAATATATAAATACTAATGAATAGAATTATATTGTATACCATTGTTGCAAGAGAAGATTCAATAAAGAATATACATTTACTTATCAATATCCGTATCCTTCTTATTTATAGATCCTCTTCCAAATCATAATAATTGACTAATGTATCATCTTCTATCTCATCATCATTTATGAATCAATTGTCACCCTTCGAATCATCAAGATTAAATATAAAATCACCTTCAACTTCATTGGATGGCAGATCAGCCCTATCAAAGGAGCTATCACAAGTTCTTTGTCAACAAGAAGCTCGGTCAATGTTGTCCTTCCTCTTGGAAAGCTTTCTATTCATATAGATATGAATTTTCGTCCATTTGTAGTAGGGTTGATATGTCATATACGTCTCTAGATATTACTTTTTGTACGACAAGCCAATCACCTTAATATTTTGGATCCTTCAAATATATTACTTATTTTGCTTGAGTTGCTAATATATATGGCTTATTCTGGTATCATGTTCTTGCAAAATTTATACTAGTAAAGTATGAATTGATATGAATATCAATCTTCTTATTGCTAATATCCTGACATTCATACTAAAATAAGAATACCGAATTTTTGGACCCATACTTCAGTTTTATGATATCTATTAATACACCAAGATATTCAATCTCCTCTTATCCTTCATATCCTATCATAGCAATTCTACTATTTTAGATCCGTCTTTGCATCTCAAGCTTTATTGTATGAAATCTCATTTCTTTAATGATACAAAATGCATAGTGGTTAATCCTTCGATTGGAACCACATGCTAAATCATACAACTCATCGATCATACCCTCTTCTTTATTGAAATACTTAAATTTCATCTACAATATAGCATAAAAAAATATGTTAGTTCAAGTAATTAATTTTATAATTATAAAAATATAATATAATACTAGTGGAACTTATATGGTCTCCAAACTATTTTATAAATTTTCTCCTATATCGATCATCAATATTTGTATTATTTTTTCTAAATAGTATATTCTTGTGCTCACTGCAATAAGTCATGATTTTTAATTTTATATTGATATGAAAAAATTAGTTAGAATACTAAAAGTATGCTAAGATGGTACTTACTCAATTAAATTTTTAATTTTTTTATAATTATTTAGAATATAGAAGTATGCCTTGGATAGCTCATTCACATGCATAAGCTCATATCTTCTTCCATCCATGGGTCGAACCATTTATTTGAATATGGATAGTGTTAGTTCATCATCATCCCATTCATAGTCTGCATTACAATCTGCATGCTTGAATCTTGTTTCGATATCATCGAGATATATCAAGCAGAATGTAAGACACTCCATAGCTATGCATACTTCTACTATGAACCCTTCAGGCCGTGCCTTATTGTGCACATACTTTTTTAGGATACACAAGAATCTATAAATAAAAAAATAATTTAAATTTAATGAATATATTTACATCTTACAACTGATTTGTCAAAGAAATTATGATTTTTTTTTTACCTTTCAATAGGATACATCCATTGATGATATACCAGGCCGGATAGAAGAGCTTTCTTTAGAATATGAACAACCAGGTGCACTATAATATAAAAAAATGATGGTAAAAAGATTTTTCTAACTTACAAAGAATGAGCACAAAATTAAGTTAATCTTTAATTTTTGACAACACAATTCTCAAAAAAATATTCGCAACTCAATCAATGCAGCTTCAATATCACCACTTAGATAGCCGCGCATCACCATAGAAAGCAAGCATAGCATCATCACTTAGGAGTCATGACTTTTCATATCAGAGATATTGCCATTATTGTTGCCAACACACCATGATAAACTTGAAGCATAAGCAATAGGAAACTTTACGATTTTGTACCATCTATAAAAATTCTCCTCCTCCTCACTAAATAGTGAATAACATGTAGGTAGCATAAAAAATTTATCACCTTAATGAACTAAATACAACTCCAGTCGGATTTTCATTTCTTGCAAATCAAGGCAAGCTTTTAAATTATCTTTTATTTTCCTATGATGTTCAACACTGTACTGATAACATTATCATAAATATTCTTCTCAATATGCATTACATCCAAGTTATGATGAAGTAATAGCTGCTTCTAGTATGATAGTTTGAAAAATAGGCTTCATTTCATCCAATTCAGCTTAGCTGCAATGCATTTCTGCTTGCGAGTATCTGATATTTTTTTAAATTTCATATTTCCAATGGCTTCAAGTTGTTCTAAAACTTCTGCTCCACTTAACTCCTTAGGTGGTGGATGTAATTCAAATTTATCATCAAAGTATTGGTTATAACAGATCCTCCAAGAGTGATTAGCAGGTAGAAACTATCGATCACCCTTGAAGTAGATTTTCCTTCCATGCTTTAAATGTAAGGAGGACATCCTTATTGCATATTGGACATGCCAGCTATCCTTTGGTACTCCACTAAGATAAGTTTTCATATGCAAGGAAATCATTTATGGTCTATAAGACCAATGCATACAACTTAAAATTTGTTCAATTGATAGAATTATATGTCTATACTCTATTTTTCTATAGCTTATTTAGTTTATCGACTAAGGATTATAGATATACATCCATTTCATTAACTGATGCTTTTGGACCTAGAATCAATAGTGACATAAAAATAAATGGCTCTTTCATGCACTTCCAAAGGGACACATTATATACAACTAGCATCATAGACCACATGCTGTAGGAAGTACTCAAATTACAAAAGAGATTAAATCCATCTATCGCTAGACCAAGCCGAATATTGCATCGGTCACTCATAAATAGTAGATGATTTGCATCGAAGTCTTTCTACACTACAGAGTTAGCCGGGTGGCTAAGTATGTTTTCATCCAAAATCTGCTGCTCATGATTCCATCTCATTTTTTTAGCTATCTTTATGGACATATACAACCTTTGAAGTCTTGAAATCATTAGAAAATATCTTAAAATCTTATGAGGTATCTTATTTCCTTTTCTATTATCGATTTTATTTCTAAGCTCACCGCATTGCGGACATTTACTTGCTTGTTTGTTCTTCTTATAAAATAATATATAATCATTTTTGCAGGCATGTATAGAAATATAGTCAAGTTCCAATTCTCGCAAGTATGTTTGTGCTTCAAAATATGATTTTGGAAGTCTCGATCCATCAAGAAGAGTTGCTTTAATCAATGCCAAATTTTGATGAAATGACTTTTGACTCCATTTGTTCACAATTTTAAAATGAAGCAAATTGATCAAAAACTCTAACTTGGAGAACTTTACATAATTTGGGAAAAGTGGCTCTTGTGCCTTCCTTACAAATTTTGCAAACTATTTAGAAGTTTCTTCTAACTCATTAATATTATGTTCATGATCAGAATTGCCTTGAGATGCGTTAGTACTCATAGGTATATTTAAGCTAACACTCTAATGTAAATCATCCAATACTGAATATATACCATCATCTTCGACAGGTTTAGTAGCATCGCTATCATCTTCAATATTATCATCGTTGCACACAACTTCATTCAGATCACCCTCCCCATGCCATATCTAGTGAGTATACTTCTTGTCCATATCATAATGTAGCAGATGCTTCTTAACAAGTGATATGTGATGACATACCATATTGACACATCTTTTACATAGATACTTTATCTGACTGATACTGTCAACCTTACATCATGCAAACTTAATAAAATCTTAAACATCTTTTCGATATTCAGGCAAGAAAATATCCCTAACATTTATCCAACTTTTATCGATATCCATCTGAAAATAAAGAATAATGCTTAATGAATCCTAACTACACTAACTTATTTCTAATAGGTGTGGTTCTATTCCTTTAAAAAATGCATCATTTTTATTGTTGCCACAGCTTTGTTCTTTGTTCTATATCTGAAGAAAATCCAGTAGCATCTTCCTATAGTTTTCCAAGTACACAATATAGATGGATCATATTTTAACCACATCTAATATATACCCGAAGAACAAATAAGATAACTGCAATGAAATTTTCTACAATAGAATAAAGAACACCATGATAATAATAAAAAATTGATGCATTTCTGAACTGCCCAAATCAGGACATTCAAGAGCCATTCATAGAGTCCATTTTAGGGACCCTAAGACCAACTCATGAATAGAAGTCTAAGATTACATCAATGCATGCATTAAATTATTACTATGCATCTCTCTATAGAAATAAATAGATGTATCTAGATCCTGGACACGATCCTAGAACGGACCTTGACCCGGATTTTGGCCTTGATTCGACCTAGATTGTGACTCGGATCTCGATCCGAATCTTATATCGGGTCTCAACCTAGAATCCGACCTCAATCCAATCTGGATCATGATTCAAATCTCAGATAGGATCCTAGACTAGATCCTAGATCGAATTCAAATTTGGATCTTGACCTTGATCCAACCCGGATCTCGAACTGGATCTGGGATCGGATGTCGAACTGGATTCCAATCTAGATCCCGAGTCGGATCTCGGACCGAATCTCGATCCGGATCCCAATCTTGATCCAACCCAAATCATAACCTGAATCTCAAACCAATTTTTAGACTAGATCTTAGACTGGATTCCAACCCGGATCCCAATTTAGATGCTGGACTAAATCCTGACCCAAATCCTAACCTTGATCTGACTCAGATCATGACCGAAATCTCGATTCGAATCCCGACCCAGATCTTGAATTGGATCCCGGACAAGACAGTTCATATACATTAAAAATTAAAAGATTTGGCTAATCATAATTAAAATATTAAATCATAATTATAATAAAATATATAAACTAAACAAGTAAAAATATTAAATTATAACAAATAAAAGCATAAAATTATTTTTTTTAAAATAATAGCTTATCATTATTTTTGAGACCTAACTATTTTCATTACAAATAATAATTTATTTTTAAATAT
Source organism: Cocos nucifera (assembly GCA_006176705.1). Lineage (NCBI taxonomy): Eukaryota > Viridiplantae > Streptophyta > Magnoliopsida > Arecales > Arecaceae > Cocos > Cocos nucifera. Next base: position 164,716 of record QRFJ01001643.1, read on the forward strand.
TTGAAAATATCTTTTTTGATTTTATTTATATATCAAATTTTAATAGTAATAATTATAAATAAATTATTAATTTTTTAAAAATAATTTATTTATTTTTCTTCTTTCTTCTTTTACAAGCTCTACCCTTTGGGCCCACTACCCTTCAGCCGTCACCACCCCCTGTGGCCCCCACCTGGCCAGTCATCACCTACCCACACCCTCACGGCCCCCATCGGGCTCGTAACTGTGGCCCCTCATCCCCTACGGTGCCCCTTCACCCCCCATCCCCCATGGCCCTCCACCTCCTACAGTGCCCCTTTATGTCTCACCCACCGCAGCCCCCACTAGCTCATCACAACCACCACCCACCCCTGACGACCCCTACCCGGTCTGTCACCATTACCCACCACCCCCCGTGGTGCCCCTCTACACCCCACCCTTCTCAACCTCCACCTGATGATCCATCAACACCACCCCTCACCCCTTGTGGCACCCCTCTGCCCTATCCTATGGTCCATGCCAGTCACCACAATGACATCCCAACCAAACACCCTTCTTTCCCCCTTTGAATCCCTGCCCGGGCACCCCCCCCCCCCCCCCCCCCACCCCTCCGCCCATCACTAGCCACCACACCTGCATGCAGAAAGATCGAAAAAAAATAATTCGGTAATTGAAGCTTACCTTCAGCTCATGTGCGGCAACGATAGTGGCAATGACGGTGAGAGTGGTGGTGTCAATGGAAGATGCGGTCGCCGGCTAGTGGAAGCCTAGGACAAGGGGGAGAGAAAGGATAGGAGAGGGTTTTGGAGAGAGGTCGAGTGGGTTTTGCGAGAAGGAAGAGACGTTGAAGGGATGGGCTTTTAGCGATAGAATTTTTATTGCTAAAAGTATTATTTATGATGAAAATCAAAATTTTCGTTGCTAATAAATCTCATCAATTATTTTTTACTTAAATATTTTTCCTCTAAAAAATAATAAAAATTTAAAAAATTTATTTGCAATGAAATTTTATATTCCATTGCTAATAATAAGTATCTAAGTAATTATTATCTAACTAAAATGATAGACTATTTATGATGGAACTTTTTCATCATAAATAATTAATTATTTATGATGAAAATAATATTTATGTCATAAATACTTGATTATTTATAATAAAAATTTTTCATTATAAATAATTAACCTTAAATCAATAATTTTTTTAAAAATAAAGGTCAATCTTTTTGTGATAAAAATTTTTTATCATAAATAATCAATTATTTATGATAAAATTTTTTTAAAATTTTTTTATCATAAATAATCAATTATTTATGATAAATTTTTTTTAAAAAAATTTATCATAAATAATCAATTATTTATGATATAAATATAATTTTAATTATAAATAATAAATTATTTATAATGAAAAAATTTTTAATCAGCATGGTAGAGGCATTTTCTAATCAATTCTTTTAATCTCTCCCAAGTCTTATGAAACATCTCTCTCTAACTAGAAAAAAAGTAGTTATAGTTTTTCTTATTTGATTAGTTTTTCCTTTTGAAAAGTACTTTTTGAGAAATTTCCTTTGAGGTTGGTTCCAGGTTGTAATAGTTATAGTATCTAAGAAGTTTAGCCAATATTTAGCTTTGTTCTCTAATGAAAAGAAAAATAATTTCAGCCTAAGGGTATCATTAGAGAAATTTTAAATTTTAACTATTGAGTATATTTCTAGCAATTCATCAAGATGTTTGTATGGATCTTCATTGGTAAGTCCATAAAAAGATGAGAGCATCTGAGTAACACTAGACTTGATTTCATGTTGTACAACCTCAATTGGAGGAGCATGAATGCAAGGAGAGTAAGTGTATGTGGAAGGAGTAAAGTACTCCTTCAATTGTCTAGGTGGATCGTTCTCTTGATTTCAGTCCATATTCCTGGATCTTTTGGTTCTAAGATTTTTTTGATTTGATGGTCTAGAGGTTGAATCTCGGATTGCAATAAGCAATATCCGAGCATAAACCCTACAATTATACCTTAGGACAAACATAAAAGATTATTTTTTTAGAATTTTAAATAAAAAAAAAGATGAAAAGAATTTTAAAGATGAGAACTTAGAGAGTCCTAAATCTAGGGAACAGATGCAAAAAGTTTAATTAGTTTAATGGTAGTTAGCAATCAAATTATGTAGTCAATCCTAGCTATGGGTTATCCTAGATCTAGATAGTTTCTAATTGCCAAGATCATCTTGAAGCATTCCAAGCTCAAGACTGACTAACTGACTCAGCTTGGTAAGTGTAAGATATGAAAGGATTCTTGCTTGTTGCTTTCTTTAGACACCAACTAAATTGGTCAGATCAGACAACAGAACTAATTGAAAATCACCTTCTTAAACCACTTGCCTTAGACACCGAGTAATCAACCAATCAAAACTCGGTCCAACTCTAGAATTTTTCCTATTGAGCATGAATATTCTTAGGGGTCAATATCTAATTGATTTTAAGAATTAGGATTTGGATTAATGCAATATAAAGATTTTTGATTTTTAGGCTAAGAAAGGATGATCAAATTCTCATCTTATCTTATTTAATGGATGGTGCCCTTAAAGTGACTTATAAAGATGAGATACAAAAAGTCAAGATATCCAAATTAGATTAGACGATCAAACTCAAATTAGTTAATTTTACTTGTTAGGTTCTGTAATTAGGTCTTTAATCCCCTAAATAGCTTATGCAGTGTTAGTATAAAATTTTTTATTCTTAATTAATCTTTTTAATTTTTTTTAAAATTTTTAATTTTTTTAATTTTTAAAGTAATTAAATCATGATTTTCAGTAATGGTGCCAAAATTTGATCATTATCTTAGGAGGTCAAAAATAAAACCTAACTCAAACTATATAGATAGAATGAATCAGGATCGTATCCTCAAAAATCATGTTAATTATATTTAAATAATTTAAATTTAAATTTAAAATAAAATAAAAATTAATTAAAAAATTACTTCATCTAATTAAGAATGTTGTAAATAAGTAAATTAATTAAAAATTAAAATTAAATATGAAGATGGATTCTCAGAATCTCAATTGATCTCTTGTTTGATAGCTGGTATCATTTTTAGTATGCTTTAATTGATATCTAATCAATAAAAATATAATCTATCTTAGAGAGCACGGTCTGTATCCTTAGATCACAGCTCGTCTCTTAAAGTTTTAGGATAGTCTAAACTAAATTAGATATAATAAAAAAAATTAGTCTAAAAATAATCTATCCTAAGAGCACGAGTCGTACCCATAGATTATGGCTTGTCCCAAGGGTAATAAACTATTCTAGATCAATTTTATGCAAGAAAATAAAGATACAAAAATATGATAAAGAAGACCAGTCTTTGTTGCATATTAAAAAAATACAAAAGATAAAAAAATAGAAAACACTATCAAAACAAGATCATAGTGATCTCTTGATAACAAGATGATTAGTCAGCCATCGGAAAGTTTCTCATTGATATCTTCATCTTGGAGCTTTGAGGAAGAACCTGGGCAACAATTGGGTGTAGAAATTAGAAGTAGAAGAGAGGATTTGGTGGAGAAATAGGTGGCTTTTTGGTTTGTGGAAGAAAGAAAGAAGAAGGAAAAGAAATCTTGGGGAGAGAGAAAAAAAAGGAGAGAGAGTTGGTTGTTTGGGCTGTGGTGTAGAGGAGGCTTTTGAGAGAAAGAGAAAAAGAGGAAGAAAGGAAGAGATAGAGCCAGCTGTGTGTGAAGGGGAGGCTGATTGGTTGATCAATTGGCTTAGGATGGTTTCTATAGAGAAGAAAATTAGAGAATTTGAGTTAGAAAAGGAGAGAAATTTGGGAAATCGAGTTTGAATCAAGTTTTTATTATTTGCGTTACTTTCCAGCCACTGGATTGGGTTTAAATAGCTCAGATCAAGTCAAAATCCATCATTTATAGCTTCATTAAGGTCCAAATTTGTTTGGGACTGTTGTACCGCTTTATTAGGCAATTTTTGACCATTGGATAGCACCTGTAACCTCCTGAATCAAATCGGAACCATTCCTCATCATCGGATTTTGACCAATATGAATTCAAACTATTGGATGGCATAAAGAAATAAGCTGAAGAGTTCTTTTAGTTGGAAATAATTCTATCTATTCGATTGCGCATCCAGCGTGATGTCAACAGTCTGATAGTGCAAAAAGATCTTTTCCATGCATGGACCATGTATAAATCCGATCCATCGCCCAAAATTTTCTTCCTATAACTGCATGATTTGTGATGTCATGATGACATCATGCACAGTATGGGCTATTTGCTGGCGGGCTGCAAGCACGGGCTATTGGATATGGTCTGTGCTGAACCTCATGCAGGGAAGTTGTGCTGAGTCAGGATGGGTTCATGCGGTGCACTAGGTGATCTAAATTTTCTTTATTTTAACCCATTAATTGAACTCTTTTCATTAGTGATCTTCTTTTCTACAAAAAATAGATAAAAATATTAATTTTTTAAAAAATAAATTAATTTAATAATTAATATTTTTATAGATATATTTAATGTATTTATCAAAGCGGCTGTTCCATATAGATATCTTCCTCAAGATATCTATTTAAGAATGTCATTTTCATATCCATTTATCATATTTCATAATCAAAATATGCTGCAACAGCAAGCAGTGTATGGATGGATTTAAGCATGACCACTGGCAAAAAAGTATCCTGATAGTCAATGCCTTCGCGTTGACTATACCCTTTCACCACGAGCCTAGCTTTGAATGTCTCTATATTTTCATCTGCACCATTCTTTTTCTTGAAGATCTATTTGCACCAAATAGGTACAATACCTTAGGTGGATCTACCAAGGTTCAGACTTGGTTTGAGTGCATTGAGTCAATTTCTGACTTCATTGCTTCTAACCATTTTTTAAAGTTGATATCTGATATCACCTCATTATAGATTTTGGGGTCATCTCCATGCACCCCATTTTCTATGAAGAACCTTTTCTCTATATCCTCTAAAATAATACCTAAATATCTCCCAGGAGGATGTAAAACCTTACTAGACTTACAAGTTGGAGGTGGAAGTATATGGATCCGCTTAGACTAGACTGATTCCTCAGGCTCCATGACTCGTTGCTCTTTAGAGACTTTTTCCTCGAGCCTGATCTATCTTCTCATGTCTCTATATTGAATAAACTATTTTTCAAGAAAGATAGCGTATCGAATTACAATCACATTATGGTCTTCTGAAAGATAGAAATAATATCTAATGATTTCTTAGGATATCCAATAAATCGAGCTCTAAGGGACCTAGATTCTAACTTGTTTGCCTATTGTCTTTTGACATGAGCCAGATAATCCTAAATCTTGAGATGACTCAGACTCGATTTCTTACCATGCCATATCTAATATGGTGTGATAGAAATAGTTTTAGAAGGAATCATATTTAGTATATAGATTACAGTTAAAAAGCTATGTCTCCAAAGAAAGATGGAAAGGTCTGTAAAGCTCATCATAGAATGGACCATATCTATCAAGGTCTGATTTTTCTATTCTGAAACTCCGTTGAGTTGAGGCATTCTAAATGGAGTCCACTATGAGACTATGCCATGTTCCTTGAGATAGTCTAAAAATTTTCTACTAAGATATTCGTCTACTCGATTTGATCGAAGGATCTTAAGAAATTTTTTGATCTATTTTTTTATTTCATATTTGAATTCTTTGAACTTTTCAAAGGCCTCAGACTTGTGATGCATAAGGTACACATAACCATACCAAAAAAAATCATCGATAAAGGTAATGAAGTAAAAAAAGCCACATCTAGCCATCATATCAAATGGGCCGCATATATCTGAATGTACCAGAGCAAGTAACTTTATGGTCCTTTCTCCATGTCCCATAAAGAGCAGCTTGGTCATTTTTTCTTGAACGCATGATTCACAGACCAGATACGACTCGAAAGTCAATGGACTTAACAATCCAATTTTTTCCAATCTATTAATTCTATTTTCTCCAATGTGACCTAGCCGTAAGTGCAACATATACTTTTCATTTGTACTATCTTTAGATCATTTAGATCCTATGGCATTCATACTTTGCTTGACATAATTAACAAAAATATCCACATGAAATTGAAAGAGACCGTTCATAAGAAAACTACTACCAACTTTATTATTTTCAAAATAAATGTTACAATAGTTCTTATAAAAACTAATTACATAATCTTCTACGTCAAGCAGGAGATAGAAATTAGGTTCCTGCTCATAGCAGGTACAAAATAATAGTTCTTAAGAACTAAAATTTTCCTAGATGGTAGTTGCAGAGGGTACATTCCCATAGCCACAGTAGTAATCTTTGCTTTGTTTTCGACATGTAGGACATTTTGCCATCCCTCAGCCTCCTACTATCCTCAAGAACCTGTAAAGAAGTGCATGAATAAGCACTAGATCTAGAGTCAACCAGCCAACTAGATGCAGAAGAAACCATTAGGTTCATTTCTATAACTAGCATACCTTTAGAAGGTCCTTCTTTCCTCTTGTTCTTTAGAGTTGCCAGGTAGGTAGGGTAGTTCTACTTTCAATGGCCATCAGTGTTGCAGTGAAAATACCTTTTCTTCTCTATGGCCTTCTTCTTCGATTCTACTTTCTACTCCTTCTTTCTCTCAACTTTCTATCTCTTTGGGAACTTCTTTTTCTTCCTAGAAGATTTTTTTTGGAAGAAGTTTGCTTAATAGCAAGAACAGAGCCCCTTAAATTTTTCAAGGTTCCCTCAGTAGTGACCAACATATTCATAAGCTCGGCTAAGGTGCATTGGATCTTATTTATATGAAAGTTTATAATAAACTATCATATGAATTAGTTAAGGACTGCAGAATTAGATCAATTTGCAAGTTCTTATCCATAGACATGCCAAGCTTCTCAAGCTCTTCCAGGTCCTTGATCATTGACAAGTAGTGATCATGGACCGACTCCCTATCATGCATCTGTGCTTTGAAGAGTCACTTGGATACTTCATAGCAAGCTGTGTAGCTCTACTTACTATACAACTCTTGTAGGTGAGGCAATATCTGCCTGGCAGTCCTCATGTCCTCATGTTGGTATTGCAACTCATTAGACATTGAGGCCAACATGTAGTACCTAATCTTGTTATCATCATCTAACCACTTACCATGAGATGCTCTCGATCAGTGGTCAGATGGACTAGAAGAGAGGAAAGGTCCTAGTCAAGGACACAGATCAATTTCTCAAAACTCAAAATTATTTTTAAGTTAGAGCTAATCCTTGAAATTTGATCTGATCAACCAACTGGTCTCTAGAATTCTATCTAAGAGGTTGGAAGCAGACATGATTGCTATAAAGAGTTAATGTTTCTAGTTAGATTTTATATTTAATTTAATCAATTTATTTTTTAAAATTTTATTCTAAAATAAATTAGGGCTTCCATTATTTTTTTGGGTCCCTACACTTCTTTGGAAGAGATGCAAAAATCTCTGTGATCAAACATTTTTAGTGGATGCTATGGTCCCACCGATTGGCTCATAACCTAACCTGACAGTTATTGATGATGAGTTAGTCGATGAGTGGACAACACTTGTCTAATATTTTGCTAAAAATATTATAGCCAACTTTGGTCTCTAATTCATGAAGCTTACCATATCCATAATATTACTCCACTTCTTAGTTAAGTTAGACCCATCATTTGCACAAAATAGATATTAGAATTTGATGCCTCAAATTCAATCCACAATAGAGGAGAAGTAGTATCAGCAAGTAGTCAAGCTGGCTCGAATATGGGATCGAGTTGGCTCGAACCACAGTCGAGCTGGCTGTCTCAGGTAGATAGAAAGTAGGAGCTCGGATGAGATGCAGTCGAGCCAGCTCGACCCCTGATCAAGTTGGCTCGATGGAGGTGAATAGAACAAATGGGGTTTTCTATTTGGACTCAGATTGTGATTAATCCAAAGGATTTATAGGAGTTGCACATGGATCATAGGATCCAGCGGCCATAGAGGATTATGGTCATGATCTAAAGGTCGAAAAATATTTCATGACTCCATCAAGGACATGTTCGACTCATATTAGGAGAAAGAGTCTTATTAGAACTCCTATGAACTGCTGAGAAGAGGATTCTCATCCTATTAAAGGGTTGAGGTACTATAGAGTAGAAAAGATGGTGCATGTGGCATGAGAGGCATGTAGAGAGGCTTAGGCAGCCATCGAGAGGAGGTTGATAGAGCATCGAGTACATGCAGCTTGCAAGAGAGAGAAGCAACAGGTGCATAGCATCCAGCGAGCAGGCTATGAGGGCAGAGCATCTTGTAGCTTTGGAGGGTCTTCTTGAGATTTTGAAGAGAGTTTTTGTGAGGATAGCTTCTAGTTGAGAGAGATTTATGTACGGTAAGTTGAGAGTGGGTGCTCTCCTCTTGTACCTACTTTTTTCTTTCATAGTGAAGCTTTGTATGGCCCATAGAGATGAGCCTTTAGGTTGGTCCATGTACTTGATTATTTTGTTATTTTATTTTTTTCTTCTTCCTACCATAATAATTTGGTACTAGATCCTTAACAAGTGGTATCAGAGTAGTTGATATCCCAATAGATTGGTATCAAAGTGAGTTGATACCACATTAATTGATATCAGAGCCAGATAGTATCGAAGCATAGATTGTAGCAGTGGATCAAGATTGAAGAATATGGAGAAAACAAGCACAATCAAGGTAGAGATCAATAGATTTGATGGAAAGAGTAATTTCTCCTTATGGTAAGCAAGAGTAAAGGATGTCCTCATCCAACATGCATTGATCAATGCTCTCTTGTACGACAAGATGCAGCCATCATGAAGGTGAATGATTGGAAGTGGACCAGATGTAGGTGGTGAGCACAATCTGCTTGTACTTAGCGAATGATGTGGTGATCCATGTTCTTAGTGAGACTTTCTTAACGACGCTGTGGTCAAAGCTCAAGGAGTTGTACATGATGAAATCACTCATCAACATGCTATTTCTTTGGAGGTAATTCTACCAGCTGTGGATGGATGAAGGTCAGAGTGTGTAGGAGCATCTATCCAACTTTCAAAAGATCTTTACTGACCTCCTAAGCATTGGCAAAAAGGTTAAGAAGAAGACTAGGGCATTGGTCTTGCTAGCATCACTTTTTCCTTCGTATGAGTCCTTGGTGACTACTCTTCTAGTAAAAAAGAGCACCATCAAGATGGATGAGTTCACTATAGTGATACTCTAGAATGAGTTTCTCAGGAGGAAGAATCCAGCTTCGAGCATAGATGGCTATAGCTCAGCATTGATGATTTTTGGAGGAATAGGAGGCAGTAGATGGAGTGGCAGAGGATTGTGAGAAGGATGTCCACATCCAAGATGAGGGACCAAAGCAAGATTAGATGCTATAAGTGCGACAAGTTGGGACATTTAGTCAAGGATTGTCCACAACTTAAGGATCGAACGAGGGCTACTGCAGTAATAACCAATAGTGAGTCAGAGGATGATGTCCTGAAGATATCTGACAAGAAATTTAGTTCTTTCCAATAGTAGAATTTAGATTCTGCATGCACATATCATGTTTGCTGCAGAGAGAAATAGTTTGACTTTCTAGAGAGCAGTGAGGGCACTATTCATCTATTGGATGGATCGAGCTATGCAATCAGAGACATCGAGATGGTCAGTTGGAGGACACATGATGGTGCAGTGAGGAGATTGGGAGAGGTTCGATACATGCCTAATTTTAGGTGAAATCTTATCTCACTAAGCATACTGAATTCAAATGACTATAGGTGGGTAGCTGGTGATGAAATCCTAAAGGTCATGCATGGTGATAGGATGATATTGGAGGAGAAGAAGAGGATGAGAGATATTACTATCTGGCAGGTAGCCCAGTGCGAGATAAAGCTTCAAAAACCAGAGGGAGCCCAGTGCGAGGTGGAGCTCCAGGTTGAGATGGATCGAGCACAAGATGGGAGACTCAAAAGGATAAGAGGCGACGTCGTAGAGTGAAGTTCCTATTACCGTAGGAGACTACCCCGAGCAGATCTTCGGTCAGGAGGATCACAGCCAATGATGGAGGTGGGATTGAGCGACCTGACTCAACTTCCATATTTTTCCATCCATGATCAACAGGCATGCCCCAAGGCATGGGACCAAGATGGATCACAAGCTCTCAAAGTCAGGTGGAGGCCGAATGTTGAGTCGAGGTGGAGATTGTTAGAATTTGATACATCAAATTTGATCCATAGTAGAGAAGAATGAGTATCAGCAAGCAGTTGAGCTAGCTCGGATATGGGGTTGAGTCAGCTCGGGCTGAGATCAAGCTAGCTCGAATCACAGCCAAGCCGACTCTCTTAGGTAGATAGAAAGTAGAAGTTTGGACGAGATGTAGTTAAGCTAGCTCGACCCCTAATCGAGCTGGCTCGACGGAGGCGAACAAAATATTATGATTAAGTTTGGACTCAGATTATGATTAATCCAAAGGTCTACGAGAGTTGTGCATGGACCCCAGGATCCAATGGTCATGGAGGGTTGCGGTCATGATCTGAAGGTCGAAAAATATTCCAAGATTTCATCAAGGATATGTTCGACTCATATTAGAAGAAAGAGCCTTGTTAGGACTCTTGTGAATTGTTGAAAGAGGATTTTTATCCTATTTAAAGGATTGAGGTGCTGTGGAGCAGAAAAGATGTTGCGTGTGGCATGAGAGGCATGTAGAGAGGCTCAGGCAGCCATCGAGAGGAGCTTGGCAAAGCGTCGAGTACGTGTAGCCCACGAGAGAGAGAAGCAACAGGTGCATAGCGTTCAGCGAGGAGGCTATGAGGGCATAGCATCTTGTAGCTTCTGAGGGTCTTCTTGGGATTCTGAAGAAAGCTTTTGTGAGGGTAGCTTCTGGTTGAGAGAGATTTGTATACGATGAGTTGAGAGTGGGTGTTCTCCCCTTGTACCTATTTTTTTCTTTCATAGTGAAGTTTTGCATGCCCCATGGAGGCGAGCCTTTGGACTGATCCACATACTTAATTATTTTTTTATTTTATTTTTTTTTCTTCCTACCATAATAATTTGGTACTAGATCCTTAACAAGTGGTATCAGAGTAGCTGATATCGCAATAGATTGGTATAAGAGCGAGTTGATACCACATCAATAGAGTCATGATTGGAACCCTCATCATATCCGAAATATTGAGTCCAACCATTTCTCCATCCTGTAGCATCTTATGCGTAATAGTATGATTGCATCTTTTTGATGCAACTGAACTACTGTATCTAACTGAGAACAATCAACTCAGGGAAGAGCCCACATAACTACAGTGGTGGAGATTGATGACTTAATATTTTAAAGAAAGATTTAATTTAGATCTCATCCTTAATTAGTCATAACTATTATGACTAACCTAGTGGCATGGGCTAGCTTAAATTGTTGGCAATCCAATACTAAACTAAATCGATCTAATTGACCAAATAAATAAGATCCATGGAAGGGATATGCCATTAACTCGCCGTAGACTCCTCTAGGCAAATAGCTTCCAATTAATGACCATTGGTCGTATCTGTCGGGCTTACCTTAGATACCAATTTGTCAATTTAGAATTGATCAGATTTGCCTACAATCCAGGCTCGAATCATTAAGCTAGATTAGATCTTAAGATGATTGATAACATATGGCTATTTTTGATCTTGACCAAACATACAACTACTTAGGCTGGTTAAAGAGCACTCTCGATCCCATCCTAGCCACCACTTGATTCAGTTTGATTAACTACTCATGCTAGATCTGATCAAGCCACCCACGCCCTGAACTCATGTATTATGAAAATATCTTTGATCTTTTAATTCTCAAGTTTTAGATCTATTTATTTTCATAACTTAATTCTTAATTAAGTGTAATAGGGTTCATGTTTAGATGTAAAATTATTTTAAATCTAAACAAAATTCAAAGCATAAAAATAAATCCTAGGGTTTAGCAGAAAATAAGTTCATCTATTTGCTGTTGTTATTCATGAGGATCAACACAGGTGGCACCCCAGCATGCCATAAGAGTATCCCATCGAATGGAAAGAGAGGATCTTTAAAGCTCTTCTTTCTCTTCTGACTAGACGGCCATGGTGATATCCCCAATTCAAGTACTGTACTATTAAGATCTAGATCTAGATTTATAATATGCATATATCTCATATATGTAAATAGATCTAATCTAACCATGCTTTGTACATATACATCTTATGTATCTATTAAAAATACATCTCATGCATTTTCAATCTCGTGCTATTTTGATCTCATCAAAAATCATAGTCTAGATCTATGATCCATCAACCTAGCTCTGATACCAGTTGAAGAAACTTTTCTACTAGTCGGTCGGATTGGATCGGATGCAGTAGAATTCAAAACTTTTTAGATCTGATCTAGCTATCAGTTCATAGATCTAATTACAAAATTAGCATCTAAATATGCAAAAAGGGTAGCGATCACATCACCTTGCATAGGTAGATGATCTTCATGATTTGATGACCAAATCTCGATTGAGGTCTCTATTGAGCCATATATGTGCCCAGCCTATACAAGTATCTACTTGGACTCAGATTTGGATGTCTTCTCCCGCTTTAATCCACCTTCAGCAAGTCAGATTTGGATCTCCTGGATTTGCCTTCAATTTGATCATCGGTAGCACTTCGATCAATGATTTATTGATTCTTCTTCTTCTTTTGCATAGACAGCACCTGATCCTTTGAGCCTTTGATCAGCCCAACTCCTTTGAATGTGGGAGAGAGAGAGAGAGAGAGAAAGGTGGAGGAAGAGAGGGAGGAGGTGTGGAACAGACCTGGTAGGGCTTTGTAGTTTCTAAAACTATGTTGCCAATTGGATTAATAGGTTCTTATTTATAGAAATAGGAAACTAAGTGTTCTTTGGCTTTAAATCTTTGACCGGATCAAATTCTTAAAGTAGAAGGACTCTTCAAGAGATCTAGCACCCCACCACATTTCTACATAGAATTTTGTCAAACTAAATTGACCTAGGGTGTCTGCCATCTTATCCAAATAAGGTGGTTGGGTGCCCCATCAAACACCTCTCCTAGTTTGAATTAAATCAAACAACTTTGACCTATTCAAACTAGATCTCTGTCCTTATCTATCTTGTTTGAAGTTTGAAACCAAAACAAACTTTAACAACCCACCTTTATCCATAAGGGGTGCATGCCAGATCCAAGGGGGCATGCATGCACCTACTTATTCTCTCTCCAGGAATCAAATGGTGCATGCTCGCATGAGAAAAACTAGGGGGCGTGTGCCCCTTCTCATGCACACAAAAAAAGTCAAAGGGAGGGGGGCGTACCACACTTAGCGCCCCCTCCAGTGGACACCAATTCTTGGTGTTCTTGCGAGCAAAATTAAATTTGGCTAAACCTTATCCAATAGAAAACCCAAAGCAGGATAAATTAGGTTCAATCATGTGGTAGCATGATTTTCTTAAATCTAATAGGATCAAATCCAATTTAATCAGACTGTATAAGTCCAATTGAAGCATCCAGAACCAAAATCCTTGATTGTGTGACCCTATATGTTCAATTCTATATGGTAATGGGACATATCGTGATCTTCATTATCGATATCATCGAAACTTCTTTCAATGGATCAAAACTCTTTTCAATTCACCTAATTAGAATTATCGATCATCAAGATAATTATAATTAATCTCATAATCCACCAGTGATATCTACCAGTATATGATGGCAAACGATCAGAACTGAGTAATAATCTTTCGATGTAGTTATCATATGATTCGATTCTTTTATCAGGGGTCCAAACTAGCTTGAGGTTAAGCTTGACTCATCAAACCTCATACCTATCATATGATAGAATCAATCAATTTGAGTCTTGACTTGAAATCCCTCATTTCTACTATTTCATAGTGCCATGGCCATGGGCTTTAGGACTCAATCTCATGATCACCATTAGACTACTCCTCCTCTACCAAGATTGATAGATTCTTGATCATTATCGTAGGTGGTCAAAAATAAAATCTAACTCACTACTATATAGATAGGATGAGTCGGGATCGTATCCATAGGGATCATGTTTATTGCATTTAAATTATAAATTAAAAGCAAGATTAAGATTAATTAAAAGTTGATTAATTAAAAGGCTACTTAAATTAATTAGAAAAGTAAATAAATAGCAAATTAATTAAAAGTGGGATTGTAAGTATAGAGATGGATTCTTAGGATCTCAATTGATCTCTTATCTGACAACTGGTATTCTTTTTAATATGTTATAATTGATATCTAATCAATAAAGATATAATCTATTTTAGAGAGCACGACCTGTACCCTTGGATCACGGTCTTTCCCTTAAAGTTATAAGCTAGTTTAAATTAAATTAGATAGAATAAAAAATTAATCTAAATATAATTTATCCTAAGAGCACAAACCATATCCATAGATCATGGCTCATCCCAAGAGTCATAAACTATTTTATATCAATCTTATGCAAGAAAATAAAGATAAAAAGATATAATTAGAAGAGTAGTCTTTATTACATATCAAAAAGAATATAAAATATAAAAAAATAAAAAATACCATCAAAATAAAATCATAATGATCTACTAAGAATAAGTTGATCAGCTAAACATCAGAAAGCTTCTCGTTGATATCTTCATCTTGATGCTTTGCAGAAGAACTTGAGCAGCAGCATGGTTGTAGAGATTAGGAGCAAGAGAAGAGTTTTGATGGAGAAATTAGAGGCTTTTGTGGTCTGTTGGAGAAAGAAAGAAGAAGACTTGAAGAAAGAAGGGTTTGAGAGAGAGAAATAGGGAGAGAGAGAGCTTTAGGTCAAAAAAAGGCTTTGGAGGGTTGATGGTTCGTTGAATTAGCTTAGGAGGCTTTTTATAGAGGAAAAATTAGAAGAATTTAAGTTAAAAATAGAGAAAAACTAAGAAAAATGAGTTTGGATCGAATTCTGCTTCTTGTGACAATTTTAAGCCGATAGATTGGGTTTAAACGGTCTAGATTTGGTCAAAATCCATCGCTCGTAGCTTCACTTGGACCTAGATTAAATTGCAACCATTAGATCATCCGATCAGGCAATTCTAACCATTGGATGGTGCCTAAAATTTTCTTAATCAAGTTGGAGAACCTTCCCCATAGTTGGATCCTCACCGGCATGAGTATGGGCCATTGGATCGTGCAAAAATGCTGGGCATTGTCGAATCAAACTAGGAAACGATGCTAGCCATTGGATCTTTACCAGGATGAATGCAAACCATTGGATCATGCATTCCTATGCCTATAGACTATAGTGGATCGAGCACACCGAAGACCTAGGCCAATCACCATGTGCGATGCCTGAGGAATTGACCATTTTACCCTTGTGAGCCATGTGGGTTTTTTGTAAACACCTTAGTGGTTTAGATCCACCATGCAGCGGCCGTTGATTGGCCGTGCCTGCTGAGCTAGGCATTCCGTGCTTGATTTCATGGACAGGCTAGCCTAATGGGCTGATCTGGACTATTTTTTTTTATTTTTTAATATTTTTCTTTTTTTTTCTTTAAATCCTCGTTTTCGATCTATTTTAAGTCTGATTTGCTCCAAATTTTTTTCATTTTGATCCATAAATCGAGCTCTTTTCATCCATGATCTTCTTTTCTATAAAAAATAAATAAAAATATCAATTTCTTAAAAAATATTGATAAATTAATTAAAAAATTAATATTTTTATATTTATATTTAATATTTTTATCATACCTTCCAACTTAATCTTTGCTCGTCCTTGAGTAAAGCAGATTACTTAGCAATATATACCAACTTAGTCTTGAATTAAAAGTTAGATTTAGATATTTCTAAAGACAACTGATATCTGGTCATACCATTAAAGAGGTACATCATTGGATTATTAATTTGACCCAATTAGTGGTTGAGTATTAGCCATAGAAATTTTTAAAGATCTTCTTTTATCAACTTCCTATTTTACTCTTTAGATCTTCTAACTTGATGTGAGAAGGGTTTATTATCTTTTTATAATTTAGTACCTTTATTATCCACTTTTATTATTATTATTATTATTATTTTTGGATTATTACATCTTCATCTTTTGACACGAACCATAATGCTTACTTAGGTGAAGGAGCCTGGTTACTTAGTGAAAAAATGCTAAACCTTTTTTTAATTTACATTGCCCATCTTTTGATGCGACCATAATGCTTACTTAGGTGAAGGAGCCCAGTTACTCAATGGAAAGCCAATGTTTATTTTTAATAAGATTTTAAGGGAGACTCTTTTCATATTTTGATCTTTCCATCCAACTCTCAATTCTTTATTGAGACTAGTAAGAAGAGGATTATAGAATCACTCTTAAAATTTGGTTTGGTCTAAACCCTATTATTCATTAGGCTTTCTTAATAATTTACTCCTCAGTATCTCTAAAATTATCTAGATAATTAATCATTCATTGATTAGGATGTTTAATTAACTCTTAATCAAAATAAGGTTTGGGTACATAAAGCAAATTATTTCAAATCATACTTGAGGACTCATAAATTTTAAAGTTAGTTATTCTCTCCCCCTCAACTTCATTATGCTCCATCAGGTTCATACAGGATGTTGTTTTGATGATGTGCTTCCCCCAACATAGGCTAATCATCTTTATTGGTTTCTTACAAAAATAAAAACTAAAAATTTAAAAAAAATAAATGATGGGTTGCCTCCCAATAAGTACTAAGTTTAAGATCTTCAGTCAGATCAAGCTAAAAATTTATGGTGGTTCATAGACTGGTTCAGTCAGATCCACTGACTTAATTTGCTCTCCATCTCTTATACCATCCACATAAGGTTTGATCTATTGGCTATTAACCTTAAAAGTATTTTTCTATTTTGGATCTCTTAGTTCTACTGCTCCATGGGAGAAAACTTGGATCACAATGAATGGTCCATCCTAATGTGAGCAAAGTTTACCAGGAAATAATCTTAACCTAGAATTAAAGAGCCATACTTTTTTATTAGATTTGAAGATTTTTCTTGAAATAATTTTATTATGGTAAGTTTTAGTTTGAGCCTTATAAATTTTAGTGCTTTCGTATGCCTCATAACATAATTTTTATAATTCATTTAATTGCAATCTCCTTTTTGATCCCGCTTTTTTCATATCAAAACTAAATTTTCTTATTGCCCAATATGCACAGTGTTCTAATTCTACCGGCAGGTGACAAAGTTTTTCAAAAATAAGCTGATAAGAAGACATTCCTATAGAAATTTTGTAGACAGTATGGTAGGCCCATAGTGCATCATCTAATCTGTCGGACCAATCTTTATGATTGAGCCTAACCATTTTTTCTAGGATTTTTTTTTATTTTTCTATTGGAAACTTCAACTTGTCCACTGGTCTGTGGGTGATATGGGATGGCTATTCTATGTATTACTCCATATTTTTTCATCAAAGATTCAAAGTACCTATTCATGAAGTGCATACTCCCATTACTAATTATAGCTCTAGGACAACCGAACCAACTTATAATGTTCCTTTGAATAAATTTGATTACCACCTTATGATCATTGGTTCATGTTGCTATAGCTTCTATCCACTTAGAAACATAATCTACTGCCATCAAAATATATTCATAACCATAAGAGGAAGAAAATGGACCCATAAAGTCAATTTTCCAAATATCAAAGATTTCAACTACTAAAATTAGGGATAGGGGCATCATATCTTTTCTCGAAATATTCTCTATTTGTTGATATCTTAAACAACTATAGCAAAAATCATGGGCATCCTTAAATAATGTTGACCAGTAAAATCCACTTTGTAGTACTTTTGGTATCATTTTTCTTCTACTAAAATGTCCCCCACAAGTTAATAAGTGACAAAAAGTTAAGATACTTTGAAATTCACTCTTAGGGACACATCGTCGGATAATTTGGTCTGGGTAAATTTTAAACAACTCTATTTCTTCTCGAAAGTAGTGTTTTACTTAGAAAAAAAATTTATTTTTTTCTTGTTGGATCCAGTGGGATGGGAGTTGTCCTATCGCCAAGTAATTAACTATATGTGCAAACCAGGAAAGATTATTAGAAGATACTAAAAATAGTTGTTCATCAGGAAATCTATCTCCAATGCTTTTACTATTGTGTTCTACCAAGATCCTTGAGATATGGTCTACTACCATATTTTGGGAATCCTTCTTATCTAAAATTTCTAGATTAAATTCTTGTAACAAAAGGACCCATCTAATCAACATAGGCTTTGTATTCTTTTTCAACAGCAGATATTTCAGTGCAGCATAGTTAGAGTAGACTAAGATCTTAGAGCCCATAAGGTATGACCTAAATTTTTCTAGAGCAAATACAACTGCAAGCAATTCTTTCTCGATTATGATGTAGTTCAATTGAGCATCAGAGAGAGTTTTGCTAGCATAGTAAATTACATGAGGTTTCTTATAGGATTTTTGTCCTAAAACTATTCCTATCGCATAATCATAAGCATCACACATAATTTCAAATGATAGGATCCAATCTGGTCGTTTAATAATTGGTGTAGTAGTCAATGCTATTTTAAGTTTATTATAGGTGGCTAAACACTCTTCGTTAAAATCATAAAAAGTTTTCTTTAGCCAAAATATTAGATAAAGGTTGGAAAATTTTGCTAAAGTCCTTAATAAAGTACCTATAAAATCCTATCATACTTGTTTAACCAAGGTTGGAGGTGGTAGTTTTAATATTATCTCAACTTTAGCTTTATCTACTTCGATCCTCCACTCAAATGTAATGTGTTTGAGTACAACTCCCTCATGAACCATAAAATGGCTCTTTTTCCAACTTAATACCAAATTTATCTCCACACATCATTTAAGCATTTTAGTTAAATTTTGGAGATAGACATCAAAAGAAGAGCCAAAAATAGACGAGTCATCCATGAACACTTCTAAAAATTTATTGACCATATCAGAAAAAATAGCCAAAATACATCTTTGAAAAGTGGCTGGTGCATTGCATAGTCCAAATGGCATTCTATGAAAGGCAAAAGTACCATAGGGGTAGGTAAAGGTGGTTTTCTCTTGGTCCTTTGGAAATACAGGCACTTGATTATATCTTGAATATCCATCCAGAAAATAGAAGTAGCTTTGATCCGCTAACCATTCTAGAATTTGGTCAATGAAAGATAGTAGAAAGTGGTCTTTCCTAGTCAAGGCATTGAGTTGCCTACAATCTACATATACGTGCTAGCCAGTTGCTGTGCGAGTGCATAATAACCCATCTTTGTCATTTTCTACCATAGTGATACCGACTTCTTAGGTACCACTTGGGTCGGGCTAACCTATTTACTATCAAAAATTGGATAGATAATGCCTGCATCTAATTATTTTATTATCCCTTGCTTTACTACCTCCCACATGTTTGGATTTAATCTACATTGCATGTTTGTATGTGATTTGGCCTCAGCCTCATAATGAATATGATGCATGCAAATAGAAGGATCAATGCCTTTCAAATTAGCAATTGTCCACCCTATGGCTTCCTTGTGCTCTTTGAGCATACCTACAAGTTGGTCTTCCTGGTTAGTAGTTAATTTGGATGATATGATTATCGAAAGGATCTCATCGGGTCTGAAAAATAAATACTTCAATGTATCAAGAAAAGGCTTTAATTCTAGGATAGGTGGTGCTTCTAGGGATGGTACTAGAGGACTTGACTGAGTCACTAATTGTTCATACTTTATAGTCTAGAAAGGAGTGGTGCTAAAATTGGTTGGCTCTAAAAGAACATTAACTTCTCTAGTGTACCCATCAATATTAAAATCATCCACTCTAACGTGTGCTAAGCATGCTTGTAAAGGGTCTGAGTCGAGCAAGGTATGAGTTTTGTCTTCTAAAACTTTCTCTAGTAAATTAATTTCACTATGGTCGAAAGTAGGTGGTCCCTGTGTAGTGTTAAAAATATTCAATCTTAGTTTTTTATTTTTGAAAGATACATCTATAACCCCGATCCTATAGTTTATGTAAGCATTAGTAGTTGCTAGGAAGGATCTATCTAGGATGATAGGTACTTGGCTAGGGTTGCTACTAGATTCCATATCTAACACCAAAAAGTCTATAAGAAAGTAAAATTCATCTACCTTGACTAGCACATCTTCCAACATTCCATGGGGTACCTTAATTGATCTATTGGCTAATTATAGGGTTACCATAGTGGGTTTTAATTCTTCAAATCCAAAAAGTTCATAAATAGAACTTGGGAGAAGATTAACACTTGCACCCAAATCTAGCAATGCTTTCTTAATGATCAAATCTCCTATAACACAAAATATTATTGCGGTACCAGGATATTAAGTTTGGGTGGGGTTATTTGTTGAAAGATGGAGTTGGCTTGTTCAGTCAAGTGGACTTTCTTAGGTGTGTGTGCTTTAGTTCTTCAATTTTGAGTGCACAAAATTTAAAAAAATTGGCATATGTTGGGACTTATTTAATAGCATCAAAAAGGGGTAAATTAATTTGAACTTGTTTAAATAATTTAAGCATTTCATTCATTTTAATGCCCTTCTTGTCTAAAGGTAAAGGGGATTCTAAAGCACTGGGGAATGGGGCATTAGGTGTAGGTGCTAGATCAGTGGGTTCTTTCCTCTCTACAGTTTTATTCTTCTCTAATTCAGTTGGTTTTGATGGTTATGGTTCTTGAGTTATTTTAGGCTGATTTATGATTTTCCTGCTTCTAAGGGTTATAATAGACTTGGCATGTTCGAAAAAAATTTCTAGGCTAGTGGAGCTCTCAGCCATGTACTGTCCTTTTGGGTTATTAATGGGCTGACTTGGAAGTCTTCCTTCCTCTCTTCTATTAACAGCAATGGCTAGTTGCCTTAGTTATGTTTCTAACTTGGCTATTGATTGAGTGTGGGAGTGAGTGTTCATCTTGAGCTCCTTTAATTTTTGTAATATTTTTTTCTCAAAAAAAGTATTTGAAGAAGATTGTGAATTTTGTGCAACTTATGGGTGTGGCATCGATTTGTAGGCTTCTTCAATATAATTAGGTCTAGGTACTGGTGGCCTAGCAGTAGATTGTTAGGCCCAAGAAAAATTTGGATGATTTTTCCAACCAGGATTGTAAGTATTGGAGTAAGGATTGTATCATGGCCTAAAATTTGGATGGTTTCTCCAACAAGCTTCCTGCTCATTTTTTGAGTATGAAGGTTCTACCATAGGATGCATCAATCATCCACTGGTGCTTCTCTGTCAAGCCATCATAGAAGTATTGGACTAATTGCCACTTGGGTATAGCGTAGTGGGGGCTTTTTCTAATCAATTTTTTTAATCTCTCCCAAGTTTCATGAAATATCTCTCCCTCTAACTGGGAAAAACTAGTTATGGCCTTTCTTATTTGATTAGTTTTTTCTATTGGATAGTATTTTTTAAGAAATTTCTTTTGAAGTTTGTCCTAGGTTAAATTAGTTATAGTATTTAAGGAGTTTAGCCAATATTTGGCTTTGTCCTTCAATGAAAAGGTGTTGATACAAAGATTGATTTTGATGATGATAAAGAATTTTGAGTATAAGTTATAAAGTCTAACTATGTTTATGAGAATATATAGTTCCAAAATTTCAAGTGCTCATTATTTTTCAAGTCTTTCGCAACATCTAAATGAAGATTAAATAAAGTTAGGAAGACAAGCCTAGCCTATAAATCAAATTAGAGAAGAAAAGTTGATAAATAACTTTTGGCATGCTTGGCAGCATACTGAGCCAACCCAGTCCAAAACTGAGCTGGCCTAGTCTCAGTGAAACTAGAAGATAGAAAACACAGAAAGTGTAAATTTTAGAACACAGAGGACTGAGCCAACCCAACTATAAACTGAGCTGACCCAGTCTAAAACTGAGCTAGCCTAGTGCTTGTAATGGCTAGTTTTCAAAACTATAGCTTTTTCATCCTAAAAGCTTTTCAACGACTATTTTTTCTTCTCCAATGACTAGATTACTTTCAGAAGCCTATGTTGGTAACTTGTAATAGTGAAAAACTTCTGGAGTATATAAGAAAATACTTGGAGCTTTAAAAATAAGCTTTGGAGAGTATATTGAGTATTATTTAAGAAAGCTAAGGAATAAGCTGAAAAGAAGAGAGGAGTTATTTTTTAGAGTGATCCTTTGTCCTTCCACTACAAAACATCCTCAAGCAAGTGAGAGCAAGAGTGAAGAGAATCATGGAGCCTCACAATCTCTCATTCATTCAAGAAGAAGAAATCAACCTTACAAGCAAAGCAACTTAGATTGTCTTCTCTTATGCTTGAAAAGAGTTTATTTTACATTATAATTTTATATTTTGTTTCAAGTTTCTTGCGATAAGAAACTTGGATTGGTCCAAGCCTCGAGTTGGACATTATATTAGTTTGATTGGTGAGCCAAGGATAAAATCAATCGGGGTTGATTGTTAGTCCGAAGAAAAATAATCACTTATGAGATTTTGGTTGGTAATCCAAGGAAAACTAATTGAATTGATTGTGAGCTCAAAAAATAATAATGTATGATTTTGGTTGGTAATCTAGAAAAAATCAATTGGGTTGATTGTGAGTCCAAAAAATAATTATGTATAGTTTTGGTTGGTGAGCCAGAAAAAATTAACTGAGTTTGATTGTGAGCCCAAAAAATAATCAGACTATAATTCTTGTTGAGCATTATAGTTGAATTCCCAAGGAATATACTTAGAAAGTAGACGTAGGTGCTGAGTTTGGCATCGAGTTACTATAAAATTTATGTGTTTGTGATTGTGTATCCTTTACTTTATTGCTTTCATTCACTGCATATTACAAAGCTTATTTCATTACCTATTGTGTGCTCACTTAGTTTAAATCATTTAAATCTGCATATTAGTCAAAAATTTTTTTAAATATCCAATTCATCCCTCCCTTGGGTAGCTATCATTAGGCAACAATTGGTATCAGAGCAGGTGCTCTATTATTGATTATTGATCTTACTGTCTAGGATGAAAGATCTATGGCAATCCAAATGGAGTCTTTATTTAATGAAGGATGTTCTATAGATAGACCTTTATTTTAATGGCTCACATTATAGTTATTGGAAAGCATGCATGCGCATCTTCATACAAGCACATGATTATAACCTATGAAAGATTATAATCGATGGCTCACACGCCCCCAAAGCATTGAAAGAGCATGATAAGTAAATGGCCCAACTTAATGCTAAGATCATGAATATACTTTATTGCTCCTTAGAGTTAAATGTATTTAATGCAATTTCTTCATGTATTTCAGCAAAACATATATGAAAGAAATTGGTAAGAACTTATGAAGGAGCAAATCAAAAAGAGGAATCAAGCTTCCAAGAAGAAAAGAAAGCTCATCCCAACCTATGCCTCATGGCTCATGAGGATGAAAAGAAGAAAAAGAAGAAGAAACAAAGGCGAAAGAAAGCAATAATTAAGAAAAGCAAGTCAAAAAAAAGTTAAATGAGAAAGAGAAAGAAAGTGCTATAAATTCTTGCCTCATGGCCAATAATAATGAGGTAAACATTAATGACTCTTCCAATTTTACTTTTGATGAGTTATTTAAAGCCTTTAATGAATTAATGAATGAATTCAAAAATTTAAGACTGAAAAATAAAGAGTTTAAACAATCAAATCTTCTTCTAGCTAATGAAAAGAATAATCTTTTGAGTGAAAAAGAAGATCTTTTAAAAGAAACAAATTCTTTGGCAAAAAAAAAAGAATGTACTTTTAAAAATTAAAAAATCTTTAGTTTTAGAAAATACTAAGTTGAAAGAGAAATTCAAAAAATCAAAATTTTATATTGAAGAGAAAGAAAACTTATTGGAAGAAAAGAAATCTCTTATGAAAGAAAATAAAAAATTGAGAAAAAAGATTGAAACATTAAGGCCTATGCTTAACAAGTTTATAATTGGATTTCAAAAGCTTCAATCTATTTTAATCAATCAAAAGGCTATTTTTGATAAAGCTGTAATTAGATATAATTCTTTAAGAAAATAAAAATTTATAAATAACATGTTTAGCAAAGCTTCATTTGAAAATTATTCAATTATATATTTCAAATGTAATAAAGTTGGTCACCAAAGTTTAGTATGCAATACCAAAAGAATTGGCCAAACTTTAATAAAATAAATTTGGATTCCAAAAGAAACCATATGCTCTAACCTCCATGGACACGAGATGACTTGGGTACCAAAAATTAGCAAATAATTTTTGTAGGTATTCTAAGGATCCAATGGAATGAAAAGAGAAAAACTATTTTGGATGGATGCCTTGGAGATGAAAGTAGATTAGTGATGATGCTCGGTATAATCTAAACTTTTCTCATATTATACCATCAATGCTTACTTGATTGATTCTATTAATTTTAATGATCTATCTACATGGTTTTATATTATGTTTACTTGTTTAAAATACTTTTAGTATGATTGATTTTGATGATGTATTTGGTGCTTACATTGAATATGTTTCTTGATCTAAATTTGAATATAAAATCCATATTGTATTTTTGCAAAAGGAGATGAAAACACTTAAGAAAATGATTTGATCTCATTTGATTAATTATCATACCGCCAATTGCATGTTAAATGATTCAATGATCTGTCTTATTTTGATTCACTATTATAATTGAATACTATAATTGATTATGATTGAGCATATATTGAATATAACTGATTTATGAACTTTCATTATTAGAGTTTAAGAATAATTTGAAACATTAATATATATATGTTTGATAAGCTGAACTTCTTAAAGAAATATTTTCAAACTCAATTGGTATCTTGACTTATAATAAATACTTATAATGACAAAAAGGAAGAGAAGAATGAGTATAAAATAAGAATTATAAATATAATTAAATCTAAATTATGGCACACTACTAAATTGGGCAACAAGTATTATTTTAGCAAGAATTAAATAAAGAATGTGCAAGTGAAAGTCAATTATAACTAAAAATATGGAAGAAACCTCGGCATATAGTAAGGAGGAACAAACATTGAATAAAAATTAATTGATTATAATATTAAGGGGGAGCTTAATGATTTTAGACTATTAAAGAAGAATTTATTTTGTTGATTTTATTAATTACCTCCTTTTTGAGTTGTTCTTTTTGATGTTGTCAAAAAGGAGGAGACTTATTGTTGAGTATATGCTTAAGCTTAATTAGAATGAAGTATGTTCTCATTATTTAGTGGTTTCATGTTTTATAAATATATAATCTTTTAGAAACTCACTATATATTATTTGCATATACTCAAAAATTTTGTGATCATAAAAAAGGGGAAGATTGTTGACCCAAAGATTGATTTTGATGATGACAAAGAGTTTTGAGTATAAGTTATAAAGTCTAACTATGTTTATGACAATGTGTAGTTCTAAAATTTCAAGTGCTCATCATTTTTCAAGTCTTTTCCAACATCTTAATGAAGATTAAATCAAGTTAAGAAGGCAAGCCTAGCCAATAAATCAAATTGAAGAAGAAAAGCTAATAAACAACTTTTGGCATGCTTGGCATGCATATTGAGCCGACCCAGTCCAAAACTGAGTTGGTCTAGTCTCAGTGAAAATAGAAGACAGAAAGCATAGAAAGTATAAATTTTAGAATGCATGGGACTGAGCTAATCTAGCTATAAATTGAGTTGACCCAGTGGGACTGAGCCGACCCAGTCTAAAATTGAGCCGGCCCAGTGCCTGTAGTAGCCAATTTTCAGAACTGCAGCTTTTTCATCGTAAGAGCTTTCCAATGGCTATTTTTTCTTTCCTAATAGCTAGATTACTTTCAGAAGCCCATGTTGGTGACTTGTAATAGTAAAAAATCTTTGGAATATATAAGAAAATACTTGGAGCATTAAAAATAAGCTTTGGAGAGTATATTGAGTATTATTTGAGAAAGCTAAGGAATGAGCTAAAAAGAAGAGAGAAGGAGTTATTTTTCAGAGCAAACCTTTTTTCTTCTACTACAAAATATCCTTAAACAAGTGAGAGCAAGAGTGAAGAGAATCAAGGAGCCTCACAATCTCTCATTCATTCAAGAAGAAGAAATCAACCTTACAAACAAAGCAACTTAGATTATCTTCTCTTATGCTTCAAAAGAGTTTATTTTAAATTATAATTTTATATTTTATTTCAAGTTTCTTAGGATGAGAAACTTGGGTTGGTCCAAGCCTCGAGTTGGATGTTGTATTGGTTTAATTGGTGAGCCAAGGGTAAAATCAATCGGGGTTTATTGTTAGTCTGAAGAAAAATAATCACTTATGAGGTTTTGATTGATGATCTAGGAAAAATCAACTAGATTGATTGTGAGCTCGAAAAGCAATCGTGTACGATTTTGATTGGTGATCCAGAAAAAATCAACTAGATTGATTGTGAGCCTAGAAAATAATCATGTACAATTTTAATTGGTGAGCCAGAAAAAATCAATTAGATTTGATTATGAATTCGAAAAATAATCGGGCTATAATTTTTGTTGAGAATTATAGTTGAATTCCTAAGGAATATACTTGGAGAGTGGATGTTGGTGCTGAATTTGGCATCGAACCACTAAAAAATTTATGTGTTTATGATTGTGTATTCTTTACTTTATTGCTTTCATTCACTGCATATTACAAAGCTTGTTTCATTATCTATTGTGTGCACATCACTTAGTTTAAATCATTCAAATATGCACATTAGTTAAAAAAAATTTTAAATTCCTAATTCACCCCCCTCTTAGGTAGCCATCCTTGGGCAATAAAAGGAGAACAATTTCAATCTAAGGGCATCATCAGAGAAATTTTGGATTTTAACTATTGAGCATATTTCTAGAAATTCATCAAGATGTTTGTATGGGTCCTCATTGGCAAGTCTATAAAAAGATGGAAGCATCTGAATAACACTAGACTTGATTTCATGTTGTGTAGTTTCTACTGAAGGAACCTAAATGCAGGGAGAATAAGTATATGTGGAAGAAGTGAAGCACTCCTTCAATTGTCTAGGTGGATCATTCTCTTGGTTTTGGTCCATGTTTCTGGGTTTGTTGGTTCTAAGGGTTTACTCGATTTTTGGATCTAGGAGTTGAATTTTGGGTTGCAGTGAGCAACGTCCGAGCATAAGCCCTACAATTATATCTTAGGGCAAGCATAGAAAGATATTTTTTTAAGAGTTTTTTAAATTTTTTTAAAAGAAAGGATAAAAAATTCTAAAGATGAGAACCAGAGAGTCTTAAAACTAAGAAATAGATTAGAGAAGTTTAATTAGGTTTTACTGTTTGTTAGCAATCAAGTTATACAATTAATCCTAGCTAAGGGTTATCTTAGATCTGCACAGCTCCTAACTGCCAAGATCACCTTCAAGCCTTTCAAGTATAGAATCTGCCACTCAACTAGCTAACTAAGTGTAACGTTGGTGGGAGTCCCTCCATTGCTTTTCTTAGATACCAATTATCTTGGCCAGGTAAGCTAACGGAATTAATTAAGTATACATCTTCCTTCAAAACGTGATCCCTGAACCATTTGCCTTAGATACCAATTAAACTGACTAACCCTAATCCAGTACAACTTTTAAAATTTTTTGTTTTATTGAGCTCGAGTATCCTTACGGGTCAATGTTTAATTATTTTAAAAATTAAGGGCTTGGATTAATGCAATATGAAGGTTTGTGGCTTTTGGGCTAAGAAAGGATGATCAAATCTTGATCTTATCTTATTTAATCAAATTTATTGTCCTTAAACTATCTTATGAAGATGAGATGGAAAAAGTCAAGATGTCCAAGTAAAGTAAAACAATCAAATTTAAATTAGTTAATTTTACTTATTAGGTTCTATGATTAGGTCTCTAATCTCTAGATAGCTTATGCGGTATCAGTGTAAATATTTTTTAAATTTTTTTAAATTTTAAAATTTTTTATTATTTTTTATATATATATTTTAAATTTTTTAAATTTTTTACTAATTTTTTAATTTTATATTATTTTTTATTTTTTATTATTTTTTAATTTTATATTTTATATTTTATATTTTTTTAAATTTTTTAAGCAACTAAATCATGATCTCTTGTAATGGCATCAAAATTTGATTGCTATCGTAGGCGGTCAAAAATAAAATCTAACTCACTACTATATAAATAGGATAAATCGAGATTGTATCCACAGGGATCGTATTAATTATATTTAAATTATAAATTAAAAATAAGATTAAGATAAATTAAAAGTTAATTAATTAAAAGGCTACTTAAATTAATTAGAAAAGTAAATAAATAGTAAATTAATAAAAAGTGGGGTTACAAGTATAGAGATGGATTCTCAAAATCTTAATTAATCTCTTGTTTGATAGCTAATATTCTTTTTAATATACTATAATTGATATCTAATCAATAAAGATATAATATATCATAAAGAGCATGGTCTGTACCCTTGGTCATAGCTTGTTCCTTAAAATTATAGACTAATCTAAATTAATTTAGATAGAATAAAAAAATTAATCTAAATATAATTTATTTCGAGAGCATAAACCATATCTGCAGGTCACGGCTCATTCCAAGAGTCATAAATTATTCTAGATCAATCTTATGCAAGAAAATAAAGACAAAAAGATATAATAAAAAGAACAGTCTTTATTGCATATTAAAAAAATATAAAAGATGAAAAAATAAAAAATACTATTAAAATAAGATCATAATGATCTCTTGAGAATAAGTTGATCAGTTGGACATCCGAAAGCTTCTCGCTGATATCTTCATTCTGATGCTTTGCAAAAGAACTTGAGCAATAGCTAGTTGTAGAGATTAGGAGCAGGAGAGAAGTTTTGATGGAGAAATTAGAGGCTTTTATGCTCTATTAGAGAAAAAAAGATGAAGACTTGAAGAAAGAAGAGTTTGAGAAAGAGAAACAGGGAGAGAGAGAGAGAGAAGCTTTAGGTCAAAGGAAGACTTTGGAGGGCTGATGGTTCATTGAATTGGCTTAGAAGGCTTTTTATAGAGGAGAAATTGGAAGAATTTGAGTTAAAAGTAGAGAAAAACTAAAGAAAATATTTCTGGATCAAATTTCATTCTCTGTGACAATTTCCAACCATCAGATCGGGTTTAAATGATTTAGATCTAGTCAAAATCCTTCGCTCGTAGCTTCACCAGGATCTAGAATAAATTACAATCGTTGGATTGTCTGATCAGGCAATTCTGACCATTGGATGGTGCTTAAAATTTTTTTAATCAAGTCAAAGAACCTTCGCCTCCATTGGATCCTCACCGGCGTGAATATGGGCCGTTGGATCGCATAAAAATGTTAGGCACTGTCAAATCAAACCAAGAAATGATGCTGGCCATTGGATCTTCACCAGGACAAACACAGACCATTGGATCACACATTCCTATGCTTGTAGATCGCTGTGGACCAAGCACACCGAAGACTTAGGCTAATTGCCGCATGCTATGCCTAGGGAATTGACCCTTTTACCCTTGTGAGCCACATGGATTTTTTTGTAAACCCCTTAGCGGTTAAGGTCCACCATGCGGCGGCCGCTGATTGGCCGTGCTTGCTAAGCTGGATGGTCCATGCTCAATTTCATGGATCGGTCGGTTGGTCCACCGTGCACCGACTAGCCTAATGGGCTAGTTTGGGCTAGTTTTTTTTTAAAATTTTTTTCTTTCTTTTCCTTTAAATCCTAATTCTGGGTCAATTTTAAGTCTGATTTGCTCTAATTTTTTTTGTTTTTGACCCATAAATCAAACTCTTTTCAATCATTATCTTTTTATATAAAAATTAAATAAAAATATTAATTTTTTAAGAAATAAAAATAAATAAATTAATAAATTAATACTTATATATATTTAATGTGTTTATCAATCTCATCTTGGTGCAATTTAATTTCTACAATGAATATGCTATAGCCAACATACATCTCAAGATTCCATATGAGTAAAAGACTAAGTTATGGTATAGTCAAATTATAACAACCTCAAGATAAACTACCGATGCAATTCAGATCAGAGAACTATTCATTGACAAGAAGGTAGACTTCGTTATGATTATCCAAAGTTGATCATCCTCAGTACCCTGATTTTTAACAAGCATCTGTACTTTCATTTTGGTATCTTTATACTATAGATTTAAGATACATCTACTCTAGAAAAGTGATCGTACACCAATCTTACAGATTGATCATTATCTTCATGATGATCCTACGATCGGAAGCAGTTTATGAGTTAATTATGATAATACATATCTCAAATTCTTAACTCTTGAGAATATGTGTTATTATTTCTATTAACCCAATGGATAATTCATAGACACAATTTAACATAGATGTGAATGAGATAATAATTTAAATTTTATTTATAAGTCAAAAATTATAAATTATGCTTGTAGAAAGTTTTACATATGTTGGCCAATTTGGCTTCTAGGGTATACATCTAACACAACTAATACCTATAGCTTCTTTCTTTAGGTGAATTTTTTGTTGAACAATCGAGGGGCTGATTCCCTTTATATCAAGCATGGTCTAACCTAATGCTTTCTGATTTTCTCTAAGGACAGTCAACAATTCTCCCTCTTGCGTGGGGTCTAGGTATTCTAAAATGATTATTGGAAGGATTTCTAAAGGGCCTTGGTATGCATATTTGAGATGCTTGGAAAGTGATTTTAGTTCTAACTTGGATGCTTTCTCTACTGATGGTCTAGACAATGGTTTGATTGGAGGCTCCTATCTTGATTCCATACTAATTGTGGCTACTTCATTGACCTCTTTACCTTCTTGGTTAATCCATAGTTCCACATCGAACTCTTCATCTTGAGGTCAATGGGCTCATAATAGATGTTATCCTGAATCCAGTTTAGGTTACTCATTTGGTTTGTTTTAGTTCGATTAAAAATGTTTAGATCTATAGACATGTTGCCAAAGGAGAGTTTCGTTAGTCTATTTTGATAGTTGATTTGAGCATTGGCTATGGTCAGAAATAGTCTATGTAGTATGATAAGGATGTGACAATTCAGATTTGTTACCAATTCAGTTTCTAGAATTATGAAATCTATCGAGTAATAAAATTACTAACCTTAATCAACACATCTTCTACTATTCTCTTTGGGACTTTTAAGGATCGATCCACTAATTATAGGATCATTCTCATGGGCTTTAGTTCTTCCAACCATAATTGCTTATATAATATGTTGACACTTGCCCCTAAGTCTAATAGAGCCTTATCAATGAGGGTTTTTCCTACAATGCATGAAATAATGGAAGACCCTAGGCCTTTGTACTTCACTAGCACATGGTTTGATAGGTATGAACTCATACTAGCTGCCATTGATGGTCTTCTTCTTAGTACATAGGTTCTTAAGAAATTTAGCATATGTCGGGACTTGTTGGATCATATCCAGTAAGAAAATATTCACCTTAACATGCTTGAAGATCTCCAACATCTTGTCTAATTAGGCTGAGTTCCAGTTGGACCTAAGTCTATTAGGAAAGGGTGCTACAACCTTAGGAGTTGGTCCAACAAATTCTAGTGAGGTCTTTGATGGTGAGTTGGGTGCTACATCAGGTTCTGATGCCTTGGGTTCTTCAGGCTGGTCCTGGTCATACAATGGTTCAGATAGTGGATCTTTTATTTCTTCTACTGATTCGGGTGTACCCATATGGTTATTTATTTGTCTTCTAGATTTCAATATATGGATAGCATTTAATTGATTGATCTGGACTCCTTGTTGTGATCTTTGATTATTCTGGATCCTGGGGTTAGCCTTAGGCTGACTTGATAGTCTATTCTTTTTTTTTTCACTAACAGTCAAGGCTAACTGACCTTACTGCATCTCTAAATGGGCAATAGCCTAGGTGTTGGTAGTCAAAAGCTGGCCCATAGCCTACATGAAGCTATTCAGTGTACTAGTTATGTTAGAAGCTGATTTAACTAAGACTTCCAACCCTTTTTATAACATGTTCATCCTTTTCTCTTGGTCAAATCTTGACCGATTGTTTGATGCTTGGTTGGTCCTTAGGTATGGCTGGTTAGGTACATGACTAGCTAGTCGGATTGGAACTTTGCGACCATAAAAGGCTAGGATGGTTCCTCCATCCTGGGTTAGAAGTTGGTGCGTAAGGGTCATTCTTTGGCCTTTAGTATGCTACACGGACTTATGCAAACTCATTTTTAGTTGCGCTCCTCAGTGAAGGGCACTCCTCCAAGACGTGATCAGATACACTACATCCATTGCATATGCGTACAGATATTTGGTTTGCTTGGGGGTATCCTTGAAGTTCTAGGGCCTCAATCCTTCGGATCAAGGTTGCAATTCTAGCCTTTGTAGTTAGGGATGTTTGGACTTGGTGCATACCACCTCTTGATGGTGCAGGTTCCCTAGTTGTCTCTCAATGCAGATTTTTTTCTACTAGATCCTTTGAAAATTGCCTGGCCTCATTAGGTTCTTTATGCATGAACTGGCCCTGGCACACTAACTCTAACATAGTTCTGGAACTTGGGTTTAGACCTTCATAAATGATTTGGTACAAC
The DNA here is from genome assembly GCA_006176705.1 of Cocos nucifera. NCBI lineage: Eukaryota > Viridiplantae > Streptophyta > Magnoliopsida > Arecales > Arecaceae > Cocos > Cocos nucifera. Next base: position 197,098 of record QRFJ01001643.1, read on the forward strand.
CTCCAAGTCTCTATTCCATGGTGTGGCTACTAACTCAAGAGACTCTTAAAATAGTCTAAGCATTTCCAGAAAGACTCTCTCCCTAACTGATAAAATTGATTAATCTCATTCATAAACCTTGCTATTTGATGATGTCAAAAGAACTTCCTTAAGAACACTTTTACAAAGCCATCCTATGTTGTGAATGACTGGTTAGATAGACTATATAGCTATTTCTTAGCATTATCCTTGAGGGCAAAATTAATCAGCCAAAGTTTAATAGCATCTTTCGAGAGTTGGTGTATCCTCATGGTATCACATACTTCCTCAAATTCTCTTATGAAAATATGTGCATCCTCAATTCCAAAGAATTTGGAGAGTATGTTGATGATTTAAGATTTAATCTCAAAATTAGTTGCAATAATCTAGGGTAATCGAATACAAGATGGTTGGGCTGACCCAACCAGGTAGCAAAGGTCTTTCAACACCTAAGGTTCATGATCGAGTTCATCCATGGTGGACTTGAAGACTACTTAGCTTAAGATAAGGTTTGGATCTATTTTCACTAGTCAACCAGATTTCCTTTTCCAAGTTGCAATTTTGTAAGATTTTTTTTTGGATGAGAAGAGGGTTCTAAAGATGAGTCCTAAGGGATCCTAAACCTAGAGACGAAAGAGAGGATTGCTTTAATTAGGTTTAAATTTTAATAACAAATAAGTTACAAACATAATAAAACTCTACTTAGGGTTATCCTAGGTCTAGACAACTCTTAACTACCAAGTCGACCTTTGAGTACTCCAAGTTTGAACTAATTCACTAAATTGGCTAGGTAAGTGTAAGATCAGTGGGAGGCTCCTCGTGCGTAAGCAATGGTCCTAATTAGAAAACCATCTTTCTTTGAAACGTAGTTCTTAAACCACTTTCTTGGACACCAATTCAATGATTGAGTCTCCCTTGATCCAACTCTTAGATGTACTTGTCCTATTGAGCTCGAGTATCCTAGGGCCGACATCTAATTGATTTTAAGTTAAGGTCTAGATTTTACAATATGAGGGAAATGATTTTTGGGCCAAAAAAGGATGACCAAATCTTTATCTTATCTTGTTGATGGATTATGCTTTTAAAGTAGTTTATGGATATGCAATGCAAACAAAGCAAGATGTCCAAGCACATGTAGAAAGTTTTTAAATTTTGATTTGTTTCTCTACTTAAGTATCATGCAATGGATATTTTTTTTCTTTTTCTATTCACCTTTTTAAAGTAAGAAGAATAAAATGTAAGGTTTGAGTGGAATAAACAAAGCAAATAATCTAAAAGGTAATTAAGTAAATAAAGTAGTTAATTAAGAATAAAAAGTAGAATAGTTTTTTTTCTCATTTTTTCTTAATATTTTGCTACTACTGTGCTATTGATCCCCGATAATGGTGCCAGAATTTGATGAGCTCTTGTTGCAAGAGCGATCAAAGATAAAAGAACTCCAATGCAACTATTTACCAGTATAGCATGCGTTAGATGTCAAATCCACAGGGATCAAAAGACTAAGTTGGTAACAAAATAAAGATTAAAAAAATAAAAAAAAAATTTTATGAAAAGATGTATCTTAGTAGATATCGATGATTTAAGAATTAGTTGATTAAGAAATAAAATTTTAGAAATATATATGATAGTGAGAATCTTAGGATTTTGGTTCCATTTTTAATAACAATATTGGTATTTTCTTTTGAAGCAATTGAATTAATTAATTAAAATGTCTTATAATCAAATTCAAGCTTAATTTATCTCACTTGAGTATGAATTGTATCTCCTAATCACGATCCATCTTCCTACAGTATAAGTTAATCAAATTTGAATCATAAAATAGATCTTAAAAGCAAAATAGATAAATAGATTTATGGATGAATCTTTAAGATAACCTATTTTGCTTGAGCATAGATCATATCTTCCAATCATGATCCATCCCTATGAATGCATAGGCTATTCAAAGATTAACTATATAAGCATGAGCATAAGAACTTGAAGGATGAGAACTTGAAAGCATGGTATGATTGATCAAACTCAAGGTGAAAAGCTTACAAGTTCTTTTAATTTTTAATTGCGTCAAAGATAAATACAAAGAGAATATTCAAGATAAAATACAAGATTGAAAATTAAAGACTTATTCTACTCCCCGAAGATTGGTGCTTCTAGCCGTGCATGGTGTTGATGACTCTTCCAGCATCTTCATCTTCTCAAACTCTAAACTCCTTGGATGAAAGAGTAAAGGAAAAAGGAAAAAGAGAGGAAGGAAGAAGAGAGAAGGGAAGAGATGAGGCATGAGGATGAGGAGGATGGCAGTTAGGGAGAGGATGTGAGGAAAGGGTAGAGGTCTTAAGGCATTATTTATAGAGGATAGAATATGGTGCAAGGAGTCGAGGCTAGGGCTTTTGGCATGGGATTTGAGAAGAGTTTTAGCATGGAAAGAGGTCTTGGGTGCATGAAGTGTGGAAAGAAAGCATGTGAGTAAGGAGTTTTGGAGAGGCATGGGCCGCTAGGAGGAAAGGAGGCAGCGCATGAGAAAACAATAGGAAGGGCCACATGGATTTTTGAAGAGTTTTAGAGAGGTTATTGGATGAAGATTAGTTGAGAAAGGACATGTGGGAAAGGAAATTGTTGGATTGGGGGCCCATGTGAAAGGAAAGGTGGAAGAGTTTGAAAGAAAAGGAGTTAAGAGAGAGAGAAGATGTGCGTGGGAAAGGAAGGTGGTTTTTAGCATGAAAGAGGGTGCACGTGAGTTAGTGCTTGAACAAGAGAGGGAGTCTTGGATTGGGGCATGAGGGAATAAGCATGAAGAAAAGAGATTTAGATGAATGGGGTCGCACTTGGTCTTTGGATATGGCACCTTATTCACTTAGGGCTTCATTAGATGTGGTGCATCCTTGATGACTATTGGATCAAGAGGATTTGTTTCTTAGCCATGGATCGTGATTTATCCTTCAAATGGTTCCACTAAGCCCACTAGTTCTTGAGTATTTCTTTGGATTTGAACCAATTTAAATATTGATCAGTTCAATCCTTCAATTATCTGCAAAATAGACTAAGAAGAATCAAATTCCAATTAATAAACATCAATTAATGCAATATTTGGTGCCTCTATTGTTCTAAATTATGTATTTATCACCCAAGCCAATCTGAATTATCTTACTCATTATAGTTCTCCATGCTGATCGATGGTAGATCAATTTCGACATGAATGACAATTTCATTTTTGAAGGCAAGGTTGAGTGGAGTCTCATCAGGTGAAGTTTCAGGTATCATTCGATAAGCTCATACGACATTATAGAGCTCCTCGGCCCAAAGTCATTTGGCTTGATTTAGTCTTGCTGCTAGGCCTTGCAAAATAATTTGGTTAGTTACTTCAGCATCTCTATTTGACTATGGATGGCCAACCGAGGTAAGCCTATAGTCAATATAGAGCTTTGAGCAAAATTCTTTGAACCTCAGGTTATCGAACTGTCACCCATTATTAGTAGTGATGGAACATGGCAATTCAAACCAACATATGATATACTTCCAAACAAAGTTTTGAACATTCTTCTTAATAATTTGTGCCAATGGTTTGGCCTCGACCAATTTGGTAAAGTCATCCATAGCGATGCTGAAGAATTTTTTCTTGTCTGATTGCCTATTGGAATGGTCCAAGGATGTCGATCCTCCATAGGGCAAATGGCCAAGGAATAGAGATCAATGTGAGTTGTGTCACTGGTCGACATTGAATGTTACCATATCTTTAACATTGGCCATATCTTCTAATGAGGTTAGCTATCCTTCACTATATAGTCTGTCAGTAGTATCCTTGTCAGAGTATTTTATAGGCTAGTGACTTGCCCTCCAAGTGATTTCCACAAATACCTTCATGGTTGGCGATATGATGATCTATATGGATACTTTTGACCAGCATGTCGTCAAGGTATACCTCTTATGTTGTGGTCAATCTAATTCTTGGACATCTTGTTGACAAGGTTCTAGTAGGTTGCTTATGCATTCTTTAATCCAAACGGCATTAGTTTTTAACTATACAAACTTTATTGGTATTAAATGCTATTTTTGCCTCATCCTCAGGTGCCATCCAAATTTGGTTGTATTCTGAGAAGGTGTCCATGAAGCTTTGCAACTTATGACCTAAGGTGGCATCTACATGCTGGTCGATTCTTAAAGACAAAAGCTATTCTTTGGGCAAGTCTTATTAAGCTTAGCATAGTCACTATAGATTCTCTATTTGTATTGGCTTTCTTCACCATGACAACATTGGCAAGCCACCCTAGATAGTGGGCTTCTCAAATGAAACCCACCACCAAGAGCTTGTCCACTAATTGATATCAGAGATCAGATGTCAACAACAACTTGATCAGGATGGCTTTGTTTGGTTCATCCTCCTTAACGGGTATTGATATCAGTTGCTTGATTGGTTTGCCTCTAATTTTTTTGATCTCTTCATGGTGGTCTAGCCCTTCAATTGGTAGAGTCTCTATTGGTTTCTTCCCTTTCACCATCTGCAAAAAATATTGTCAGGCCAACATTTGATCTCATCAAACTTGTTTGACCCCATGTGGCCCTCATAAGCAGGTGGTATGTAGATACCACTACTCAAAATGCATTTAAGTTGGCCTATCCTAGTATCATATTATAGGCTAAAGGTATCTGGACTACAAGGAATGTGAGTTGAATGGTTGCTTGTTGAGGCTCTTGTCGTACTATCACTGCTAGGGTGACCTCACCTTCAACTACAATTGAATCTCTAGAAAATCTGACAAGAGCTGTGTTAACCTTCTTTAGTCAGTCAATGAGCAACATCATTCTTTGGAATGCATTATAAAATAAAATATCAACCGAGCTACCATTATCCACTAAAATTTATTTTACATTATAATTTGCTATCATCATTGATATGATGATAGCAACATCATAAGAAGTTTGGACTCCTTAAAGGTCATCATTAGAAAATAAAATAACATCTTCCGTATGCCACCTCTTCAAAGATTGATCTTCGTCCCTACCTCCCTACCACTAACAAATCTAGAGATCATGTTGATAACGCCAACCATAGGTCGATTGTTGTTGTTCTTCTCCTTGAGCTGACAATAAGGTGGCTCCTTTAATGCTTAATTCTCCTACTCTCAGATGCATTTGTCGAGGTAGCCTCTTTGAATTAGGACTTTAATTTCATCCTTTATTTGAAGATAATTCTCGGTATCATGGCCATGAACATAATCATGATGGAAGTGGCAATACTTCCTTCTACTTCTTGTCAAAGGGGCCTTCATCGACTATAGCTGACAAAGGTAACCCTAGCCCTCGATTTTTGTTAATATCTAGGTTCGTGGAGTGTAGTATATATCAAACTGACGAAGCTGGCTCTTTGTGTTGTTCCTACGACTACTCGGAGCTACAGTTGTAGATTCAATCTTTTGCATGAACCTAGGTGTTAATCCAGCAAACTAAAGAAGATCTAAGAAAGATGAGAGAAGTTAGGATTTTTGGTATTGGAACGAAAGAGAAGAGAGAAGAGAGTTAGGAGGAAAAGCTTAATTATATTCCAACCTTATTGTAAAAGTTACAATATCCTAATTTATTTATCCTAGAGTTTCCACATGAACCTTAATAAATCCCAACTCAAAAACTCTCCTAGGCTAACCCAACCCATACATGAATTAGCCCCCTTAAGACCTCTTGAACTAGGCCTTAAGACCTCTAAGATTAATCCAGACCATAGCCCAAAATAGATCCTCGTGTAACTCTGCCCGTGCACTGAGCGCACTGAGCTGGCTCAGTCTCAGCACTGAGCCGGCTAGGTTCCACTGGGTTGGCTCAATCTGAAACTGAGCCAATTCAATCCTGTGCCATGTCAGCAGTCTTGAATGCACAGCTCTTTATTTTGCCTATGCTTTGAGACTTAGCCCCAATTTTGGACTGAGTCGGCTAACCTGTAGAAAATCTTTTTTCTACAGCCTTCAAGCTCCAACTTTGGTTCCTTGCTTCATCTTGTGTCCTAGGTCTTTGAAGCACCAACCAAGCCCCTTGAAGCCCTCAATACATGAACCTCAAGCCCATGAAGAGCTACATGCCACCTCCATCCTAGGATAACTCTTGTCCTAGCCCTAGGACCACACCTATCCTAGCCTCCTCGGAGCTCTTACCCTGGCTTCGCCCGTGGCCTACCATGGCTTGGAAGCACCACACCACCTACAATCTCCACCTTGGTGCCCCAAGCCTTGGCAAACCTCTCAGCAATGACCTCCTGCACATTTCCACTATCTCTGCGCACTCGATAGCACCTATGCAAACATCACCTCCACCAATCCTCTTCAGCTATTATGCATCTTTGAGTCCTTTGGGAAGATCGCCTCCACCACTGAAGATCTATGCTTGCTTCTTGGCACCATCTTAAAATTGTAGGATTTCTTTTGCTTAGCAGCTGCATCACTTTCTTTAGACTTTTCTGGAGAACCTACAACATTTATGCACCAGCACATGTTGTACCATCTGACACGATCTCCTCAGAGCTACGCCTATCCACCTGCATATGCCGCTCCACCTGGAACTGTTCATCATCGATGCTCTGAACTTATGTCAAATTTTCTGTCCACTTATGAAGCCACCACTATGGAGCTCCACCTATATCCACAGTCCACCTGATGCCACAGAAGTTGACTCTATCATCGAGTCCCTCGAGGCCAACCACTCAATGCTACACTGCTGAGCCTGCCGTTACACCTCGAACATTATCATTGTCCCTTCGAATCCTCCATACTCTACAGTCCTCTTTGAAGCTATCTCGGATACCTCCGTAACCCATGGGCACCTTTGAAACCTAAGAGCTCATCCAACTCTTTTGAAACCAGTGATTGAACCCTAAAAAATTCCACCCTAGTCCTTCTCTTCTGCTCCTACACCAGCGATTGCTTTAGTTACACCCGAAGAACCATCCTCCACCTGAACCATGACTCTTCCTGGTGCTCCTATAGAAGAAACCTGATCCATGATACTTCCAACTGTTGGAGACCTCCTGGCACTCCCTAAGACCTCCTGGCTCTCCCTAAGACCCGCTCCCGATCTCCTTAAGAAGCCCCTAATACCATCTGCTGAGATACACTCCTCGGCTGCTATACCACCGAGCCTCTCTTAGTCTCGTGCCTCTAGGGTAGCACTCTTGCAGCACTCCAGTGCTCCCTGACTCATCTCTGTGCTGCTGTACAACCATCTAGCCTTGACCTGTTGGACCTTCATGGATCACCCATCTCCATCACTCCCAAGGCTCCGTAAATCCATGCTCTGGTCGAACTGTTGAATATATCTTCAACTACTTCCCCATCTTCCAGACACCGAAGGATGTATAGTCACTTCTTTAGCCTTCCTTCGATCATTACCCCTTGAAAAACCTCTTTTCAATAGCCCTACATTGCCCATCTTCCTAGAGAACCCTGATGCTCTCTACTGAGATACCTCCATTGGCTGCTGCATCGTCGAGCCTCTCTCAATCCTGCATCTTCAAGGAAGTGCTACTGCAGCACTGCAGCACTCCCTGCCTATCACATAACCGTCATACACTCCGATCTTTCCATCAAGATCGATCAATAAATCATGCACCAAATCCTTCCACCCTAAAAATTTTTTTTTCCATTCATCCTCTCAACCTCCACCTTCAATGCACCATCAGGCTCTGAAACTTGGCTTTGATACTATATTGCCATCCATAATGTTTTAGACATTACCTAGCTCTGATACCAATTATTATTCCTATGGCTGCTCAGAGCCACAGCCATAGATCCGATCTCTTACGTGAACCTAGGTGTTAATCCAGCAAACTGAAGAAGATCTAAGAAAGATGAGAGAAGCTAGGATTTTTGGTATTGGAACCAGAGAGAAGAGAGAAGAGAGTTAGCGAGAAAAGCTTAATTGTATTCTAACCTTATTGTAAAAGTTACAATATTCTGATTTATTTATCCTAGAGTTCCTACATGAATCCAAATAAATCCCAGTTCAAAAACTCTCCCAAGCTAACCCAACCCATACATGAATTAGCCCCCTTAAGACTTCTTGAACCAAGCCTTAATATCCCTAGGATCAACCCAGACCCTAGCCCATAATAGACTCTCACGTAACTCTATCCATGCATTGAGTCGGCTCAGTCTCAGCATTGAGCTGACTAAGTTCCACTAGGTCGGCTAAGTCTGAAACTGAGCTGGCCCAATCCTATGCCGTGCCAGCAGTTCCGAATGCACAGCTCTCTATTTTGCCTGTGCTCTAAGACTTAGTCGATCTAATTTTGGATTGAGCTGGCAAACCTGCAAAAAATCTTTTTTTTGCAGCCTTCAAGTTTCGACATTGGTTCCTTACTCCATCTTGTGTCCTAGGTCTCCGAAGCACCAACCAAGCCCCTTAAGGCCTTCAATACCTGAACCTCAAGCTCGTGAAGAGCTACATGCCGCCTTCATCCTAGGATAACTCCTGTCCTAGCCCTAGGACTACACCTATCCTAGCCTCCTCGGAGCCCTCACCCTGGCTCTACCCCTGGCCTTCTAAGACTTGGGTGCACCACACCACCTACACTTTAGCCTTGGGTTCCTCTATGGATCGAAGGACTCACCTTCTTTCTGAGCTTCATTAAGCTCCTTCCAAGCCCGCTTCTTGCCTGTGGCTTTTCCTCCTTTGGCCTATCGCCGCACAATCACCACTTCCTCTACTTGCACATATTTTCAAGTCCTCATGAGGAGATCAGCATAATCTCTTGGAAAGTTTTTTCCAAGAGAGTTAATAAGGTGGGTGTTCCATAGTCCTCACTTCAAGGTTGACATAGCAACTACCTCATTAAGGTTCTGAACTTTAAATGTGGCCACCTAGAAATGTGCCATATAGTTGCATAGAGATTTCTCCTCTCTCTAGTGAATCGAGAAGAGGTTATTGGTGTTCATTAACAATGACCAATTATCGTTAGTGTGTGTGACGAATTGCATCCCAAGCAGCTCAAATGAATGTATGGTCTTTGATTGATGACCTAAGTACCATGTCGCCACTGATTTCTTATGTGGCCAGGAAGGCAAGGAAAATAAGGGCATCGGAAGCCCCCTGAAGTATCATGAGGGCCTTATAACCATGGCATTTTTAGGTACCATTATAGGCTAGAAAAAATGCTACAAATACTTTTACCGGCATTTTTATGGCATTTTCTTATGTACGATCTTAAGATGGTGTCGGCAATTAATTATTAGCATTTTTAAAAAAATATTGATAAAAAATTTTGTTTTAGTGGCATATAAAAGTATCTTTAAAATTTTAATACAAGTACTTTTTGTATGCCAATAAAAATTATAAAAAATAAATAAAATATTATAGAATTCAAACAAAGAGAGGATTCGAATCGATGATCTTTAGTTTGAATGACAAACTCTTAAGCACTAAACTATAATTTATATTATTAACATATAAAAATAATTTATTTAACTTATTAACATACATTCATGTCATTAAATAAGTAATGCTAAGAATATATATATATATATAATAATAATAATATATTTTATGAGATCCATATGACTAAACCAAGCTCTATGTAAAAATTAATAATTTAAAATTTAATGATATTTTTTCAAAATCTCATAAAATATGATATTATTTGTTGGTGTATTAGTTAAATGCCATAATAGTAGTTTTGGATTCTAGCACTTCAAGTTATATGCCATAAAATATAAATCTATAGTAGTATTTATGATAAAGTACTGCTAATAACAAAAGCACTTATTGAAAGATAGTGATATTTTTGGCAAAATGCAGTAAAAAAATAAATTTAGTGGCATATAATAAGAAATGCCATAAGCAATTTGCTGCTGAAAAATATTTTTGTTGTAGTGAACACTTGAGATCATTAAGCGGGTTCGAGAAGCCATCATATAGCTCCACCTACAGCATCTTGAATAGAGCTAGGTTTGGTTCCTATAGTATTCTTTGAGAAAAAGGAGGGTGTGAGTTTAAGTGGGGTGATGTTCTTGCCTTTGGCCCTCCTGTTGAACCATCTCCAACCTTCACTTGATTTCTCCGACCTTTTACTCAAGATCCGCTTCTCGTCAAGATTTACCAAGTCATGGTGAGTAACCCAGCATTGAGTTTCTACTTGAAGACTTTGGGAATGCTAGTCCCCTCACCTAGGACTTCGATGATGAGAAGGGGATTGATAGGTGGCTAGCTAGAATAATGGGATCACTTAATCCTAATTCTGTATTTATCAATTTAATCTAAGTTCTTAAAATAATTAAAAATACATAAATAGCAGTGAGTTGGATTGAATCTACAGGGAAGGTAGTGTTTTAGATTTGAAAACTTTAATTTTTGAAAAGAAAAAGAAAAGAATTTAAAAATAAAATTTAAAGTCAAAAATTAAAAATTAAAATTGTAAAGTAGAAATTAAATTATGTAGAAAAGTAAATTTGGTACTAAGATCCATTAGTTAGATCTTAGCATCTACTTGCAGTAAAATAAAGAGCAATAATTAAAGTACAAAATTAAAATTGCAATAAAAATAAAGAGCATAAAATTAAAGAGCATAAAAATAAATATTATATTAATTAAAAAGTTCATAATTTAAATATATAAAATTTAAAAGAATAAAATAGGCTGATCTTTGATCTTGGATCGGCATCGGCAGAAAGATAGTATAGAGGCCCAGCTCTTCTTCTCAGCATCCATTGCTTTGAAGCAGCCTCTAATCCAAAGCTTGGCCCTACCCTATACCAAAGCTTCATCTTGATAAGATAATGAATTTCTGAGATTATTTAAGGTGTTGGTGTTAGATATATGTGCCCTAGAAGCCAGAATTGGCGGACACTTGTAATACACTTCTAGGGGCAATTGTAATTTTAACTATAATAAATAAAATGGATTATTTACTATCACATATGTGTATTTAGTGTCTGTGATACATCCTTTGAGTTAATGGTAATGATAATTCATATTTTCAAGAGTTGAAAATTTAAGACATGAATAATCATTGTTAACTCATAAAATGCTCCCGACCATAGGATCATCACGAGGATGGTGATTGATCCGGAAGGTTGGTGTACAATCGCTTCTCTTTAGTAGATGAGTCTTGAGTCTACGGTGTGGAGACACCGGAGCGAGAGTACAGGTACTCGTTAGAGAACGAGGGCACTGAGCGTGACCACCTCGAGTAGTCATTAGGGAGTCTACCTTCTCGTCAATGACTGACTCGATGCTGCAGTAGTGTGTCTGGTTCTTTGACCTGAGATGCATCGGCAGTTCACCTTGAGGGTGTTATAGTTTGACTACACCATTACTCGGTCTCCTAGCCATATGGAACCCTGAGGTGTATGTTGGCTATAGCATGTTCATTGTAGGAACTGGATTGCATCAAGATGGGAATCTATCTACCTCGGTGGTAGAGGAGCAGCCCTATGATGATCATGAGAATCAAGTCCAGAAGCCCATGGCCATGGCAGAGTGAAATAATAGAAAGAGTTTCTATTTAGATTTTCACATTGGACTCGAATCGAATGATTACATCATATGACAGAGACTAGGGTTTGACGAGTTCACCTTAACCCTAATCTGATCGGGGCTCAAGATAGAAGAACTTAATCACACAGGTAGCTGCACCAAGAGGTTCGCATTCAGCTCTGATGGGTTGCCACCATATACTGCTAGGTGTCACTGGTGGATTTTGGGAGCAATTAGAATGATTTAGATGATCGATCATTCTAGCTGTTCGAATCAGAAGAGTTCTGATCCATCGAAAGGAGTTTCGATGATGTCGATGATAGAGATCATGACATATCCCATTACCATACAGAACTGAACCTAACTGGGTCACACAAACAAGGGTTTGAATCTGGTGATCATCAATTGAACTGATCTAGTTCAATTGATCTGAATGAGATTCAATTAGGTTCAAGGAAATCGTGCTAGCACTCGATTGAACCTAACGTTCTTCTTTTACTATCATAAATAAGTTGTCCTGACTGAGCCAAAGGAGTTTGTGCTCAATCAGAGGCCTTCATATGGTCTGACTGGAGGTTGTCCAAGTCAGAAAAGGTTGTCTTATTTTGTAAGACATTACCTGCCATTTTTGGTCACCTGCCATTTCTTGTTCTTTGACTTTGGTCAAAAGTCTACCTTTGACTGGTCAAACGTTGACCATTGACCCTTTGACTTTTGACCACATGTCATGCACCTATTGGAGAGCTGGTGGGGGCCTTGTCCCCCTGCCAGAACCTGGCAAGGAGAAGGGCGCACGCCACCCTAGGGTGGCGTGAGCCCAAGTTGGAGGCGCCTAGGAGTCCTTGTTGGACAAGGACTCCATCTCCTTTTTGGATTCCAATTAGAGTTCTACTAAGAATCCAACTTTGACTGGTCTTAGGCACCCTCTAAGGAGGAATCCAGGGGACTCTATTTTCCACCAATCAGATTTAGATCTGATTTCACAAAGGGTTGTGATTGGTTGGGAAGAAGAGGAGTTGGATCACAGCTTAGTCTATAAATAAGACCCTGCGCCCAACCCTAATTAATTGAAGTGATTGAAAGAATCACAATTCCCACGCCCCAAGGCTGCCTCTCCCCTCCTTCCTCCATGCCATACCACTCTTCTCCCCTTGCTCTCCACGTCCAAAAGGAGTTTTGGATTTTGGTTGGTGCGATTCAGATCAAAGAAAGGCGATCAAAAGCAAGAAGGCTGCGCTGCTGCAAAAGGACGACTGCAGATCTTCAAAAGAGTTTTGAAGATCCTCCAGATCAGATCCAGATCTAATTTTTGGAGGTGTGATAGAGAAGAAGAGGATCTCCAGATCCAACCCGAGTGGATACCGGTAGAGGCCAGGCGCTTGCGTGGCTAAGATCCAGAACCTTCCGCTGCAATCAGGATCATCAACAGGGTAATAGGATTACCCAAATCAGGTAAATTAAATTTGATTTAATTTATCTTATTTTATTTTATTTATTAAAATAATAAGAATCAGATCTAAAATATATCAAGATCTGATTGAGATCAAGAAAAATTTTTTTGAAATATATCTCTTGATCTGATCAGATCTGAACGAACCTGGACCGGGAAATCAGGATTTCCTTCAACTGGTATCAGAGCCATGGTTCTAAAAGATAGATTTAGATCATAATTTTAAATTTACTTTATAATTATAAAAATAAAATAGATATATTTATGATGATCTATCATATAGAATAGATAGATAGATTGATTAGATTTTATTAGAATTAGAGATAATTTAGATCTAAAAATATATGATGATACATGAGATGTATGCAAAATATGCCATGATTAGATCTAATTTGTATATGAGATATATGATATAGATCTAAAACTGTTTTGTAGTATTGCATGTTCCTGATTAAGGCGTTCCTCTTGGCCGTCCGGTCATAAGAACGAAGAAGGGTTTAAAGGCCCTCTCTTCCCATTCGATGGGGTGTTCTTATGATGTGTAGGGGTGCTGCGTGTTCGTCCTTAATCAGAAACCCAAAACTTACTTTCTGCAAAACCCTAGATCCTGAAACCCTAGGATTTATTGTGCATATTTTGTTTATGAACCCTACTTAATTAAGAATTAAGTTTATGGAATATTAATTAGGTCTAAAATTGAGAATTTCAGATCTAAGACATATTCATAATACTGGGTTCGGGCTTGGGTAGCTCAATTAGGTCTAAGCGGTTGATCAAACCGAATCAAGAGTTGGTTAGATGGGATCAACAATGCTTAAATTGACCAGCCTAATAGGATTAAGTCTGGGTCAAGATCGAGTCACGATCAAGCAAGACCTAATTAGGCTCAGAGGTTAGAGTCTGGATTGTAGGCTAACCCAATTGGTTCTGACTCAACAATTTGGTGTCTAAGGTAAGTTTGGCACATACGACCGACTGGTTTTTAATTGGAAGCTACTCGACCTGAATGCGTTCTTGTACGAGTTAATGGCATATTCCTTCCACCGGTCTCACTTACCTGGCCATATCTGTTGACACAGTTCTGATCTGAGGTGGTCAATAATCCGAGCTAACCCATGCCACTAGGTTAGTCATAATTGTTATGACTAAGCCAAGTCTAGTTTAATGAGACCTGAATCAATTCTCCCTAAGAAAAGATTAAGTCTGAGGTCTTCCACCATTGTAGATGTGCGGGCCCTTCCCGGGGTTGATTGTTCTCGGCTGGATACAGTGGCTCAGTTGCACCGGGAAAGATGCAACCATGTCTATTAGGCATTGGATGCTATGGGCTGGAGGATGAGTTGGGCTCAATATTTCGGATACGGTGAGAGACTCAATTAGGAACCCAGTCTATGCAAATGGTGGGTCTGACTTAACTAAGGAGTGGATCAATATTCCGGATACGGTGAGATTCATGAATTAGAGACCAAGTTTGGGTGCACCATGATTAGAGAATCATTGAACAAGAGTTGTTCACTCATTGGCTAACCCATCACCAATAACTGTTAGGTGAGGTGATGAGTCAGTTGGTGAGACCGCACCACCCACTAGAAATCATTAATCATGGAGATTTTTGCATCTCTACAGAGGGAGTGTAGGGATCCGAGAAAATAGTGGGAGCTAATTTGTTTAAAAATAAAATCCCTAAACAAATTGGTCAAGTCAAAATTACAGTATCTAACTAGAATCTTTGACTCTCTCTACAGGAAAATGTCTGCGTCCAACCCATTGGCACGTATCCTAGACACACATAGACTGACTGGACCCAATTATAAAGATTGGCTCAGGAACTACAAAATTAGTTTTGGGTTCCGAGAAGTTAACCCATGTTTTGGACCAGGACCCTCCCACCTTACCAGCCCGTCCATCCACTGAACAGAGAGCGTCTCTGGAAAAATGGATTAGACGAAGATAATAAGGCCAGATATTACATGTTGGGCTCGATGTCTGATGAGCTCCAGCGCCAACATGAAGATATCGGGACTGCTCGCCAAATGTTGGCTCACCTGCAGGAGATGTTTGGTGAACAGAGTCGCGCAGCCAAATATCAAGTCACGAAATGACTTTTTAAGGCTAAGATGCGTGATGGGCAGTCAGTCCAAGATCACTGTCTGACAATGATCAAGGACATGGAAGAGCTTGAGAAGCTCGGTGTGAAGTTGGACTTGGATCTGCAGAATGATATTATTCTGCAATCCTTGACTGATGCATATGGGCAATTCATCATGAATTACCACATGCATAAACTTCAAAATTCCTTGGCCGAATTAATGAATATGCTGGTTACCGCTGAGCTTTCTATGAAAGGTTCTAAAGGCTCAGTTCTTGCTATGGAACGGACTTCTTCCAAAAGAAAGTCTTATGGAAAGAAAAAGAAGTCTGTGAAAAAGCAAAAGGTGGAAGGATCAAAGAAGAAGAAGGCAGAAGCCGAAGAAAAGGCCGATGGCAAAGGAAAGTGTTTCCATTGCAACAGCGACGGCCATTGGAAGCGGAACTGCCCTACTTACCTGGCCACCCTGAAGAACAAGAAGGAAGGTCCTTCTGGAGGTATGCTCGTTATTGAGTCTAACCTTACGGTTTCTTCTGCATCCAGTTGGGTGCTTGACTCTGGTTCTAGTGCTCATCTGTGCACTTCTATGCAGGGTCTTGAGGATAGCAGGAGGCTGAGGGATGGAGACATGATCCTACGCATCGGTAATGGAGCAAGAGTTGCTGCAGTAGCCGTGGGAACATACCCTCTTCGATTACCATCTGGTTTAGACTTAGTTTTGAAAGACTGTTATTATGTGCCTGCAGCTAGCAGGAATTTGATTTCTGTTTCATGCTTAGCACAAGAAGGCTATGTGATTACCTTCTTTAAGGACCATTGTAACATTCTTTATGAAAGAAATAAAATTGCAAATGGTTTCCTTATTAATGGTCTTTATCAGCTACATATTGATGTACCTATTCTAACTATCGAGCAAAACGTGAATGCCAAACGACCTAGGGATAGTCCAAACGATAGATATCTATGGCACCTGAGATTAGGTCATATAGCAGAAGATAGGATCAACAAATTGGAGAAAAATGGGCTATTGAGTCCATTGACTTTCGAGTCATATCCAACTTGTGAATCTTGTCTTCAAGGCAAAATGACTAAACTCCCTTTTGTTGGACATGGGGAGAGGGCCACAGATCTCCTTGCCCTAGTACATACTGATGTGTGCGGCCCATTTGATGTGCCGGCTAGAGGCAATTTTGTCTACTTCATTACCTTTACCGATGATCTGTCTAGGTATGGGTATGTGTATCTTATGAGACACAAGTCTGAAGCTTTTGAAAAGTTCAAAGAATTCAGACATGAAGTAGAAAAACAAACTGAAAAACCCATTAAGGTTCTTCGATCAGATCGAGGAGGTGAATACCTTAGCCGGGAATTCCTAGACTATCTCAAGGAAAAATGGCATAGTCTCTCAATGGACTCCACCAGGAACACCTCAACTCAACGGGGTTTCAGAATGGAGAAATCGGACTCTATTGGATATGGTTCGATCCATGATGAGCTTCACAGACCTCCCTGATTTTCTTTGGGGACACTCATTGTTAACTTCAATTTATCTACTGAATAGGGTTCCCTCTAAAACCGTTCCTACCACACCGTATGAGATATGGCACGGTAAGAAACCAAGTCTGAGTCATCTCAGAATTTGGGGTTGTCCGGCTCATGTCAAAAGACAACAAGCGGACAAGTTAGAGTTTAGGTCCTTTAGAGCTCGATTCATAGGATATCCTAAAGAGTCATTAGGATACTATTTCTACA
Source organism: Cocos nucifera (assembly GCA_006176705.1). Taxonomy (NCBI): domain Eukaryota; kingdom Viridiplantae; phylum Streptophyta; class Magnoliopsida; order Arecales; family Arecaceae; genus Cocos; species Cocos nucifera. Next base: position 213,852 of record QRFJ01001643.1, read on the forward strand.
TTCCAGAAGACCACAATGTGATTGTGAGTCGACATGCCATCTTTCTTGAAAAATAGTTTATTCAAGATAGCGGCATTGGAAAGCAGATTCAAGCTTGATGAGAAAGTCTCACAAGTACAACGAGCTAAGGACCAATTGGAACCAAATCAGGTTGAGCCAATAAGAACACTACCTCCTCCACCTCGTAGATCGGAAAGAGTTTTCCATCCCCCTGAAAGATACTTAGGTATTATTTCAGAGGAAGTAGAGGAAATGTTCCTCATAGGTAATGGTGCTCATGGTGATGATCCCAAAACCTACAACGAGGCGATATCAGATATCGACTCCGAGAAATGGCTAGAGGCAATGCAGTCAGAAATTGACTCGATGCACTCAAACCAAGTCTGGACCTTGGTAGATCCACCAGAAGGTATAGTACCTATTGGGTGTAAATGGATCTTCAAGAGAAAGATTGGTGCAGATGGGAATGTGGAGACATTCAAGGCTAGACTAGTGGCAAAAGGTTATAGTCAACGCGAAGGCATTGACTATCAGGATACCTTTTCCCCAGTGGCTATGCTATGCATCCGCACAGTTGCAGCCTATTTCGATATGGCAAATGGATAAATGGCATTCTTAAATGGATATCTTGAGGAAGATATCTATATGGAACAGCCGCTAGGTTTCACATCCAGTGATACTGATCACAAGGTTTGCAAGCTGCAAAGGTCCATATATGGACTTAAGCAAGCATCTCTGGAACGGACTCGTTTCAATGATGTGATCAAAAAGTTTGGTTTCATCAAAAATGAAGAGGACCATGTGTTTTCAAAAAGGGTCAGTGGGAGCGCTGTTGTCTTCCTCGTATTGTACGTGGATGACATCCTCCTTATTGGGAATGATATTCCCATGTTGACAACAGTCAAAATTATGGTTGTCCAAGGAATTCTCCATGAAAGACCTAGGTGAAGCATCCTTTATTCTAGGAATTAAGGTCTATAGGGATAGACCGAATAGGATGCTAGGACTTTCACAGAAGATGTACATAGAGAAAGTACTAAAGAGGTTTAGTATGGAAAACTCTAAGAGGGGATTAATACCCTTCAGACATGGTATTCATCTTTCCAAGAAGATGTGCCCCAGCACACCTGAGGAAATAGAACGCATGAGCAAGATCCCTTATGCTTCTGCAATAGGGAGCCTCATGTATGCCATGCTATGTACACGACCTGATATAGCCCATGCTGTGAGTGTCACAAGCAGATATCAGTCAAATCCAGGTGAAGAACACTGGACTTCTGTGAAATGTATCCTTAAGTACTTGAGAAGAACTAAGGATATGATGTTGGTCTTTGGTAATGGAGAACTCCAAGTCCAGGGATACACAGACTCGGATTTCATGTCCGATATAGATGATCGAAAGTCGACATCTGGGAGTCAGCTGTTTGTGTGGAAGCAATGGCATGGTCCTGTCAAGAAGCTGTAATGAAGAGTTCCAAGCAAAACGGTGATACCACCTCATCCGCGATTACCTCGAGAAGGGTTACGTCGAGGTCAAGAGAGTCAACTCCACAGATAATGTGGCAGACCCACTTACAAAGCCGTTGGGCCAGCAGAAGATCGAAGCCCACCTTGAGAAGATGGGACTTAGACTTGTAGCCAATTGGCTTTAGGACAAGTGGGAGATTGTTAGATATATGTGCCCTAGAAGCCAGAATTGGCTGACACTTGTAATACACTTCTAGGGGCAAAATTATAATTTTGACTATAATCAATAAAATGGGTTATTTTCTATCACATATGTGTATTTAGTGTCTGTGATACATCCTTTGAGTTAATGGTAATGATAATTCATATTTTCAAGAGTTGAAAATTTAAGACATGAATAATCATTATTAACTCATAAAATGCTCCCGACCATAGGATCATCACGAGGATGGTGATTGATCCGGAAGGTTGGTGTACAATCGCTTCTCTTTAGTAGATGAGTCTTGAGTCTACGGTGTGGAGACACCGGAGCGAGAGTACAGGTACTCGTTAGAGAACGAGGGCACTGAGCGTGACCACCTCGAGTAGTCATTAGGGAGTCTACCTTCTCGTCAATGACTGACTCGATGCTGCAGTAGTGTGTCTGGTTCTTTGACCTGAGGTGCATCGGCAGTTCACCTTGAGGGTGTTATAGTTTGACTACACCATTACTCGGTCTCCTAGCCATATGGAACCCTGAGGTGTATGTTGGCTATAGCATGTTCATTGTAGGAACTGGATTGCATCAAGATGGAATCTATCTACCTCGGTGGTAGAGGAGCAGCCCTATGATGATCATGAGAATCAAGTCCAGAAGCCCATGGCCATGGCAGAGTGAAATAATAGAAAGAGTTTCTATTTAGATTTTCACATTGGACTCGAATCGAATGATTACATCATATGACAGAGACTAGGGTTTGACGAGTTCACCTTAACCCTAATCTGATCGGGGCTCAAGATAGAAGAACTTAATCACACAGGTAGCTGCACCAAGAGGTTCACATTCAGCTCTGATGGGTTGCCACCATATACTGCTAGGTGTCACTGGTGGATTTTGGGAGCAATTAGAATGATTTAGATGATCGATCATTCTAGCTGTTCGAATCAGAAGAGTTCTGATCCATCGAAAGGAGTTTCGATGATGTCGATGATAGAGATCATGACATATCCCATTACCATACAGAACTGAACCTAACTGGGTCACACAAACAAGGGTTTGAATCTGGTGATCATCAATTGAACTGATCTAGTTCAATTGATCTGAATGAGATTCAATTAGGTTCAAGGAAATCGTGCTAGCACTCGATTGAACCTAACGTTCTTCTTTTGCTATCATAAATAAGTTGTCCTGTCTGAGCCAAAGGAGTTTGTGCTCAATCAGAGGCCTTCATATGGTCTGACTGGAGGTTGTCCAAGTCAGAAAAGGTTGTCTTATTTTGTAAGACATTACCTGCCATTTTTGGTCACCTGCCATTTCTTGTTCTTTGACTTTGGTCAAAAGTCTACCTTTGACTGGTCAAATGTTGACCATTGACACTTTGACTTTTGACCACATGTCATGCACCTATTGGAGAGCTGGTGGGGGCTTGTCCCCCTGCCAGAACCTGGCAAGGAGGAGGGCGCACGCCACCCTAGGCGTGTGCCCAAGTTGGAGGCGCCTAGGAGTCCTTGTTGGACAAGGACTCCATCTCCTTTTTGGATTCCAATTAGAGTTCTCCTAAGAACCAACTTTGACTGGTCTTAGGCACCCTCTAAGGAGGAATCCAGGGGACTCTATTCCCACCAATCAGATTTAGATCTGATTTCACACAAAGAGTTGTGATTGGTTGGGAAGAAGAGGAGTTGGATCACACTTAGTCTATAAATAAGACCCTGCGCCCAACCCAGATTAGATTGGAAGTGATTGAAAGGAATCACAATTCCCATGCCCCAAGGCTGCCTCTCCCCTCTTCCTCCATGCCAAACCACCTTCTCCCCTTCCTCTCCACGTCCAAAAGGAGTTTTGGATTTTTGGTTGGTGCGATCCAGATCAAAGAAAGGCGACTGAAAGCTAGAAGGCTGCGCTGCTGCAAAGGACGACTGCTGATCTTCAAAAGGAGTTTTGAAGATCCTCCAGATCAGATCCAGATCTAATTTTTGGAGATGTGATAGAGAAGAAGAGGATCTCCAGATCCAACCTGAGTGGATACCGGTAGAGGCCAGGCACTTGCGTGGCTAGATCCAGAACCTTCCGCTGCATACAGGATCATCAACGGGTAATAGGATTACCCATATCAAGGTAAGTTAAATCTGATTTAATTTATCTAATTTTATTTTAATTTCTAAAATAATAATAATCAGATCTAAAATATATCAAGATCTGATTGGGATCAAGAAAATTTTTTTGAAATATATCTCTTGATCTGATCAGATCTGAACGAACCTGGACGGGAAATCAGGATTTCCCTTCATAAGCTAGACTCTATAAATGTGACTAATTTTTAATCCATAGGGAAATCCTATTTGGATTAAAAAGACCATGTATTAGATGATGGCCATCAGATATGGAACAAAAAATGCCAAAATCGGATGTGTATCAGTCCAGATCAGGTTGGATTAAATTTTGGCTATTTGATTGCATTAATTAGGAGGAAATCTGGCCATCAGATCAAGTTCTAGGTGTTTTAATCAAGTCGGGAGCTTTCTGGATCATTAGATCATCTTCTAGATTGAGTGCTGCCATCGGATGGCGCCTGAAGTTTGAATTAAAATTGGAACCAACCACCGTCGTTGGATCTTGATCGCAAGCAACCATAGCCGTACGATCGCACACTTACTGTTCGCATGGACTACATGGATCGGTTGCACTGCACACCGCAATCAATCAGTGCCTCCTGTCGTTGAGTGAAAAGACCAAAATGCCCTGTGAGCCATGATAGATTTTCTGTAAACCCTTTAATGGTCTTGGTTCACCACGCGTCGCTCTAAGATTCACCGATTGTCACTGAGCTGGCGATCTATGCCTGGATCATGGACTGGTTGGCAGCTTCTGCAGTTGAGTCAACTTTGATGGCTTGGCTTGGCTTGCAGAGCCGGTTGAGCCATTTTTCTTTTTTATTTTAATTTTTTTTAAAAAAATTCATATCTAGTCCATTTTAGCTCTGATTTGCTTCAAACTTATTTTTTTACGACTAAAAAATGAGCTCTTTTTATTGATAATAATATTTTATTTTTTATTTTATTATTTTTTAATTATTCTTAATTAATAAAAATATTAATTTTCTAAAAATATATATAAATAAATTATTAATTTTTAAAAATAAATATAAATTAATTAATAAATTAAAATTTTTATTGATGATTTTATGGTACTTATCACACCTCCAACTTAAGCTTTGCTCATCCTCGAGTAAAGAAAGAATTTAGTTTTAGATACCTTTTAACTTTAGAGTTTCTAATTTTATCTAAGTAGTTTTTAAAATGGCCATTGATATTCAATAGAACATAAGTGAGACATATCATTTGAATATTAATACTTACTAATAAAAATTAAGTAAAGAATATTAAATTTTTTTGAAATTTTTCTAAATCATTCTATCTTTATCTCTGATTTGTCTAAACTTTCATATGGACAAGAGTATTATCACTTCCATCCTTCATTTATTAAATATTTTTTATTCACATTGCCGCTTTTTGATGCGAATATCATTGCTTAGGCAACGAGACTCGATTACTCGATGGAAACCAATATATATATATATATATTTTAATGTTGTACTGCTATTTTATGTTATAACCTCTTAGGCTTTCTATTTGATTTATGTAGCGAGTCTTGGGCTAATGACTTTCAAATCAGTTGGCTTTAGGATACTAGATATAGAATATCCCTCAGGCTTACTAGCTCGAATCAAACAGGCTACGAGTTAAGACTAGCTTTACAATAAGCTTTTTTGTCCTCCCATCTTTTGATGCGAAACTCAATGTTGCTTAGGCAAAGAGGCTCGGTTACTCAGTGAGAAGTACTTAAAAACTATTTTATTAAAATAATTTTTTTATATGAAGAAACATATAGTTACCCTATGTAAGCCCATAAAATGTAGATTTTTCTTTGATGCTAGTAGAAAAAATTAGAAATGCTCAAAGAAAAAACTTTGTATGTTTTAGACTTAACTCTTTATTCAATTTTCTTAATACTTGATTCCTCAATATCTCATAGATTATTTGATCTGTGCATCAATTTTCTTTTAAAAATGCTTAGTTTAATTCAATTCTTAAGTATAATCAGGTGTCTAAATACCAAATACTAACTTTTTTTAGGACTTAAAATATTAAAATTTTTATTTTTCTCCCTTCCAACTTAATCGATATTATCCTCAATGGAGAAAAAGAAATAAAGGGTGCAATAAAGAATATGAAAGAATACACCTGACTTAATGTATTTGGTCCAGCATATGCTTTTGAAAATTTAAGCTCTTCCTTCAACTTATTCAAATTATCCTAAAAAAAGAATCAACTAAAAAGATAAATTAAACTAAAGAAAACTAAATATTGGATTGCCTTCCAACAAGTGCTAAGTTTATCATCTTCAGCTAGACATAATGCAGCTTACTATCCTGTATCAAATACTGGATTGACAAATTCCAATAATTTTGGATTGCCAATCTCAGGAAGATAATTTCTTATCCCTTTATTGATATAATTATTATTAATTTTAGAGACATAATTTGGGACCCCATTCTCAGACCCATATTTTTTAAGAATTTTTCCTATTTGTTCTTCTAAAATGCTCATGAATTAAGTTTTTGAATTAGGAGTTAAGTTTAATGCACTGGGTACTGGAAGGGTGTCTAAAGGCGGATTTAATTCTGTAGGTAAATTAATGTGATCTTGCTTAAACAACTCCATTGATACTTTATTACATGCCTCTTGATTTTTGTAAGAAGAACCGACTTCTAGGATTGAAGGAAATAGGACATTAGGTTTATAAGTCTCAAGTAAATCATCTATTCTCTTTTTTTTTATGTTTATCTCATTTAAATTGGAACTAGCATTAGTACTAGTTTTAGAGTTAGATTCTTCTATGTGGTTAGTCTCAGTACTAACTTGTTCCTTTAAATTTTTATTTTGGCTAGCATTAGTACTATCCTCTCTCACCTGATCTTGGTATGGATCCATAAAAATTCTATAGCTTTTAAGTTCAAAAATTACTTTGGCATTCTCAAATTAGGGATTCTTAAGTGAGACATTAAATTGATAACTTGGTCCAGGTGGTTGGTGGACATTAGATGGATTGTTTGAAATTGGTAGGCTCGATAGTTGATCTAGTTCTCTCCTCGTGTTAGACTCAACTAATTATCCTATTTAAGCTTCTAGCTTGGTGATAAATTCTTGTTGAGTCAAGATCGATTGTTGTTGATTAAGAAATAATTATTGAAGTTGGTTAAATCTATCATCAGCTAGATTGGTCCATTGACGAGGTGGGTATGATAGCTGATTGTTATATAATGGCTGGGTAAACCGACTCGGCTAACCATTATTATAGGCATAATTATGGTATTGGGGCCTATTTTGAAAGTTTTGGATAGGTAAAATTTGGATCTGAGCCAGAGTCTATTGCGATGTCCAAGAAAAATTATGGTGGTTGCTCCAATCTGGATTATATGAATTTAAAAATGGGTCATTAATCAATTTGGAGTAACCTTGAGCAGCTTGAACTTGTTCTTTGATAAAATATGAAAACTGTATAGCAATAGAACATTCATTCACATGATGGGTCGAGCTAGCATAAATAGAACAAAACTTCTGATAATTAGAAGGTAATGTAAATTGTGCAGGAGACCTAGGGTTAGGAGTTGATCTAATTTTTAGGCAAGATGGTCAACTTTATCTAATTTTTGGACTATTAGGTTTAGTTCAGCCATTTGATTATCAGGTTTAATATGAATCAACCATTTAATTAAGTTTAACTAAATCAAAAAAAATGATTTTCTATCATGCATGTATTAGTATAACCCTAATATATGGTTCATAATTTTTTAGAATTATATATATTATTTTATTATATTATTATTTTTTTAAAAATTAAATTTTTAAAATTATTTAAATTATTTTAGTTATTATTTTTAATTTAATTTAATTTAATTTAATTATTATTTTTAATATTTTTTAGTTAGTTTAATTTAATTTAATTTAATTTTAATTTAATTTTTATTTTATTTTTGAAGAAGAAAAAAGGAAGAATGAAATAAAAATTCTAAAGAAGAGGTCCTAAGAAGTCCTAAAGGTAAGAAGAGAAAGAAGAATTAGTTTTAATTAGTAATAATGTTGGTTAGCAATCAAGTTGGTCAATCAATCCTGACTACGGGTTATCTTAGATCTAGATGGCTCCTAACTGCCAAGATCATGTTCAAGCCCTCCAAGTATAAGATCAGCCAATTAACTAGCTAGATAAGTGTAAGGTCGGTGGGGGTCCCCTCATTGCTTGCCTTAGACACCAATTATGCTTACCAGGTAAGCTAACGGAATCAATTAAGTAACCACCTTCCTTCGGATCCAGTCATTTCTGAACCACTTTCCTAGACATCAGTCAAATTGACTAATCCTAACTTAGTTCAACTCTTAGGATTTCTTATCCTATTGAGCTTGAGCTCCTAGGATTGATGTCTAATTAATTTTAAAATTAAAGGCTTAGGTCAATGCAGGATGCTGGTTGGTTGTTTGTGGGCCAAGGAAGGATAATCAAATTTCTGCCATATCTTGTTTAATTGGGTGTTGCCATTAATTTTATTTAATATGATATGCAAAAAAAAAATTTCAGACAAGGGATTCTATGCAATTTAAACTAGATGCATGCAACTAATTAAATTCTGAAAGGCTTATCTTGCCTCTAGCAATCATCAAAAAAAATAAAAATAAAACTAATATGATGCATGCTCTAAACAGTTAGGGTTTCTAATCTTATCATGAAGTTTTTATTAGATTTAAATAGATATTTTTTAAATTAATTTGAAAATAAAATAAATAAATAAATAAAATAAATTAAAAGAAAAGAGGACTAGGGTTAGGATTGATCTCACTAAGCAAAATTGAATGATTTGTTCCTTACGCTGGTTCTTTTTATTCTTTATCCTCTTTTTAACCTCTTTTTCTATAAAATAAATAAAAAAAAGGTTAGCAAGCAATATTTATAAGAAAATAAAAATTTTATTTATAATTTATTTATAAAAAAATCAAAGAGATCAAAAATTTAATGTCCATGCCTTCCCCAGTGATAAGCATCATAAATTCACCAATAGAAGTATTAATTTATCAATTAATTGATATTAATTTTTAAGAATTAATAATCAATTTATATATAATTTTTGAAAAATTCATATTTTTATTAATTAAAAAATTAATTAAAAATTAATAAAAATTAATAAAAATTAAAAAATAAAATTTTATTATCAATAGAAAGAGCTCATTTTTTTGATCATAACGAAATAAATTTCAAGTAAAACGGAGCTAAAATGAAAAAGATATGAATTTTTAAAAATATAAAATAAATAAAAATTAAATAAAAAAGAAAATGGCTCAGTCGGCTCCGCAAGCCGAGCCACCAAGCCAAGCCGAGCCATCAAGCTGACTCAGCCATTGAAGCCATCAGTCAGTCCACGATCCAGGCGTGGACCGCCAGCTCAGCAAATTCCGGCGAATCAGAGATTGCCACGTGGTGGACCTAGACCCCTTAAGGGTCTACAGAAATTTATCGTGGCTCACAAGGGTAATTCAGTCTTTTTGTCCGACAACAGCGGCGCTGATTGGTTGCGGTGTGCGGTGCAACCCGTCCACACGGTCCATGGGAATAGTAATTGCGCGATCGGACGGCTGCGGTTGATTGCGGTCATGATCGGACGGCGGTGGTGATTTCCAGGCTTGATTCAAATTCTATTAAGCTATCTGGCGCGATCCAATGGCCAGAAAACCAAGTGATGAAGATCTGACGGTCCAGAACGCTGCCGG
>QRFJ01001643.1:223362-350359 GCA_006176705.1 Cocos nucifera
ATCGGATGACTTATGGTCGTCACATAAGCAAGCTCCGTCTAAAAAAGGACCCTCCAGAACGCTAACTGAAGACTCTAAGCTCTCCTCTTCTCTCTAAACTCTACGAATTCTTCCAGAGCATCCATATCTGTTGGCCAGAGCTAGACTGTTCGTCAGAGGGTTCTGTCGGAGCCACCCCCCACCGGCTCCGAATGAAACTTCATTTTATTAAGGTCACCCGACGGCGACCCTACGTCCTTCCTCTACTCTAGTTGGTCCGACGAGACCGAGTTCTGTTGCCAACGAGATTTGGCGCTAGAGGAAGGGCATGAACCCCGAGCGTTTTCTATTCTTAAAGGAGTCTCGGTTGATGATTTCTCGCTTTCCTCTCTGGAGAATCTCTCTTCTGTCTCTCTAGAGTTCTTTTTGAAGAGAAAAATGCTCTCAGGAGAGCTTCGGACTCAGCGATCGACGGGCCCATACTAGGTCCATCTACTCCCATTATTCCGCCTCGGCAGCCCAGGTTCACCTAAAGCCACGTTAGATGTGGAGCAGTCAACCTACTGTCCCAGCAAGTTCGTGCCCTCGTCGAGATTGATGCAGGCCACATGCGACAGCTTTCTGGTGGAGACTGTGCCAGCAAGCCCACCATGAGGGAAGCCAAAGAACCACCTTAAGGGAAGAGCTTCGCTAGCATACCAATCACCCTTCAAGAAGGAGAATAGAATTAGAAGTTCTCCCCTTAGAAGGCACGCAGTGAGGCCGGATATGAGTTCGGCGTGTGCAAGGCCGCGCCAAACTCTCCCTCGAGGCTCGTCATCAAGGAAGCCCGATAAAAACATGAAGTTCTCCCACGAAGGTTTCATAAGAGAGCGGAAATGAAGTTCGACGTTGTGCAAGGCCGCCGAACTCTCCCTCGAGCTCATTCATCAAGGAAGCTCTGACAAAGGAGGCATGAAGTTCTTCCACCGAGGTTTATCACAGGAGGATGAAATGAAAGTGGCATGTGCGAGGGCGCCAAACTCGCCACTCGAGCTCGCCATCAAGGAAGCCCCGATAAAGGGGCATGAAGTTCTTTCGCAGAAGGTTTCACAGAAGGGTGGAATGCAGTGTTTGGCATGTGTCAGGCCACCGACTCGCCCTCGAGCTCGCGATCAGGAAGCCCCAACAAAAGGGGTATGAAGTTCTTCCACACGAAGGTTTCACAAGCAGAAGAAGTTGGCATGTGGTGAGGCTGCCGAACTCGACCCTCGACGCTCACATCAAGGAAGTTCAGACAAGGCGGCATTTGAAGTTCTCTGACAAGTTCACAGGGAGGGTGGAATGAATGTCGACATGTGTGAGGCCGCAACTCACCCTCAGCGCAATAAAGGAAGACCCGACAATAAGGGTATGAATTTCTTCCCAATGAAGTTCATGCGAGGGCGCAATGCAAGTCGACATGGGGGCAGGCCCCGAAACTCGCCCTCAAGCTCCAATAGAACGTGTATCAAGGAAGCCCGACAAGAGGCGGCATTGAAGTTAGCCTCACTCACCCCAACAAAGGGCATGAAGTTCTTCCGTAGGTTTTACAAGAGGATGGAATGAAGTTCGCCGCCGCTTAGACCTCCCAGTGCAAACCAACAGGACCGAACTCTCCAGCTCGCCACAGGACGCCTCATAGAAGAGCGCAAAGAAGTCCTCCACTTAAAAGGTTTCATGCGACTACGCCCTCCACATGCCTCCTCAAACTTCAAATTCTCCATGAAGTTTAAGAACCAGGCTACCCAAGATCAGAAGGATTATGATCTTCCCCCAAACAAGTACGATCGGAAGCAAGTACGTCTTCTACCATCAACGACCACAGCACGATGCCTATAGGAATGCATTTCAGCTTCGAGTGATGAAATGAGAAAACTCGATCAAAAGGGCATGGCTGGGTAAAGTTCTTCGACGCCAGCCTAAGCAGGAAGAGATCGACAAGGGCAATGCCATAGCCCAAAAAATGATTAGAAGGTCGGCCACCTCACCAACGTCATCAAGTTATTCCTAGGAAGAGTTGGTACTTTGATGATTCATCATTAACCCAGCGTCAAAGCCAAGAGAAGCTGCTCAATTAAGAAGGCCAGAGAGGTCATCCGCTTGGGACTTACTGCCGAGGTAAACATAGAGGAAACAACGCCCCCACTATCCTGAACGAGGATGTGGCTCGCCGGAGTACTTCTTCCTCGATAAAAATTCTTCTTCTTTCCAATAAATATTATTTTTGGGTGCAAAACTATGTATGACAAAAAGAAATGAGCGAAAGTGATCCATTAGGAATAGGAGGAGAACCTCATCCTGAATGCGAGCAAAGTTGAAAGGCCTCGTTCACCGTAGACGAGATAGAGGGGAGGCTCAGAAATGGCCCTTATGGCCTCCACAGCCCGTTAGGAACAGAGGAGAATCTCATCCTAACATGAGCAAAGTTAAAGGCCTCATTCACCTTAGATGAGATGGGGGGAGCCAGACAACGCCCTTATGTGCCTCCATAAGCCATTAGGAACAGGAGGAGAATCTCAATCCTAATGCGAGGCGAAAGTCGAAGGCCTTTTCACCTTAGATGAGATGGGAAGAGAGGCATGACGATGTCCCTTTATGTGCCCCACAGCCATTTGGAACAAGGAGGAGAACCTCTGTCCTACAGGTGAAGCAAAGTCGAAGGCCTCGTTCACCTTAACAGATGGAGGGAGCAGGCCACGGACAACGATCTGTATGTCTCCACAACCTGATGGAATAGGAGGAGAATCTCGTTAGGTTTAACGTGAGCAAAGTCGAAGGCCTCGTTCACCTATAGATGAGATGGAGGAAAAGCCCATGACAGCGCCTTATATGCCCCCACAGTCCGTAGGAACATGGAGGAGAACCTCATCCTAAGCGAGCAAGTCGAAGGGCCTCGTTCACTTAGACGAGATGGAGGGGAGAGGCCCTGACAGCGGCCCGTATGTGCCCCCAGGCCCGTTAGGAACAGGAGGAGAACCTCGTCCTAACGTGAGCAAAGATGCGAACCCTCATCCTAACATGAGCAGGTCAAAGACCTTCACCTCGACCAGAGATAAGATCTCTTCCCGAGCGATCGAGATAACCTCAGCCAGAGATAAAATCTCTCCCGAGGCAATCAGACACTCGGCTAGAGATAAATCAGAGACATCCTGACCAGAGTGCCCGAGCCAACCTCGGCCACGAGGAGATAGATCGGAGAACAACTGAAGGAAAAATCCTGATTTTGGTCAGGTTCGTTCAATCTGATCAGATCAAGAGCATACTATTTCTAAAAAAAATTTTCTTGATCTCAATCAGATCTTGATGATATTTAGAATCTGATTATTATTATTAGATACAATTAAATTAGAATAAATTAGATCAGATATTCAACTATGAATGTAATTGATCTTACCCATTGACCATATCGTTTTATCCCATGCACGCGGAAGTTTGGATCTAGCCACGCCAAGTGCCTGGCCTCTACCGAGTATCACTCAAGGCTGAGATCTAGAGATCCCTCTTCTTTTCTATCACACTCTCTAAAAATTGATCTGGAATCTGGATCTGGAGGATCTTCAAAACTCTATTTCGAAGATCAGCAGTCGACCTATTGACAGAGCGCAGTCCTTCGAGCTTTCACATCGCCATTTCTTCCTGTCTGATTGCACCCAACCAAAGATCCAAAATCCTTTTGGATGTGGAGAGCGGAGAGAAAGGTGCTTTGGCAATGGAGGAAGAGGGAGAGAGAGCAGCCTTGGCGCACTGGGAGAATTGTGATCCTTTATCACTATTCATCACAATCTAGAGTTGGGTAGGTCTTATTATAGACTAGAGCTGTATCAACTCCTCTTCTTCCCAACCATTCAAACCTTGTGAAATTAGATCTAAATCTGATTGGTGGGAATAAGAGTCCCCTGGATTTTCCTTAGATGGCTGCCTAAGGCAATCAGTCAAAGTTGGTCTTAGGAGAACTCTATTACGAAATCCAAAAGGAGATGGAGTCCGTACCGAAACTCGGGCGTCCACTTGCACAGCCAGGGGCGCGCCTCCACTTGCACTAGTCGGCAAGGGTGGCGATGCGCCCCCCACCCGTTCCTGAATAGTAGTGACATACCCCTGACCAACTAACTTCCAATAGTATTCACGTACATTGTAAAGCTCAAAGTCAATGGTCAACTTTTGACCAGCAAATGTAAAGTCTCTTACACAGCAAGATAAGAAATTGGCAGTGACCCAAAAACTGGTAGAGTAATGTCGATTAAATAAATGAAATTTTCTATTACTCTGAATAACACAGCTCTCAGTCAGACCATATATGAAGGTCCTCAAATGAGCGATCAAACCGTCTCACGGTGGCTCGTAGTCAGGACAAACTATTATGATAGTCAAAAAGAAGAACGATTAGTGTTCAATACACGAAGTGCTTCACATCTTATTACCTATTTGAGGATACTAATATCGATCTTCAGTTAGTATCAATTGAACTGGCCATCTCAATTGATGACACCAGATTCAAATCCTTATTTTGTAGTGAGTCCCAGTTAGTGTTATGTTTCTGTACTGATAATGGGATATATCATGATCTCTATCATCGACATGCAGCAAACTCCTTTCATGGTATCAAAACTCTTCTGATCGACAAGCTAGAAATCGAATCGATCATTAAATCACTCAATTGCTCCCCAAAATTCATCAGTGACACCCTAGAATACGATCATCCCAATCGGTGGCAACCGCATCTAGAGTGAATGCGACAACCTCGTCGTAGGTGCTACCAGGTGATTAAGTTCTCTTCATTGAGCCGCGATCAGTTAGGGTTAAGGTGAACAACTCGTCAAACCCTAGTCTCTGTCATATTGATGTAATCATTCGATTCAAGTTCAGGTGTGAAAATGCTAATAAAGACAAACTTTTTTCTTTTCTATTATTTTCACACTCTGCCATTGGCCATGGGCCTTCTTGGACTGATCTCATGATCATCATTAGGTTGCTCTCTACCACCGAGGTAGATAGATTTCATCTTTTGGTCTACCCAGTCCTAATATGAACATGCTATAGCCAACATACAACCTCAGGATTCGTTATGGCTAGGAGATCGAGTAATATGTAGTCAAAACTATAACACCTCAAGAGTGAAATACCGATTGCACTCAGGTCAAAGAACCGACACACTACATAACAGCATTCGCGTCGGTCATTGACAAGAGGTAGACTTCCTAATGACTACTCGAGGGTGGTCATGTCGGTGCCCTCAATTCTCTAATGAGTATCTGTTACTCTCAACTTCGGTGGCTCCACCCCATAGGACTCAGACTCATCTACAAAGAGAGATGATTGGTACCACCAATCTTTGATCAATCACCATTCTGTGATGGATCCCTATGCGTCAAAGCATTTTATGAGTTATGAATGATTTCTATGTCTAAATTTTAACTCTTGAAAAAATGATGAATTATCATTACATCTAACTCAAAGGATGTACACAGGAACTTGAATACAGATTTGATAGAAATATCATTTTATTGATTTTTAGTCAAAATTGATAAATTTGCCCCTAGAAGTGTATTACCAAGGTTAGCCAATTCTGGCTCATAGGGCACATATATCTAACAATCTCCCACTTGTCCTAAGCCAATTGGCTATAAGTCTAAGTCATTTTCTCAAGTAGGGTTGATCTTCTACTGGCCCATAGCTTGTAGTGGGTCTGCCAAATTATCTGTGGAGTCGACTTTCTTGACCTCGACAGTAACCTTTTCAAGATAATCACGGATGAGTAGTATCGCTGCGCTCCATGTGCTTGATTTTGGTAGACCTCGACTCCTTAGCAAGGCATGCGCCATTTTGTGTACCGCAGATGGAATGGCATCTGATGGATATTACTCCCCATTTCTATGCAAACTTCTTGCTACCAGATGCTTCCTTCGCTGTTCTCTTGATGCAGCGATATATTCTACTTCCATAGTGGGATCTGCTAATTCATGATTTGCTTGAAACTCTTCTAGCTGACGCGTACCACCATTGCATACAAACAGACTCCTAGATGTCGATCTTTCGATATCTAATATCGGACATGAAATCATGTCTGTGTATTCCTGGACTTGGAGATTCTCCAATTACCAAAGACTAACATCAAATCCTTAGTGTTCTAGTATTCAAGGATACATTCATAGAAGTCTAGTGTTCTTCATCTGGATTTGATGATATCTGCTTGATGACACTCACCAGCATTGGCTATATCAGAGATTGTCGTGTCACATGCATGGCATACATGAAGTTTCTATATTATAAGGTAAGCATAAGGATCTTCATGCATCATTTTCCCAGGTGTGCAAGGGCACATCATTCTGGAAAGATGATACCATGCTTGAAGATATTAATCTCTTTTAGAGTTTTCCATACTAAACCTCTTAGTATTTTCGTCTATGTACATCTTCTGTGAAAGTCCTCAGGCTCCGTTCGGTCTTCCCTATAGACCTTAATTCCTAGAAAAAGGAGGCTTCACCGTAGGCTCTTTCTACGAGAATTCCTTAGACAACCATATTTATGGACTGTCATCATATGAAAATATCATTCCCAAATTAAGAAGGAGTCATCCCACGTACAATATGAGGAAGACAAATAGTTCCCACTGACCTTTTGAAGATACACGATTCTCTTCATTTTTTGGGATGAAACCAAATATTTGACACATATATCGAATTGCATGTGCCAGCTCCGAGCATGCTTGCTAAGTCTCATATATAGGCTTTGCAGTTGAAACCTTATGCATCAGTATCACTGGATAGAATGGAGCGGCTCTTCCATATAGATATCTTTCTCAAGATATCCAATTCAAGAACCATTTTCAACGTCTATTTGCCATATTTCATAAACGAAAAGGCTGCAATGGCAAGCAATGTGCGAGATGGATTTTAGCATAGCACTGGGAAAAAGGCTATCCTGATAGTCAATGCCTTCGCACTTGATTATAACCTTTGCCACTAGTCTAGCCGTTGAATGTCTACATTTCCATCTGCACCAATATTTCTTCTTGAAGATCCATTTCATACCCAATAGGTACTAATATCTTCGGTGGATCTACCAAGGTCTAGACTTGGTTTGAGTCTCGATGATCAAGTTCTGGATGCATAGCTCTATCCATTTCTCGGAGTCGAACTATATCACCCTCGTTGTAAGTTTTGGGATCATCACCGATGAGCACCATTATCTATGAGGAACATTTTCTCTACTTTTTCTGAAATTAATACTAATATCTTTAGATAGGGGACAGGAACTCTTTCCGATCATGAGTGTGGCAGAGGTAGATGTTCTTATTAGCTCAACCTATTTGATTCCAATGTCCGTGGCTCGTTGTATTGTGATGACTGTTTCATCAAGCTTAATCTGCTTTCCAATGCGCTATCTTGAATAAACTTATTTTTCAGAAAGATGCATGGTGACTCAAATCACATTGTGCCTTCTGGAATGGAGAAATAGTATCTAATGACTCTTTAGGATATCTATGAATCGAGCTCTAAAGGACTAAACTCTAACTTGTTCGTTTGTTATCTTTTTGACATTAAGACCGAACACCCCAAATGCGAGATGACTCAGACTGGTTTCTATACCGTGCCAAATAATTATATGGATTGCGAGAATGGTTTTAGAGGAAACCCTGTTTCAGTACAAGATTGAAGTTAACAATGACATGTTCTAAAAAAAAAATCAGGGAGGTCTGTTGAGCCATCATAATCGGACCATATCTACATAGAGTCCGATTTCTCCATTCTGAAATTCCGTTGAGTTGAGCTATTCCTCAGGTGGAGTCCATTGAGTGGACTTGCCTGTTTCTGAGAAAAGTCTAGGAATTTCGGCTAATGGTATTTCATCTCTATCATCTGATCGAAGAAAAACCCTTAACTGGGTTTTTCCAGTTTGTTTCTATTCATGTCTGAATTCTTTGAACTTTTTTAAAAGCTTCAGACTTGTTGTCTCATAAGATACACATATCCCCCCCCCCCCCCCCCCCCCCCCCCCCCCCACCCCCCCCCCCCCCCCCCCCCCCCCCCCCCCCCCCCCCCCCCCCCCCCCCCCCCCCCCCCCCTTACCTGGATGATCATCAGATAAATAATGGAAGTAGAGAAAATTGCCTCTACCGTATATCAAATGGGCGCACAACATCAGTAGTACTAGGGCAAGGAAGATCTGTGGCCCTTTCCCCATGTCCTACAAAAGGAGTTTGTCATTTGCCCGGTGAAGACAAGATTTACAATTGGATATGACTCGGAAGTCAACTAGACTCAATAGCCCATTTTCTCTCATTCGTTGGATCCTATCTTCTGCTATATGATCTAATTTAGGTGCCATAGATAACTTGTCGTTTGGACTATCCCTAGGTCATTTATTTTCACATCGCTCAATAGTTAGCACAGATACATCGAATATGTAGCTATGATAAAGACCGTTAAAAGAAACCATTTGCAATTTTATTCTTTCATAAAGAATGTTACTCACGATGGTCCCTTAAAGAACGGTAATCACATAGCCTTCTAGTGCTAAGCATGAAATAGAAATCAAATTCCTGCTAGCGGCAGGCACATAATAATTAGTCTTTCAAAACTAAGTCTAAACCGGAATGGTAATCGAAGAGGTATGTTCTCACGCTACGCAGCAACTCGTTTGCTCCATTACCGATGCGTAGGGAATCATGTCTCCATCCCTCAGCCTCCTGCTATCCTCAAGACTCTGCCAGGAGAAGTGTACAGATGAGCACTAGAACTAGAGTAAGCACCCAACTGGATGCAGGAAGAAACCATAAGGTTAGACTCAATAACGAGCATACTTTAGAAGACCTTCTTCTTGATCTTTAGGTGGCCAGGTAAGTAGGGCAGTTCCACTTCCAATGGCCATGCTGTGCAATGAAAACACTTTTCCTTGAACATCAGCCTTCTTTCTTCGCTCTGCCTCTTTTTCTTTGCTCCTTCCATCTTCTGCTTTTTCGTAGACTTTCTTTTTCTTTCATAAAACTTTTTTTTGAAGAAGGTCCGTTCCATAGTAAGAACTGGTTCATGGCGAGAGGTAGATCACCTTTAATGACTATCGAGATGGTCGATGCTCAGTACCCTCATTTCTCTAACGGAGTTACTATGTACTCTCGCTCCTGTGTCTCCACACCAGTAGACTTAAGATCATCTACTAAGAAAGGAATTGTACACCAGCCTTCTGATCAATCACCATCCTCATGATATCCTATGGTCGGGAGCAATTTTCATGAGTAATAATGATTATTCATGTCTTAAATTTCACTCTTGAAAAATATGAAATTAGCATACCATTGTAAACTAAAGGAATGTAGCACAGACACTAATACACATATTATGATAGAAGAAATAATCCATTGTATGACTTATTATCAAATTATTAAATTTTGCCCCTAGAGTGTATTACAAGTGTAGCCAATTCTGGCTTCTAGGGGCACTATATCTAACAATCTTCCACTTGTTCTAAGTCAACTTGGGCTACAAGGGGTCTAAAGTTCCCATCTTCTCAAGATGAGGCTCTCGATCGTTCTATTAGCCCGAACGGCTTTGTAAGTGGTTCCACCAATATTTATCTGTGGAGTTGCATTCTCGTGACCTACATAATCCTTCTCATGGATATCAGGATTGAGGTGTATCGCCGCTCAATGTGCTTGAATTTTTGGTGAGACCTCGGCTCCTTAGTAAGGGCTTGGCCCAGTGTTGTCATAGTACAAGGAGGAATGCATTTGATGGCATTACTCTAATTTCTGCAGCAAACTCTTGTACCTGAATACTTCTTCGTAGCCTTCTGAGTGCAGTGATATTAGTCTGCTTCCATGGTAGGAATCTCGCCTATCACCATTTTGCTTGAAACTCTTTCCAACTGGACAGCACCACCATTGCACACAAACACAGACTCTCAATATCGCCTTTCGATCATTACTCAGACATAAAAATCGAGTCCTTGTATATCCTTAAACTTGAGAGTTCTCCGTTACCAAAGGACAACATCATATCCTTTAGTCCTTCTCAAGTACTTAAGGATACATTTTTACAAAAGTCCAATATTCTCATCTGAATTTGATTGATATCTGTTTGTGACACTATACAGCATAGGCTATATTAAGGTTGTGTTACATAGCAATGGCATACATGGGGCTCCCTATTTCCAAAGCATAAGGATCTTGCTTACTGCATTCTACTCCTCAGATGTACTGGCACATCTTCTGAGAAAGATGAAATACCATGTCTAAGGGTATTAATCCCCTCTTAGATTTTCATACTAAACCTTTTTGAGACTCTTCTAGTACCATCTTCTGTGAAAGTCCTAGATCCTATTCGGTCTTATCCCTATAACCTTTAATTCCTAGAATAAGAAAGCTTCACTAGGACTTTCATGAGGAGAATATTCATCTGGACCAACCATAATTGATGTTAGTCAACTTGGAATATCATTCCCAAATAAGGAGCACTGTCATCCACGTACAATACGAGGAAGACAAACAGCGGCTCCCACTAATCTTTTTGAAGAACATGGTTTCTCTTCATTTTTGCATGGAATCAAAATATTTTGATCAAAATCATTAAACGAGTGTTCCAGCTCCGAGTGCTTCTTAAGTCCAATATGGACCTTTGCAGCCTGCAAATCTTGATACAGTATCACGGATGGTTGAACTAGGGTGTTCCATTATAGAATATTTTCCTCAAGATAGCTGGCTCAAGATGCTGTTTTCACGTCCATTTGCCATATTTCATTAATCGAAAAGGCTACACTGATAGCGATCATTTAATTTCACCAATAAACTATAATTTATCAATTAATTCGATATTAATTTTAAGAATTAATAATCAATTTATATATAATTTTTGAAAAATTCATATTTTTATTAATTAAAAAATTAATTAAAAAATAATAAAAAATAATAAAAATTAAAAAATAAAATTTTATTATCAATAGAAAGAGCTCATTTTTTTGATCACAACGAAATAAATTTCAAGTAAAACGGAGCTAAAATGGAAAAAGATATGAATTTTTAAAAATATAAAATAAATAAAAATTAAATAAAAAAAAGAAAATGGCTCAGCCGGCTCCGTAAGCCGAGCCACCAAGCCAAGCCAAGCCATCAAGCCGACTCAGCCGTTGAAGCCATCAGCCGGTCCACGATCTAGGCGTGGACCGCCAGCTCAGCAAATTCCGGCGAATCAGAGATTGCCACGTGGTGGACCTAGACCCCTTAAGGGTCTACAGAAATTTATCGCGGCTCACAAGGGTAATTTAGTCTTTTTGTCCGACAACAGCGGCGCTGATTGGTTGCGGTGTGCGGTGCGGCCGGTCCACGCGGTCCATGGGAACAGTTATTGCGCGATCGGACGGATGTGGTTGTTTGCGGTCAGGATCGGACGGCTGTGGTTGCTTCCGAATTTTATTCAGATACAAACATCACGCGGATCACCATCGGACGGCAGCGCTCGATCCAGGCGATGATCCGACGGTCCAGAATGCTGCCGGCGGTGATCAAGACTCCCGAAGCATGATTTGCGGCCAGATTTCCTCGATCAAGCGCGATCCAACGGCCAGAATTTAATCCGACCCGATCTGAGCTTATCTGCATCCGATTTTGATGATTTTTGGACCGTTGGATTCCTGTTGAATGGCTGGATTTTATCAGATTTATCAGAGTCATATCAGAGCTATTTTGATTCAAATTTTATCCAAATTTCTTTGTATTTTTGATGATTACAAAGGCTATTAGTCCCATATTGCCTTTAGAAAAAATATCCAGCCCTCCTAGCTCTATAAAAAGGACCCCAGGCCATCAAAAATTCAACATCTCCGATCAAGGTGAAGCTTTGGTACAGGGCGAAGCCAGGCTATGGGTTAAAGGCTGCTTCGAAGCAACGGGTGCCGAGAAGAAGAGCCGAGCTTCTACACCATCTTTCTGCCAATGCCGATCCAAGATCAGAGATCAGGCTATTTTATTTTATTATCTTTTTTTTTTAAATTTTATGTATTTAAATTCTAAAATTTTAAGTTAATAAAAATTTTATTTTTGCATTTTAATTTCTTGCTTTTTATTTTTATTGTAATTTAATTTCTGCACTTTAAATTATTGCTTTGCAAGTAGATGCTAAGATCTAACTAGTAGATCTTAGTACCAAGTTTAAATTCCTGCACCTTTTAATTTTTGCTTTTTAATTTTCCGACTTCACTTTTGATTTCCCAAAACTCTTCAAATTTTTTCTTTTTCTTTTAAAAATCAAAGATTTCAAATCTAAAAACACTACCTTCCCTGTGGATTCGACCCGACTCACTACTATCTACGCATTTTTCAATGATTTTAAGAAGTCGGATTAAACTGATAAACACGGTGTCTTAACGACAACATCGCGTTCCTATCAAGTTTTTGGCGCCGTTGCCGGGGAAGGCACGGATATTAAATTTTTGATTCTCTTTGATTTTTTTCTATAAATTAAATTATAAATAAAATTTTTAATTTTCTTACTAATTTTTTTTTATTATTTTGTAGGAAAAAAAAAAAGAACGAAGAAAGCATCAGAAGTTTTGCCTGGTGAGATCAATCCTAACCCTAGTCCTCTTTTCTTTTTATTTATTTATTTATTTATTTTATTTTTAAATTAATTTAAAAAATATTCATTTAAACCTAATTAAAAGCCTCATGATAAGATTAGAAATCCTAACTGTTTAGAGCATGCATCATATTAGTTTTATTTTTATTTTATTTTTATTTTTATTTTTTTGGTGATTGCTGGAGGCAAGGTAAGCCTTTCAGAATTCAATTAGTTGCATGCATCTAGTTTAAATTGCATAAAACCCTTTGATTGAATTTTTTTTTTTCGTGCATATTCATATTAAATCAAATTAAGGGCACAACCCAATTAAACAAGATAAGGTGGGGATTTGATCACCCTTCCTTAGCCCACAAACAACCAACCAGCATCCTGCATTGACCTAAGCCTTTAATTTTAAAATCAATTAGACATCAACCCTAGGAACTCGAGCTCAATAGGATAAGGAATCCTAAGAGTTGAACCGGGTTAGGATAAGTCAATTTGACTGGTGTCTAGGAAAGTGGTTCAGGGACGATTGGGCCCGAAGGAAGGTGGTTTCTAATTGGTTCCGTTCGCTTACCTGGCCAAGCATAATTGGTGTCTAAGGCAAGCAACGGGGGGACTCCCACCAACCTTACACTTACCTGGCCTAGTTGATTGGCTAATCCTACACTTGGAGGGCTTGAAGGTGACCTTGACAGTTAGGAGCTGTCTAGATCTAGGACAACCTTTAGGCAGGATTGATTGACCAACTTGATTGCTAACCAATATTAAATCTAATTAAACCTAATTCTTCTCTTTCTTCTTAGTTCTAGGACTCCTTAGGATCTCTTCTTTAGAACTCTTTTTTCTTTCTTCTCCTTTCTCCTCTAAAAATAAAATAAAATAAAAATTAAACTAACTAAAAATTAATAATTAAATTAAATTAAATTAAATTAAAATTAACAAATAAAAATAATTAAAAAAATTAATTTTTAATATAATAAAATAATAATAATAATAAAATAAAAAAAAATATTCTAAAAATTTTTAAACCATACATTAGGGTTACACTAATACATGCATGGTAGGAAATCGCTTTTTCTGATTTAGTTGAACTTAATTGAATGGTTGATTCACATTAAACATAATAATCAAATGGCTAATATAAATCTAATAGTCCAAAAATTAGATAAAGTTGACCTTCTTGATCAGAAAATAGATCAACTCCTAACCCTAGGTCAACAATCTCCTGCACAATTCACATCATCTTCTAATTATCAGGAGAATTATTCAATCTGTGCTAGTCCAACCCATCATGTAAGTGAATATCCTATGACTGCACAGTTTCCATATTTTATCCAAGAACAAGTTCAAGCTACTCAAGGATACTCCAAATTGATTAATGACCCATTTTCAAATTCATATAATTCAGATTGGAGTAACTTTAATTTTTCTTGGACATCCCAACAGACTCAGGCTCAGACCCAAATTTCACTTGAGCAAAATTATCAAAATTATGCCTATAATAATGGTCAGCCTAGTCAGTTTAACCAGCCATCATATTATAATCAGCCTTCATACCCACCTCCTCAACAGACCAATCTAGCTGATGATAGATTTAACCAACTTCAACAATTAATTCTAACTCAACAGCAATCTATCGCCAGACTAGAAGCTCAAATAGGATAATTAGTTGAGTCTAACATGAGGAGAGAACTAGATCAACTACCGAACCTACCAATTTCAAATAACCCACCTAATGACCACCAACCACCTGGATTAAATTATCAATCTAATGTTTCATCTAAGAATCTTCAATTTGAGAATACCAAAGTAATTCCTGAACTTAAAAGCTATAGGATTCTTATGGACCCATACCAAGACCAGGTGAGAGAGGCTAGTACTGATGCTAGCCAAAATGAAAATTTAGAGGAACTGGTTAGTACTGAGACTAACCACATAGAAGAACCCAAGCCAGGAATTAGTACTGATGCTAGTTCCAGTTTAAATGAGATAGAAATAAGGGAAAAGAGAATAGATGATTTACCCGAGACTTATAAACCTAATGTCCTATTCCCTTCAACCCTAGAAGCTGGTTCTTCTTATAAAAATCAAAAGGCATGTAATGAAATGTCAATGGAGTTGTTTAAGCAGGATCACATTAATTTACCTCCAGAATTAAAACCGCCTTTAGTCACCATTCCAGCACCCATTGAATCAAACTTAACTCCTAAAACTCCATTCATGAGCATTTTAGAAGAACAAATAGGAGTAATTCTTAATAAACATGGGTCTGAGAATGGAATCATAAAATATATCCCAAAAATTAACAGTGAATATATCAATAATGGGATTAAAAATCAAAATCAACTTTCTGAGATTGGCAATCCAAAACCATTGGAATTTGTCAATCCAATATTCGACACAGGATAGTGAGCTACATTGTGTCTGGCTGAAGACGGTAAACTTAGCGCTTGTTGGGAGGCAACCCAATATTTAGTTTTTATCTAATTTATCTTATTTTCTTTTTAGGATAATTTGAATAAGTTGGAGGGAGAGCTCAAATTTGTAAAGGCATGTGCTGGACCAAAAAAATAAATAAATAAATAAATAAATAAATAATAAATAATATATATATACTGAGTTAGGTGTATTCTTCCATGTTCTTTATTACATCCTTTATTTTTTCTTCTCCATTGAGGACAATGTCGATTAAGTTGGGGGGAGAGAAAAATAAAAATTTTAAAATTTTAAGTCCTCGAAAAAGTTAGTATTTAGTATTTAGATACTTGATTATGCTTAAGAATCGAATTAAACTAAGCATTTTAAAAAGAAAATTGATGCACAGATTCAGAGAATCTGTGAGATATTGAGGAATCAAGTATTAAGAAAATTCAATAAAGAGTTAAGTCCAGAACATAAAAATTTTTTTTCTTGGAGCATTTCTAATTATTTCTACTAGCATCAAAGAAAAGTCTACTTTTTATAGGCTTGTGTAGGGTAACTATACATTTCTTCATATAAAAATTTATTTTAATAAAATAGTTTCCAAGTACTTCTCACTGAGTAACCGGGCCTCTTTGCCTAAGCAAGCATTGAGTTTCGCGTCAAAAGGTGGGAAGGGCAAAGAAGCTCGTTGTAAAGCTAGTCTTAACTCGTAGCCTATTTGATTCGAGCTAGTAAGCCCGAGGGGTATTCTATACCTAGTGCCCTAAAGCCAACTGGTTTGGGAGTCATTGGCCCAAGACTCGCTACATGGATCAAATAGAAAGCTTAAGGAGTTAAGACACTCAATAGTGGTACAACGTTAAAAAAAAAAAAAAAAAAAAAAAAAAAAGAAACATTGGTTTCCCACCGAGTAACCGGGTCCCGTTGCCTAAGTAAGCAATGATATTCGCATCAAAAAGTGGGCAATGTGAAAATAAAAATTAATAAATGAAGGATGGAAGTAGCAATACACCTGCCTATATGAAAGTTTAGACAAATCAGAGATAAAAGTGGAATAATTTAGAAAAAGTTCTGAAAAATTTAATGTTCTTTACTTAATTTTTCTATTGATAAGTATTAATACCCCAATGATATATCTCATTTAAGCTCTACTGAATATCAATGGCCATTTTGAAAATTGCTTAGGTAAAATTCGAAACTCTAAAGTTAAAAGGTATTTAAAACTAAATTCTTTCTTTACTCGAGGACGAGCAAAGCTTAAGTTGGGGGGTGTGATAAGCATCATAAATTCATCAATAAAAGTATTAATTTATCAATTAATTGATATTAATTTTTAAGAATTAATAATCAATTTATATATAATTTTTGAAAAATTCATATTTTTATTAATTAAAAAATTAATTAAAAAATAATAAAAAATAATAAAAATTAAAAAATAAAATTTTATTATCAATAGAAAGAGCTCATTTTTTTGATCACAACGAAATAAATTTCAAGTAAAACGGAGCTAAAATGAAAAAGATATGAATTTTTGAAAAATATAAAATAAATAAAAATTAAATAAAAAAAGAAAATGGCTCAGCCGGCTCCGTAAGCCGAGCCACCAAGCCAAGCCAAGCCATCAAGCCGACTCAGCCATTGAAGCCATCAGCCGGTCCACGATCCTAGGCGTGGACCGCCAGCTCAGCAAATTCCGGCGAATCAGAGATTGCCACGTGGTGGACCTAGACCCCTTAAGGGTCTACAGAAATTTATCGCGGCTCACAAGGGTAATTTAGTCTTTTCACTCCGACAACAGCGGTGCTGATTGGTTGCGGTGTGCGGTGCGGCCGGTCCACGCGGTCCATGGGAATAGTTATTGCGCGATCGGACGGCTGCGGTTGATTGCGGTCATGATCGGACGGCGGTGGTGATTTCCAGGCTTGATTCAAATTCATTAAGCGATCTGGCGGATCCAATGGCCAGAAAACCAAGTGATGAAGATCCTGACGGTCCAGAATGCTGCCGGCGGTGATCAAGACTCCCGAAGCGCGATTTGCGGCCAGATTTCCTCGATCAAGCGCGATCCAACGGCCAGAATTTAATCCGACCCGATCTGAGCTTATCTGCATCCGATTTTGATGATTTTTGGACCGTTGGATTTCCTATTGAATGGCTGGATTTTATCAGATTTATCAGAGTCATATCAGAGCTATTTTGATTCAAATTTTATCCAAATTTCTTTGTATTTTGACGATTACAAAGGCTATTAGTCCCATATTGCCTTTAGAAAAAAATATCCAGCCCTCCTAGCTCTATAAAAAGGACCCCAGGCCATCAGAAATCAACATCTCCGATCAAGGTGAAGCTTTGGTACAGGGCGAAGCCAGGCTATGGGTTAAAGGCTGCTTCGAAGCAACGGGTGCCGAGAAGAAGAGCCGAGCTTCTACACCATCTTTCTGCCAATGCCGATCCAAGATCAGAGATCAGGCTATTTTATTTTATTATCTTTTTTTTTTAAATTTTATGTATTTAAATTCTAAAATTTTAGTTAATAAAAATTTTATTTTTGCATTTTAATTTCTTGCTTTTTATTGTAATTTAATTTCTGCACTTTAAATTATTGCTTTGCAAGTAGATGCTAAGATCTAACTAGTAGATCTTAGTACTAAGTTTAAATTCCTGCATCTTTTAATTTTTATTTTCAATCTTCCGACTTCAATCTTTTTATTTCAAAATTCAAATCATTTTCTTTTTCTTCTCAAAAAAATCAAAGATTTCAAATCTAAAAACACTACCTTCCCTGTGGATTCGACCCGACTCACTACTATCTACATATTTTCAATGATTTTAAGAAGTCGGATTAAACTGATAAACACGGTATCTTAACGACAGCATCGCGTTCCTATCACCCAGCAACAGCGCCAAGAACTTGATAACAGCGCAATGTTGTCATTAAGATACTATGTTTATCAGTTTAATTTAACTTTTTAAAATAATTAAAAATATGTAGATAACAGTGAGTCAGATCGAATCCACAGAAAAGGTAGTGTTTTAGATTTGAAATCTTTGATTTTTGAAAAGAAAAAGAAAAGAATTTAAAAATAAAATTTGAAGTCAAAAATTAAAAATTAAAATTGCAAAGTGGAAATTAAATGATGTAGAAAAGTAAACTTGGTACTAAGATCTACAAGTTAGATCTTAGCATCTACTTATAGTAAAATAAAGAGCAATAATTAAAGTATAGAATTTAAATTGCAATAAAAATAAAGAGTATGAAATCAAAGAGCATAAAAATAAATATTATATTAATTAAAAGGTTCATAATTTAAATACATAAAATTTAAAAAAAAAAAAAAAATAGGTTGATCTCTGATCTTGGATTGGCATCGATAGAAAGATGGTGTAGGGGTCCAGCTCTTCTTCTCGACATCCATTACTTTGAAGCAGCCTCTAATTCAAAGCCTAGCTCTACCCTATACCAAAGCTTCACCTTGATAGAAGATAATGAATTTTGGAGGCCTGGGGTCTTATTAATAGGTGTTGGAAGGCTGGAGAGTTTTTCTATAGGCAATATGGGACTAAAGACATTTTAATCATCAAAATAGAAAGAAATCTGAGTAAAATTTGAATTAAAAATAGTCCTGGATGAATTTTATTGCTTTGGATGAAATCTGGCCATTAGATATGGATCAAACGGTCCAAAAAATGCCAAAATCGGATGTGTATCAGCTTAGATCAGGTTGGATTAAATTTTGGCTGTCCGATTACATTAATCAAGAGGAAATCTGGCCGTCAGATTGAGTTCTAAGTGTTTTAATCAAGTTAGGAGCTTCCTAGACCGTTGGATCGTCTTTTGGGTTGAGCGCTGTCGTTGCATGGCGCCTGGAGTTTGAATTAAAATTGAAATCAACCACTATCGTCAGATCTTGACCGCAAGCAACCACAACCATATGATCGTGCACTTACTATTCCCATTGATTGCGTGGATCGACTATACTGCACACCGCAACCAATTAGCGCCTCCTATCGTCGATTGAAAAGACCAAAATGTCCTATGAGCCGTGATAGATTTTTTGTAAACCATTTAAGGGTCTTGGTTTACCATGTGTCGCTCCGAGATTCGTCGGTTATCACTGAGCTGATGGTCTTCGCCTAGATCGTGGACCGACTGGCGACTTCTATAGCTGAGTCGGCTTTGACGACTTGGCTTGGCTTGGTGGCTTGGCTTGCGGAGCCGATTGAGCCATTTTTCTTTTTTATTTTAAATTTTTTTTAAAAAATTCATATCTAATCTATTTTAGCTTCGATTTGCTTCAAAATTATTTTATTGTGATAAAAAAATAAGCTCTTTTTATTAGAAATAGTATTTTATTTTTTATTTTTATTATTTTTTAATTAATAAAAATATTAATTTCTTAAAAATATGTTTAAATTGACTATTAATTTCTTTTGAAAAAAATTAATTAATTAATAAATTAATACTTTTATTGATAATTTTATGGTACTTATCATTTAGCTATCGCTAATAATATTTTTTGTATTAGTGACTGAAAAATATTATTAGTGACCAAAGTTGCCATCGTTAATATTCTTTCCACCCTCATTTTTTTATCTTATCATGTGTCCTCATTTTTTCTCACACCGCCATCCATTGCCCCCTCATTTTCCCCCACCCCACCATCCACTGCCTCCTCATTTTCCCACCAACCCCTCCTCCTGCATTTTTATCCCCCACCACCACCGCCCTCTACCCCCCATCCTTCATCTCTCCGCCATCCCCTCTCTCCTTTGACCGACGGCCCCCCTCCGACTGCCGCCCCCAGGCAACTTACCCCTGGTTGGACCTAGCCTGCCATCCTGAGCTCCTGGCCGCCTCTTGCCTCCTCGAGCCCCTAGCCGCCTCCCACCTTTTTGAGCCCCTGGCTATCTCCCTCTGGTTGCACTCAACTTGCCTCCCTAAGCCCCTGGATGCAAGCTTACAGCCTCCTCCTGCCTCTTTGAAACCATGGGCTTGCCACCCCCTCTCTCCCGCCCTTCGATCCCCCACCACCCCCTCTCTCCCCCGACCGCCTCCCCTCGGCTGCACTCGACCCACCTCCCTGAGCCCCCGATAGCCTCCCATCTTATCGAGCCCCTGAGTGCAAGCTTTCAGCCTCCCACCTCTTCAAAACCCTACCTGCCACCCCCTCCCCCTCGCCGTTCAGTCCCCCCACCACCTCGTCTCTTCCCTAGCTGGTGGCTTTCCCCTGGTTACACCCGATCCATCCCCCTGAGCCCCCAACCATAAGCTTCCGACCTCCTCCTACATCCTCGAAAACCTCGACTCGCGACCCTCCTCTCCCTCGCCCTTCGGTCCTCCCACCACCCCCCCTTGACCGATGGCTTTCCCTCGGCTACCTTCCCCAATTGTACTAGCTTATCTCCTTGAGCTCCCAGTTGCAAGCTCTCGACCTCCTCCTGCCTTCTTGAAATTTTGGCCTGCCACCCCCTCTCCTCCTCCCTTCAGTCCCCCACCACCCCCTCTCTATCCCGACCGATGGCTTCCCCCCAATTGCCACCCTTCGGTTGCACTTGGCCTGCCTCCTCGAGCCCTCGGCCACCTTCCACCTCCCATCTTCTTGAGCTCCTATTTGTGGTTGCATTCCTAAGTCTCAATCATTGCTCACCTATGCCTCCTAGTGCCTCAATTCCTGTATGCCAGCCCATTTTTCAGTCCTATATGGTAGCCTTCTTCTATTATGAGTATTAGCGACGGTATTAGCTATCGCTAATACTATACTAAAAGTTATTTTTTTATTTAAATTATATTAATTAAATATAATAAAAAATTAAAAAAATAATTAATTAAGTATTAATTTATATGAAATTTGGGTCCTAGCATGCAGAGCACTCAAATTAAGGAAAGGTTTGGGCAACATTGCAAATATGGGGCTAAGACATGCCCTGCGTGCTCCGATTTTAGTGGAGTCGAGACATGTCCTGTATGCTCTAGTCTTGGCATGCAGAGCATTCGAACCAAGGGAAGGTTTAAGCTGCAAACACAGGGCCAAGAAGTGCCCTATGTGCTCTAGACTCGACATGCAGAGTGCTCAAATCGAGGGAAGATTCAGGCAGCATTACAAACATGGGGCTGAGACGTGCTCTACGCACTCTAGTCTTAGCATGTAGAGCACTCAAACCAAGAAAAAATTCAAGCTATAAATATAGGGCCGAGGCATAACCTGCATGCTTTGATTTCAGCATGTAGAGTGCTCGAACCGAGGGAAGGTTCGAATTGCAAATATAGGGCTGAGACATGCCCTGCGCTTTTCGATCTTGGTATGCAAAGTGCTCAAACCGAGAGAAGGTTCGAGCTGCAAACATGGAGCCGAGATGTATCGTGCATGCTTCGATCTTGGCATGTAGAGCGCTGCGGTTTGGGATTTAAGGATGGGCTCGTTATCCTTGTAAGAAAGGGATTAATAGAAAAATGTTTGATAGGGATTGAATGGTTGCCCATTTATATAGGAGTAGATTTATGCCAAACTACAAGCATTGGTACTTATATAGGGATTGAGATGTGGGAGACAATTACAATGAGCTTCGAAGGCTCTACTTCTTCAAGATCTTGCTGATGTGCAAGAGCTTAATGATGACAGACTTGAGCAGATGATTAACACATTTGGTATTTGATCTGATTATTGGTGGATATCTATGTAATAATCTTTTAGATTGCAACTGTTATAGTCAACATAGATTATAGGGTTGCTATAGTTATAGTCATGCTTACCCTCTTTAGGGTTGCTACCCTCTAGAGGCTAAGCAAGGCTATAACTACAGTAATCCCTGTAGTCTATCATGGCTATGGTGGTTGCTATCTGAAAGATTATTATATCTACTTCTACTAATGATTAGATTAAATTCATCAAATATGCTAATCATATGCTCGAGCCAGTCATCATTACGCTCTTGCACATCAGCAAATGTATTGGATAAGTAGAGCTTCCCATCTATGCATATTGTCTCTCACATCTTCCCATGTAGGTACCAGTGCTTGTAGTTTGTCATAAATCCGCTCCTATATGAATTGATAACTATTGTATTACTATCAAGAATTTCTTTATTGACACATCTCTTATAAAGATAATGAGCCCCCCCTTGAACTAAGAGTGTAGCAATTCCAAAAGCATAATCATAGAAGTAAAGGATATCATTGCAAATTTGGACAATCAAGATGCGCATCCCATGCATGTAGACTTGGAGCTTACTAGATGACTAGGCTATGCGAGCACATAAATTTTATTTTAAAGTTATTATTTTATTTTTTATTAAAATTTATACTTTTGATTTGCAGCTCGAGAAGACGGTCGGGGGCTTGAAGAGGCTATGATGATTGCCTATGCGAGACATGCCTAAATAAAGGTGATACATTCTATTCTTATTGTTGTATGGTCAAGCTTGGATGGTCTATTATATCATAGACAACCGCCTACAGCCATCTCACTGTAATTTGGTGAAGAGAAACTTGCAATGCAGGACAAGCTTGGATGGTCTGTTACATTGTAGACAACCGCTTGTAGCCATCTTATGGTTAAAGGTATAGAGAAACTTGCAATGCCTTATTTTTCAATGGCAGATCTGAGCTTTTTTCATATTTTCATGTATTAGGATTATCATGTACTGCTGGATGTGAATTAGACAATGCCTAAACCAGAAGACCAGTAGACCAACACATTATCATGTATTGTTGGAGGAGAATTATTTTTCTATTGATAAATTGTAGATGCTAACTAACAATCTTTATTACACGTGAGTTAAATTTTGATTATCTTATTATATTTTGATAAATATTTTGTTTGAACCAATTTTTAGGTCATCCACTTGCTTTGGTTTTTATTTTTATTTTTAGAGATTATACATCATGTCTTCTAAAGGTCGGAGCCATTCCAGCCAAGGATAGAGCTCTCGAGGAGAGAGTGATCATGCGTTCAACTCGCATGATTCCATATATCTCATACTAGATGGTAATTAAACTCTAATACTTTAGATATTATTATTTTATCCATTGCTAACTAATAAAATATTCTTTGTATTATATATTTTATGCTTAGGTTTAGATGATAGGGGGTCACCAGTGACCCCACAGGCACACAATAGCGATCGGCTCACAAACACATAGTCGTGGTCAAGGACCCGCCCAGCTCGTGGCATCTTCAACTCAACCAGAGGATAGATAGCTTATTCACATTCAGAGCTACTCATAAGTATTACAACTTTAATTAATATATTTAGAATTTAGCAATTTTGGAGTTAATATTTATTTTTTAAATTAATTTTGTAGCACATTTAGAGAGTCTGTAGTATCTCGTGTGGTTACTGACATCATGCGACACTTGATGCTAGGGCTAGTGAATGAGTTTTCTAGCTGACCATCTAGAGCTCGTGATGCAACCTAAAAAATATTCTGGTAAGTCAAAACTAGTTTAATTTTTAAATTTTTGATATTTTGATATTTTAATTACTTATAAATACATGCTTACTTCTATTTTGTAGGAGTACTATCGATTCGAGACTTTCTAGGATCAGGAGGCTAGCCATCAGATCTTTGAGGAGGTGGCCACATGAAGGCTCCTGGATGGCCTCTATAGCCTCAGGCAGTTTGCCATCTAGCACTCCAATTTTTAGTCACCATCGGATGGTCCTTCATAGATCACTAGATGTGGGTGGACATATGGTAGGCCCTCTATGACCAGTGGAGCAACAAGGAGTACTTTGATAGATGGTAGAGGACCTGATAGAACAACATCACCCAGTAGGATTTGATCAGGCATGCGGGCCACTTGGTCAGCACGCATATTATGGTTGATAGACTGGTAAGAAATCAATACCAAAACTCTTCATTAGAATTATAAAAAGTCTTATATGCATGTTTTAATTAATTTAATTTTATTATTTACTTATTATAGATATGGCAACTAGATCATCCACTAAACTAGCTGCAATTATAGTGGGCCACGCACTAGTATAGGAGGACTGGTAATTATTTAGATTCTACATCATGATAGATCACAGTAAGAACTTCAAACTTTATTTACTAATTAAGTGTAGGATTTGATGTGGTGCTCTCAAGCTTTGGGAGGCCACAGGAGGAGGTAGGGTATTGGCTTCGGGAGACAAGAATGGATGTGAGTCCTAGGGCTAGGACAGGAGTTAAATCTTAGGTAAAGGCAGCATATAGCCCTACACGGACTCGAGGTTAAGGTGTGAGGACCTTGAGGGGCTTGGTAGGTGCTTTGAAGATCTGAGATACAAGGTGGAGCAAAGGACCAAAGCCAAGAAAAAGAATTAGCTAAGATAAGAGGCTAACATATAGGCGGGCTAGTTTGGATACGCAGTCGAGCCAGCTCGGGCTGAGATTGAGTCAGCTCAGGGTGCAGTTGAGCCGACTATTTCAGACAGATAGAAGACAAGATTCGGACAAGATGCAATCGAGGCAGCTTAGCTCCTGATAGAGCCAGCTTGATGGTGGCATACAGAACATACGGGATTTTCTTTTTGAATCTCAGATAGGCTTTTATCCTAGGGTCTTAAGGTCTGGACCAATGGGATCTTAAGGTGGCTAACTCATGTATGGGTTAAGTTTAGATCCAGGAGGATGAGAACATGTGAGACATATGTACATGGGCTTGGTAAGTGCTTTCATATATTGGATTAGCCTAGGAAAGTTTTTTAGCTGGGATTTGGGTTTATTAGGGTTCATATGGTATATCAGAAATCCTAGGATATATAAATCCAGGTATTATATCTTTACAATAGAGTGAAATACAATTGAGCTTTTCTTCCTAAAATTCTCTACCCTTCTCTCTCTGGTTCCAACTTTAAGCCCTAGGTGCCGACCATCTACTTTGTTCTTCTTTTTCCAACAGTTGGTATCAGAGAGGTACCGGGATCCAACAAATGGTATCAAAGCCTGATTGAGCATGGAGGAGAAAGAAGATTAGATTTCAGCAGAGATCAGTTGCAAGGTTCTAATGTAAAGACTTTCTCCAGGCTTCATGAGGAAGAAAGAGATCATAGGACTACTATCTACCATCCCTAGTCAAGATATTTTTGCAGATATACTTGTTTGCTATTTTTGATTCGTATGGTCATGGAGAACAGTGGATTAAAGGTTGGATTTAAGAAGTTTGATGGAAGAAAAAGTTTCATGATGTGAAAGGTTAGGATGGAGGATTTACTGATTTAGATGAGACTTGATTCGATCTTGGAAGATAGGCCAGAGGAGATGACAGACAAGGAGTGGATGTCCTTGGAAAAAAAGGCATATGCCATGATTAGGGCTTGTCTAACAGATGAGACACTGTACATCATATTGGAGGAGAAGACACCCAAGGATTTATGGTCGAGGTTATATTAGTTGTACATGGAAAAAAATATATGCAACAAGTTAATGTTGAAAAAGTAACTGTACAGCCTTCGGATGTAAGAGGATGAGGATATTATGGGGCATATTCAGTAGATCGACTTGATGAGCATGGATTTGCTCAACATTGGAATGGATCTCAAAGAGGAGGATAAAAGTTTATTGCTACTATTTTTGCTATCCGGGAGCTTCGATCCATTGGTGACGATGTTGCTATTTGGTAAGAAGATGCTGGTGTATGAGGAGATCGTATCAGTGCTAAGGTCCAATGAGCAGTGAGAATGAATGATGAAGAGGAAGGTCTTTCAGGAGAGTCTCATGATTTTAAAGAGGCCTAGTCAAGGGAAGAAAAAGGGTCAGCAAAGGGACGACAAGGGATCCAAGAAGTGCTTCAAGTATGGTGAAGTAGGGCACTTTAAGCAAGAATGTCCACTTTGGAAGAAGTGCAAGGAAGGAGAAAGTTTGATTCAATTAGTTCAGTCACTGCAAGTGAAGAGTTGGATGAGCTCTTGATGGTCTTGGAGGAGCCCACGAGATGCAGTGTATCTGAAATGGTTTCGGACAAGTCTGTGGAGTATGGAGGGTCTAAAGGGGCAACGATAGTATCCGAGGTGCAGCAGCAGGCTCGATAGTGCAGTGTTGAGTGGTTGTCCTCAAGAAACTCAGTTATAAAGTCAGCTTCTGCAGCATCAAGGAAACTTTTATTTTAGGCAGAGCGTCGAGCAGAGGTGGCTTCACAGATGGAGATGGCTTCATAGATGGAGAGAGATGTGACATGAATTCAGAGCGGAGGAGTGGAGGAGGACCAATATCCTAGCACCAATGCTGGAGATGCATAGTTTCAAGTGGAGAAGCACGTGCGAGAGGACAGGCGAAGTTTTGAGAAGACCGTGTCAAGGTATGCAATGGGTGATTGCTGCAAATTCCCTAGGAAAGTTCAGGATAGTTGATGCGGCTGCCAAGTTGAAGGATGCTTACAACTCCAAGGATGGTGCATAGAAGCAAGCCAAGATCTTCAGTGGTGGAGGCGGTCATCCTAAAGGCCTCAAAGAGAGCTCAACAGCTAAAGAAGAATGGTGGTGGTAGGTGTGCACAAAAAGCTATCAGGGCATGCAATGATAGTAGGTTCATATAGGAGAACATTACTAGGTGTGCCAAGGCTAAGATGCACCAAGGTAGAGATTGTAGGATTTGATTTGGTGCTTCCAAGCCTTGGGAGGCCACAGGAAGAGCCAGGGTGTTGGCTCCAGGAGACTAGGATGGGTATGAGTCCTAGGGCTAAGATAGGGTTGTCCTAGGTGAAGGTGGCATGTAGCCCTACACGGACTCGAGGTTCAGGTGTGAGGACCTTGAGGGGCTTGGTAGGTGCTCCGGAGACTTGAGATACAAGGTAGAGCAAAGGATCAAAGCTAAGAAAAAGAATCAGCCAAGACAAGGGACTGACACATAGGCGGGCTAGCTCAGATACGTAGTCGAGCTAGCTTGGACTAAGATTGAGCCGGCTCGGGGCACACTCAAGCCGGCTGTCTCAGGTAGATAGAAGACAGGATTCGGATGAGATGCAGTCGAGCTAGCTCAATGGTGGCATACAGAACATATGGGATTTTCTATTTGGATCTAGGATAGGCTTTTATCCTAGGGTCTTAAGGCCTAAACCAATAAGCTAACTCATGTATGGGTCGGGTTCAGATCTAGGAGGATGAGAGCATGTGAGACATATGTACATGGGCTTGATGAGTACTTTCATGTATTGGGTTAGCCTAGGAGAGTTTTTCAGCTGGGATTTAAATTTATTAGGATTTATATGGTATAGTAAAAACCCTAAGATATATAAACCCAGGTATTGTATCTTTACAATAGAGTGGAATACAATGGAGCTTTTCTTCCAAAAACTCTCTACTCTTCTCTCTATGGTTT
The DNA here is from genome assembly GCA_006176705.1 of Cocos nucifera. Classification (NCBI taxonomy): domain Eukaryota; kingdom Viridiplantae; phylum Streptophyta; class Magnoliopsida; order Arecales; family Arecaceae; genus Cocos; species Cocos nucifera. The sequence goes on from QRFJ01001643.1 coordinate 250,645, forward strand.
CAACTTTAAGTCCTAGGTGCCGACCATCTACGTTGTTCTTCTTCTCTCCAATGATTGATATCAGAGAGGTACCAAGATCCAATAAGTGATATCAGAGTCTGGTTGTGCATGGAGGGAGAAGAAGATCAGATTTTAGTAGAGATCAGTAGCGAGGTTCTGATCTAAAGGCTTTCTCCAAACTTCATGAGGAAGAAAGAGATTACAGGGCTACTGTCCACCATCCCTAGTCAAGATCATGTTTTAGATCCACCTATTTACTATTTTTGATTCATACGATCATGAAAAATAATGAGTTGAAGGTAGGATTTGAGAAGTTTGATGAAACGAAAAGTTTCATGATGTGGAAGATTAGGGTGGAGGATTTGCTGGTTCAGATGAGACTGAATTCGACCTTGAAAGATAGGTCAAAAGAGATGATAGATAAGGAGTGGGTGTACTTGGAGTAAAGGACATGTGCCATGATTAGGGCTTGTCTGTCAGATAAGGTGCTGTATGGCATGTTGGAGGAGAAGACACCCAAGGGTTTGTGGTCAAGGTTACATCAGTGTACATGGGGAAGATCATGTGCAACAAGTTAATACTGAAAAAGAAACTGTACTACCTTCAGATGCAATAGGATGAGTATATTGTAGGGCATATTCAGTGATTCGATCGGATGAGCATGGATTTGCTTAACATTTGAGTGGATCTCGAAGAGGAGAACAAAAGTCTATTGCTGCTATCTTCGTTACATGGGAGCTTTGATCTGTTGATGACGACGTTGTTGTATGGTAAGGAGATGCAGGTATATGAGGAGATCGTATCAGTGCTAAGGTCCAATGAGCAGTGGAAACAGATGATAAAGAAGAAGGTCTTTCAGAAAGGTCTCGTGGTTTCTGAGAGGCCCAGGCAAGGAAAGAAGAAGGATTATCAAGGGATCTAAGAAGTGCTTCAAGTATGGTGAAGTAGGGCACTTTAAGAGAGAATGTCCACTTTGAAAGAAGTACAAGGAAGGAGAAAAGTCTGATTCCATCAGTTTAGTCGCTGCAAGTAAAGAGTCAGATGAGCTCTTGGTAGTCTCAAAGGGGCCCACAGGTTGTGGTGTATCTGAGATAGTTTTGGATAGGTCTGTAGAGTGCGGAGGGTCCGAAGGAGTAGCGACGGTGTCCGAGGCTTAGCAGTAAGCTCAGCAGTGCAGTGTTGAGTGGTTGTCCTCAGGGGACTCGATTATAGAGTCGACTTTTGCAGCATTAAGGGGGCTTTGATTTTAGGAGGAGCATCGAGCAGAGGTGGCTTCATAGATAGAGAGAGATATGACATGAGTTTAGAGCGAAAGAGTGGAGGACCAATATCCTGGCACCAATGCTAGAGATGCATAGTTCTAGGTGGAGCAGCACATGTGGGAGGACAGGCAAAATTCTAAGGAGATCATGTCAGTATATGTAGTGGGTGCCGTTATAGGATTGTTGCAAATTCTCTAAGAATGTCCAGGATAGTTGATGTAGCTGTCAAGCAGAAGGGTGCTTATAACTTCAAGGTTGGTGCATAGAAGCAAGTCAAGATCTTCAGTGGTGGAGTTGGTCATCTCAAAGGCTTCAAAGAAAGCTCAACAGCTAAAGAAGAATGGTGGTGGCAAGGTGTGCACAAAGAGCTATTAGGGCATGCAACAATAGTGGGTTCATATAGGAAAATGTTGCCAAGTGTGCCAAGACTTAGATGTACGAAGGTGGAGATTGTAGGATTTGATGTGGTGCTTCCAAGCCTTGGGAGGCCATAGGAGGAGCCAGGGTGTTGGCTCCAGAAGACTAGAATGGGTGTGAGTCCTAAGATTAGGATAGGAGTTATCCTAGGTGAAGGTGGTGTATAGCCCTACATGGACTCGAGATTCAGGTGTGAGGATCTTGAGGGGCTTGGTAGGTGCTCCGAGGACCTGGGACATAAAAGATGGAGTAAAGAACCAAAGCCAAGAAAAAGCATTAGCCGCCAGCTTGGGCTAAGATCGAGCTGGCTTGAGCCAAAGAAAAGCATTAGCCACCAGCTTGGGCTAAGATCGAGCCAGCTGTCTTAGGCAGATAGAAGATAAGGTTCGGGCGAGATGTAGCTGAGCCAGTCTAGCTCCTGATAGAGCCAGCTCGATAGTGGCATACAGAATATACGGGATTTTCTATTTGGATCTAGGATAGAATTTTATCCTTGGGTCTTAAAGTCTGGACTAATAAGATTTTAAGGAGGCTAACTCATGTATAGATCGGATTCAGATCCAGGAGGATGAGAGCATGTGAGACATATGTACATAGGCTCAATGTGTGCTTTCACATATTGGATTAGCTTAGGAGAGTTTTTCAGTTGGGATTTGGATTTATTAGGATTTATGTGGTATAGCAAAAACCCTAGGGTATATAAATCCAGGTATTGTATCTTTGCAATAGAGTGGAATACAATGATGCTTTTCTCCCTAAAACTCTCTACTCTTCTCTCTCTGGTTCCAACTTTAAGCCCTAGATGTCGGCCATTTACTTTGTTCTTCTTCTCTCCAACAATTGGTATCAGAGAGGTATCAGGATCTAACATTATGTTGTTACAGGATCTGATTTTTATATTACAACTAATATATTTTTGAGCTATGCAGATGCGTTATGTATTGTACATTGTTGAGAGGTACGGTAATGACCCATCTTCTTAGCCCCCCTTTGACCTTGAGGGATGGCTCAGTGCCATCTGGGGGGTGAGTAGGAGTTGAGTGTTAGGATTCAGCCACAGCTTCGATCCTCCACTGCCTCGATATCCTTTGATGTCATCACAGGCCTCGACGTCTTAGATCTGGAGCGATGCACATGTGGAGGAGGTCGTGTAAAGGCTTCTAAGCCAGCGATCTCAGAGCCTCCGAAATGCCATTCGCGATACGATCGTGGAGCTTTTTTAGGATCCATAACTGTGCGACTAGTTAGGCTCATCATCTCAGTCATCACATCAGATAATTATATTATTAAATCTTTTTAATTATTTTAAATTTTTATTTTTAGAAGCTTTGTATATTTAAGTTTGAGTTTGGAAAGAAGATCTAGGAGCTAAAAATTTAATCTAACAATTAATTGATTGGCCATGGGTGTCTATAGCTTCGTATCATCGAATGAAATATATAAAAATAATATATTCGAGAATCGGAAGAGTGTATCAAAAGATACACCATCATATCAAAAGATATGTTCTCGTATCGAAACATACTAATATTATTTTACTTTTTTATTACAGGATGCTGGGACATTCAGCTTTCATCCACCAGCTACTGGAGAGGAGTAGGAGGAGGAGGCAAATGATGGTAAGGATCAGACCTGATTTTTTTTTTGATGTATTATTTTTTTTGATATTGCTTGTAAAAAATTATATAATTTTTATTTTAAATATAATATAATTAATTTTTAATTTTTGATTATCATATTATCTTTGAAATTTAATTATAACAAGTACTAAAAATTATAATTTATTATGATTAATTTAAATAGATTTTAAAAAATATTACTATTAATTTTGTTAATAAAAATAAAATTAACTATTAGTGATGGCAGCTCCGTCGCTGATAACTATTATCAAGGGCACTAGAGACCAAATTGCTAACACTAATATTTCTTAAAATAATATTTTTATTTTATTTATAAATTAAAAAAATTAGAGACATTATTATCGATGGTAAGATTGGTCGCTAATAATCATTAGTGATGGTATTAGCAATGAAAGTATCGTCGCTAATAATTTTTAAATTTTTTTTAAAAAAATTACATTAAAAAGTAATTAGCAATAGAATTTTTTCGTCTCTAAAGCTATTGCTAATATTCTTTTAGCAATGGTGATTTTTGCCATTGCTAATAGTGAAAATTAGCAACAAAATTTTTTTAGATTGGCTTTTATGATGATATTAGCGATGGTGGGTCTATTAGCGATGGCAAAAGGATTATTAGCAATGGCATTTCATCGTCACTAATAGTCAGGATTCTTGCAGTGATTTACCTCTTTTCTACTATTCTGTAATGTCTAAATTAAACGTCGAAGGGTCCCCACTAGAAATAACTTTGCTAAGAGACTGGATTTGTAGGTTCTCTCCTCTTTCGGTGTGGTGTTAAGCTCTAGCTACCATAGATCTGTCTGCTCCAACACTAGGTTGGCCACTAGATGCAACATATCAATACTAAGTTAGCTCAATCAAACTAAGTTAGCTCAATCGATGACATCCAAACCCAAACCTTTTATTGTGTGACTCAGTTAAGTTTAGTTTTTCATGGTAATGAGACATGTCATAATCTCTATCATCGACATCATCGAAATATCTTTCAATGGATCAGAACTTTTTTGATTCACCAAATTAGAATGATCGATCATCAAAATCATTGTAATCCATCAGTGATATCTAGCAATATATGGTGGCAATCAATTAGAATCAAATGCGAACCTCTCGATGCAACTATCTATGTGATTGGGTTCCTCTATCATGAGCTCCAATAGGATTAGGGTTAAGGTGAATTCATCAAACCCAACATCCTATCATATGATTGAATCATTCAATTCGAATTCAATGTAAAACCCTAATAGAAAACTCTTTTCTATTATATCACACTGCCATGGATATGGGCTTAAGGACTCAATCTTATGATCATCATAGGATTGCTCTTCCAAACTACCAAGGTTGATAGATCTCATCTTGGTGCGATCCAGTTCCTACAATAAACATGCTATAGCCAACATACACCTCAGAATTTTGAATGGCTAGGAGACCAAGTTATGGTGTAGTTAAACTATAACACCCTCAAGGTGAACTATTGATGCACCTCAGATCTACGAACCAGACACACAACTGCAACATCGAGGTTAGTCATCGATGAGAAGGTAAACTCTCTTATAACTGCTCGAGATGGTCATGTTCAGCATCCTCGTTCTCAATGAGTACTTATACTCTCACTCCGGTGTCTCCACACCATAGACTCAAGACTCATCTATCCTAAGAAAGTAATTATACATTAATCTTTTGGATCAATCATCATCCCCATGATGTTTCTATGATCGAGAGTAGTTTATGAGTTAATTATAAAAATTCATGTCTTAAATTTTTCACTCTTGAAAATATGAATTATCATGCCTATTAACTCAAAGGATGTATTACAGACACTTTACATACAATGTGATAGAAGAAAATAATTCTTTATTAATTTTTAAGTCAAAATTATAAAATTGCCTCTAGAATGTGTATTACAAGTGTCAGCCAATCTAACTTTTAGGGCACCCATCTAACAAACTTTCACTTAACCTAAAGCCAATTGGCTACAAATCTAAGTTCCATCTTCTTAAGATGGGCTTCGATCTTTAGCTAGCTCAACGACTTCATCAATGGATCAGTCACATTATCTATGGTGTCGACTCTGTTGACCTCGATGTAACCCTTCTTGAGGTAATCACAGATGAGGTGATATTACTGCTCGATATGTTTTGACTTATGGTGAGACCTCGACTCCTTAGCTAGGGCTATGGCACCATTGTTGTTGCAGTATAAAGGAACAGCATCTGATGGCATCACTCCAAGCTCTACGGTGAACATCTTGAATCAGAATACCTCTTTCACAGCTTTCGATGTTGTGATATATTCTGCTTCCATGGTGGAGTCTGCTATCACAATCTGCTTAAAACTCTTCCAGCTAATAGCACCACCATTGCACACAAACTGACTACCATATGTCGACTTTTGATCATCTATATCAGACATAATGTCTGAGTCTGTGTACCATTGGACCTGGATTTTTTCATTACCAAAAATCAAAAAAATATCCTTAGTCCTTCTCAAGTACTTAAGGACACACTTCATAAAAGTCCAGTGCTTTTTGCCTGGATTCGACTGATATCTGCTCATGACACTCATAGCTTGTGCGATATCAAGTCGCATACACAACATGGCATACATGAGACTCCCTATTGCCGAAGCATAAGGGATCTTGCTCATGCATTTAATCTTCTTAGGTGTGTTGGGATACATCTTTTTAGAGAGATAAATTCCATGACTGAAGAGCACCAATCCTCTCTTGAAGTTTTTTATGTTGAACCTCTTCAGCACCTCCTCTATGTACATCTTCTATGTAGATCCAACATCCTATTCGGTCTATTCCTATAGACCTTTATTTCCAATATGAAGGATGCCTCTCCTAGGTCTTTCATAGAAAACTCTTTTGATAACCATATTTTGATAGATGTCAATATGAGAATATCATTTTCAATCATGAGGATGTCATCCACGTACAATATGAGGAAGACAACATCGCTCCTACCGACCTTTTTGAAGATACAGGACTCTTCATCATTTTTGATAAAATCAAATGATTTGATCACATCACTAAAATGAGCATTCCAGCTCCGAGATGCTTGCTTAAGTCCATATATGGACCTTTGCAATTTGCAGACCTTATGATTACTATCACTGGATGTGAAACCAAGTGGCTATTCCATATAGATATCTTCTTCAAGATATCCATTTAAGAATGCCATTTTTACATCCATCTACCATATTTCATAATCGAAATAGACTACAACAGCAAGTAGTGTACGGATGGATTTAAGCATAGCTACTAGCAAAAAGGTTTTTGATAGTCAATGCCTTTACGCTGACTATACCCTTTCGCTACTAGCCTAGCTTTGAATGTCTCTACATTTTCATCTGTACCTATCTTTCTCTTAAAGATCTATTTACATCCAATAGGTACATTACCTTCAAGTGGATCTACCAAGCTTCGAACTTAGTTTGAGTGCATTGAGTCAATCTCTAACTTCATTACCTCTAACCAATTCTTGGACTTGATATCAGATATCATCTCATCATAGATTTTGGGATCATCACAATGAACCCCATTTTCTATGAGGAACATTTTCTCTATATCCTTTGAAATGGTATCTAAGTACCTCTTAGAAGGATGAAAAATATTACATGATCAATGAGGTGGAGGTAGTATTTGGACTAGCACAATTTGATTGGGTTCCATAGATTTCTTAGCTTGTTGCTGTTTGGAGACTTTCTCCTTGAGCTTGATCTGTCTTCCAATGCCACCATCTTGAATAAACTATTTTTCAAGAAAAATGATGTGTCGACTCACAATTACACTATGGTCTTCTAGAAGATAAAAATAATATCCTAATGACTCTTTAGAATATCCGATAAACCAAGCTCTAAATGACCTAGACTCTAATTTGTCCGCCTACTATCTCTTGACATGGACCGGACAAGCCCAAATTTTGAGGTGGCTTAAACTTGGATTCTTATCATGCCATATTTCATTAGTGTGGTAGGAACGAATTTAGAAAAAATCCTATTCAGTGGGTATATAGCAGTCATTAGACTATGTTCTTAAAGAAACTTAGGAAGATCCATAAAACTCATCATGAATCGGACCATATCTAATAGGGTCTATTTTCTTTATTTTTTAAATTTCGTTGAGTTGAGGCATTCCAGGTAGAGTCCACTGTGAGACTATGCCACTTTTCTTAAGATAGTCTAGAAATTCCTGACTTAGGTATTCGCCTCCTTGATCTGATTGAGGGATCTTAATAAGCCTTATGATTTGCTTTTTTACTTCGTGTCTGAATTTCTTGAAATTTTCAAAGATTTCAAACTTGTGTTGCATCAGAAACACATACCCATATGGAGACATATCATTGGTAAAGATAATGAAGTAGATATAATTAACTCTGACTGGCACATCAAATGGACTGCACACATCTATATGTATTAGGACAAGTAGGTCTGTGGCCCTTTTTCCATGTCCTACAAAAGGAAGCTTGGTCATTTGCCTTGAAGGCATGACTCATAAATTGGATATGACTCAAAAGTCAATGGATCCATTAGTCCAGATTTTTCTAATTTATTAATCTTATCCTCTGCTATATGACCTAGCCTAAGATGCCATAGATACCTTTCGATTAGACTATCTCTAGATCATTTCGATCCTATGGCATTCACATTTTTCTCAACATTAAATATAAAGACATCAACATATAATTGATAGAGATCATTAATTAAGAAATCATTTGCAATTTTATTTCTTTCAAAAAAATAGTATAGTAATCTTTAAGAAAGCTAATTACATAACCTTCTTGTGCTAAATAAGAAACAAAAATCAAATTTCTGCTTGCTATAGACAAATAATAACAATCCCTAAGTACTAAATCTAAACCAGATGGTAGTTGAAGACGATCGGTTCTCATGGCCATAGCAGCAACTCTTGCTTCATTTTCAATGCACAAGATTATCTCACTATCCCTCAGCCTCCTACTCTCCTTAAGACCCTATGTGGAAGTGCACAAGTGAGCACTAGAACCAGAGTCAAGCATTCAACTAGATGCAGAAGAAACCATAAGGTTAGATTTAATTATGAGCATACCTCCAGAAGGATCTGCTTCCTTCTTGTTCTTCAGGCTGGCCAGGTATAAAGGATAGTTTTGCTTTTAATGGCCATCGATGTTGCAATGAAAATAATTTTCTTTATCAGCAGCCTTTTTTTTTGGTTCTTGCTTCTTCTTCTCCCTGCCTTCTACCTTGTTCTTCTTTGCGGACTTCTTCTTCTTTCCAAAAGATTTTCTTTTAAAGGAAGTCCGCTCCACAGCACGAACTAAGCCCTTTGAACCTTTTATTGAAAGCTCAATAGTAACCAGCATATGCATAAGTTCAGCCAAGGTAAATTATAGTTTATGCATATGAAAGTTCATGATGAACTGCTCATACGCATCAGTCAATGACTGCAAGATCACATCAATCTACCGATCCTTATCTAACACGACATCGAGCTTCTTAAGCTCCTCCAGATCCTTGATCATTGTCAAACAATGATCTTGGACCGACTACCCATCATGCAATTGAGCTTTAAAAAGTCTCCAAGAGACTTGATACCAGGTTGCACAACTCTGCTCATCGAAAAACTCTTGCAGGTAAGCCAACATTTGGCAAACAGTCTTGATGTCTTCATGTTGGCACTGTAATTTATGTAATATTGAACCCAACATATAGTATCTAGCTTTATTATCATCGTCCATCCACTTCTTCAGAGATGCTTTCTATTTAGCGATTGGATGGGCTGGTAAGGTCGGGGGTCCTGGTCAATTATAAAGGTCAACTTCTCAGAACCCAAAAAATTTTAAAGTTTCTTAGCCAATCTTTGTAATTGGATCTAGTCAGTCTATGGGTGTCTAGGATTCAGGCTAGTGGGTTTGATGCAAACATTTTTCTATAGAGAGTAAAGTTTCAAGTTAGACTTTGTAATTAGACTTAACCAATTTGATCAAAGGTTTTTTTAAAAAATAAATTAGGCTCCCACTATTTTCTCGGATCCCTACACTCCCTTCACAGAGATGCAAAAATCTCCATGATCATAAATTTCTAGTAGACGGTGCGGTCTTATCGGTTGGCTCACTACCTCACCTAATAGTTATTGGTGATGGATCAATCGATGAGTGGACAACTCTTATCCAATGATTCTCTAATCATGGTGCAACCATATTGGTCTCTAATTCATGAAGTTCATTATGCCTGAAATATTGCTCCAATCCTTAGTTAAGTCAAACTCATCATTTGCACGAATTGGATTCCTGGTTGGGTTCCTTACTATATTCAAAATATTGAGCCCAATCCATCCGCCAACCCATAGCATCCAATGCCTATTAGATATGGTTGTGTCTTCTCAGTGTAACCGAACTACTATAACCAGCCAAGAACAATCAACCCCAAAAAAGGCCCACACATCTACAATGGTGGAAGACCTATGACTTAATATTTTCTTAGAAAGATTTGATTTAGATCTCTTAGACATGACTTGACTTAGTCATAACCATTATGACTAATCTACTGGCATGAGTTATTTTAAATTATTAGCCACCTCAAACCAGAACTTGATCGACCCAAATAGCCAGATAAGTGAGATCGATGGAAAGGATATGCCATTAACTCGATAAGAACGTATTCAGATCGAGTAGCTCTTAATTAAAAATTAATTGATCACATCTGCCAAACTTATCTTAGATACTAAATCATCGAACCAGAATCGATCAGGTTAGCCTACAATCCAGGCTCAAACTATGGAATCAAATTAGGTTCTAACTTGATCGATTACATGCGGCTGTGAGTCGACCTTGACTCAAACTTAATCCTATTGGGTTGGTCAAATCTAAGCACTCTTGATCTGACCTAACCAACTCTTAATTTGGTTTGATCAACCGCTAGACCTAATTGAGCTACCCATACCCAAATCCAAATTTATGAAGGTATCTTAGATCTGAAAATTCATAATTTTTAGATCTAATTGATTTCATAAACTTAATTTTTTTTAAGTTAGGATTAATAAATAAAACATGCATAAAAATTTTAGAATTTTAGGATCTAGAATTTTGTAGAAAAGTAAATTTTTGATTTTTGATTAAGGACAAACATGTAGCACCCCTACATGCCATAAGAGTATCCCATTGCATGGAAAGAGAGAGCCTTTAAATTCTTCTTACTCTTATGACTGGACCACAAAGGAGAATGCCTTAATCAGAAATAATAATTACACTACAAAACTATTAGATTTATAACATATATCACATATAAAATTAAAGATCTAACTATGCATGCTTTGTATACATCTCATGTATCAAAATTTAAACCTACATATGATGTTTTCAGATTTGATAAATTTGATATAACATATAAAAAATAAAATTTTAAATAATCATATCACATAAAATTCTATTCTAGATAATTCATAGAATAATTCTATCAACCTAGTCTAGACATGCATCAAATATATCTCATATTAATTAAAATTTTAATCTACTGATTTTAGATCTGATCACATTTGATGTGATATCTAAAATCATTAATATTAGATCATGAATTAATTAAAAATTAGATCTCTAGTAGATCTGAAGAACTGCAAATGCAGCTCTAATACCAATTGTAGGAAAAACCTAGTTTTCTGCCGCAGGATTGATTTGATCTAAGTAGATCTATAGTAAAAATTTCTAAAATTTTTTTATAAAATCTGATCAGATTTAAAGTTTTCAAATCTAATCCTAATGATTTGATATTAAAAATAAAAATTAAATTAAATCAAAATAATTAGTATTACCTGATTAGGATAAATTGTTCACCTTAATGATGATCTGTCAGCACCCGGGGTTCTAAATCAAGCCACACACGTGCCCGACCTCTACCATAGTCCACCTAGGTTGGTTCTAGACACCTTCTCCTTCTAGATCTGATCTCCAATGATCAGATCAAATTTGGATCTATGAAGCCTTCAAATGAATCTTTAAAGGCAGCACCTTATCCCTTGATGTAGAAACTCGGTCTTTGATCTTTGCTTCAACTTTCTTCAACACTTGGTCACTAAACCAACATCGAATTTGGTATGGACATGGAGAAGAGAGAGAGGTGCACTAGAAGGGATGTGGAGATGGTTTTTGGAGCTGCATATGGGTGTGGATGATGAAAAGATGCAAACCCTAGGGTGCAGGGTTTTTAAATAGACTCTACGCCAACTCTAGAGTCCAATTTGATCAAGCAATCAAATTGCTTGATTAAATTAGATTTTAATCTGATATACCATGATAAACACTAGGTCTCTACGTGGTTTTGTCATCCAAAATTCCTCAAAATTTCCATACAAAAAGGATAAGGGAGGAGGGTGGCGCAAGCAACTATTCTTCCAGAGTCTTTGATCTCATCAAGACTCATTGACCTGGTCAAATCTAATTTATTTCAAACAAAATGACTACAAAAGAAGAATGTTAGACTCAATTGTGTGCTAGCATGATTTTTTTGAATCTGATTGGATCTAATCCAAATCAATTAAACTGAGTTAGTTCAATCGATGACATCCAGACCCAAATCTTTGATTATGTGATCCAGTTAAATTCAGTTTCGTATAATAATGAGACACGTTGTGATCTCTATCATCAACATTATCGAAATATCTTTTGATGGACCAAAATTTTTTTGATTCATCTAATTAGAATGATCTTGATGATCGATCATTCTTTTATTGAAGAATAACTATACATGGTAGAAAACAAAATCCAAATATTCAAAGAAAATCTAATCAAAACCAATTGTTTTGAATTACCAAATGCCTTCTGGACCTAAAAAAAGCATATTGTTGACCTTTCCTATGAGGATAATTTTAATGAAAAACACATACCTACCAAAACTTGAGGAAGAAGAAGAAGAAGAAAGGGACCATCATTCAAATTATTCTCAAAATCCATTAGTAACACCTAGCAGTATATAGTGGCAATCCATCAGAACCAAATGCGAACCTCTCGGTGCAGCTAGCTATATGATTGGATTTCTCTATCATGAGCTTCTATAGGATAGGGTTAAGGTAAACTCATCAAGCCCAACATCCCATCATATGATTGAATCATTCGATTCGAGTCCGATGTGAAATCCTAATAGAAAACCCTTTTCTATTACATCATGCTGCCACGGCCATGGGCTTAAGGACTCGATCTTATGATCATCTTAGGATTGCTCCTCCTCTATCAAGGTTGATAGATTCCATCTTGGTGTAATCCAGTTTCTATAATGAACATGCTATAGTCAACATACACCTCAGGATTCTAAATGACTGGGAGATCGAGTTATGGTATAGTCAAATTATGACACCCTCAAGGTGAACTACTGATGCACCTCAGGTTTAAGAACCAGATACAACTACAGCATCGAGCTTAGTCATCGATGAGAAGGTAGACTCTCTTATAATTGCTTGAGGTGGTCATGCTCAGTGCCCTCATTCTCAATGAGTATCTGTACTCTTGCTTCGATGTCTTCATACCATAGACTCAAGATTCATTTATCCTAAGAAAGCAATCGTACACCAATCTTCCAGATCAATCGCCATCCTCATGATGATCCTATAATTGAGAGCAGTTTATGAGTTAATTATAAAAATTCATGTCTTAAATTTTCAACTCTTGAAAATATGAATTATCATGCCTATTAACTCAAAGGATGTATCACAAATACTTTACACATAATGTGATAGAAGAAAATAACTCTTTATTAATTTTTTTAGTCAAAATTATAAAAATTTTCTTAGAATATGTATTACAAGTATAAATCAATTTGGCTTCTAGGACACACATCTAACCATCTAGGAATTTAAGACTTTTTCACCATTCAAAAGCGTCCTTCAATTGCTCTCTAGTTAAGGCATAAGATGCTTTCGGCTTCAAAAAATTTTCACGTGACACCTTAATCAACTCTAATAAAGGACACTTGCATATGTTCTTCATATCTGCTCAAGTCTTGGGATTGTCCTTCATCTTGCCGTTGACATCCATAATAGTATAGAAAATATTATCAAATATATTCTTCTCAATATGCATGACATCAAGATTATGATGAATCAAATTAGTGGGCCAGTATGGTAGTTCCTAGAAGATGCTTTGCTTTACCTAGTTATGAGTTCTACCAAACCTTCGAGGCCTCTGCTTGTTAAATTCAATGCCAAATGGGGCTATTTCCAATTCAGATACCCTCTAAAATACTTCAATACCACTAAATCGCTAGGGTGCATGGTCCTTTTCTATCTTATTCCTCTTGAAACTATCTTGCTACTTTCGAAAAGAAGGATGCTTAGAAAGAAATTGATGATGACAATCGAACTAGCAGGGCTTACAACCATGCTCAAGCTAAAATGATTTTGTTCTCCATACAATAGGAACATGCTAGCTTTCCATGAGTGCTCCATTCTGACAACATCCCATAAGCAGAAAAATCGCTAATGGTCCACATCATTGTAGCCTTTATCATAAAATTTTGCTTCTTCGATGCATCAAAAGTACAAATGGAAGGAACCAGATCTAGGATTTTAGGGCTAGATTTTAAAACTTTTCAAGATCAGGCAGTGAAAGACTAAAAGAAATCAAAATTTATTCATAAAAAATAGAGAACCCCTAGATCTAAGATCCTATTACATGATTATGGCATGAGATTAAATCAAAAATTAAAACATAAGAAAGAAAAAATCATGTTGATCATATCAACATGCATCTACACTACATCTAATGCAGGTATATAATAATAGATCAAATCTATATTACCTATGCAAGTTAGATGTTCTAACTTACTGATTCAAGCTTGAGGATAATGTTCTGAGCCGTACACATGTCTGGCCTCTAAAAGATGTCCACACGAGCTCATGAATCTTGACTAGAAGTTCTTTGCAGAAAATCAGCACAGTATGCTAGTACTATGCTGATCCTTCTTCGACAGTCGATCTAGTGATTTTTTCTTTTGGATTTAGATTCTTTCAAAGATCAAAAGAAGGAGGAGAGATTTTAGATCTGAGATACTCTCAAAAAAATTCTCAAAAAGAAGAGAAGAGAAGAACAAAGTAATCATAGAAAAAGATCCTCTTCTTCCTCTCTGTTCTCTCACCTAGACACCTAGATTAGTGTCTATAAAAACCCCACGCACAAGAGGTCCCTCACCCTGGTATTCTCATGCCCAAAATCTCTCTCCAAGATCTTGAATATCTCCAAAAATTAGCTCAAAATTCATCCTATATAATAAGATATAGAGGAGTCCTTGTTGGGTCAAATTCTTAAACTAGGAAAGAACAAATATGGTAACTAGTTAGGATGCCCAACACTTAGATGCCCCCTCCTTTGTTTTAGGCATGGACCACCATCATTTGTTGGACAAAAACTCTCCTCTTTCCACCAAAAATTCTAGAGAAAATCTGAAAGTGTGGGCAGCATAGGAAAGGAGGAATTTTGGTTTCTCAAATATGTATCTCATGGAATTTGAAACCAAAATAACTTACCTTCTATGACTTGGTCCACACCTAACTACCAAATAAGAGAGGGAGAGAGAGGGGGGGCATGCATGAGAAAGATTGGAAAGGAGATTTGTCACACAAAATAAAGAGAGAAAGGGCATGGGGGCATGGAATATAGGTGGCGCAAGCAAGGTGGATCCAAGTCTTACTAGGATTCAATATTTGACTTGGTCAAATATGGTTTCTCAAACCAAATCAAACAAGAAGTAATTCAACCCAATTAAATTAGGTCCTAATCTAATTAAAAATTTAATTTAATTAAATTTAATTTTGATTTAATTTTTTAATCAAATTAAAAAATTGGGTTGACCCAATTTCTAATTGAACTAGGACTAGTTCTTTCTTGCACTTGGCATATCCAATAAACTAATTGAACTTGATCCAATCAAGACTAAACTAAATCTAATTAAATCATATTTAATTATACTTAATCTCACCCCTCTGGCTTAATCAAATTAAGCTAATTAGCAATTTAATTGCTAATCAATCCTTCTATAATATTTGCACTAGGTTAAACATCAATTGTATTGATCATTTAACCTTAGAATGATTCTCAATCATTGATCAACCATCTGATCGGATCGTGAACTCTAATATGTATGACCTCATAGATTCAAACCTAAGTTGGTAATATAGAAATAAGTTTTTATACCAGTCGAAGTGACTATCTAGTAATGATACCTGATGATCAGATAGGTCGAATGTGTAGAATAACATCCTTAGAATCCATATGGATATAGTTTCTGTATAATTCATCTCCTAGACCAAAATGCTCATAGGATACCTTAGAGTTAAACTGTCAACTCTGATCAGGTTGTCCATATTATATTTCAAAATACCAAATCCATCTCATGGATTATCTTGGCCAAGGTTTCGCTATATTGAAATACAGTGATACATTCTTCTCCAACTCTTAGAGTAGTCAATTCCATCTTGATCACACACCAACTTTGCAAGTATTTGACTGTGCCCAAAAGCCCTCCATTACTGAATTAAAAATTTAATTAGTCGGTACCAAAGCACGGTGAGTTGCTTGCAAGTCACTAAGGTGATCTCAGGTCTAAGGGACACTTATACCTATATCCCATTAGAGATATTTTCGATAGCAGAATGCTCTAGAGTTGATCACGTTCAGTGACGATGTACCCCTATATTTCAGTTGTGTGCTATACTAGTATCTCCACACTCCTTGGTTAAGAGGACAACCAACCTATATGGCATACAGTGACCTATGCTCGATAGATGCTATCATCCTTATTAACAACCTATCATTTAGTCATGAACAGTTTTAAGGACTAATTGATAAATTCTCTCTTTATTGAACCTAAATCATCCTAAGAAATTCATCACAATAATGGAGTTTGTTAGAAGATGAAAACTTACGATGAAAAATACCAAACATATATTTTATTAATTAATAAATTAATTATAATTATAATATAGCTCAACCGTCAATAGGCTAATGATTAATTTTGGGACACATTTTCCAATATGAATGCCATCAGATCATAACAATTTCAGCTCATCATCAAGAGGCCTTAGATATACATCAATGCTTTTACCAAGATGTCATGGTTTAGGAATGAGTAATGTAAGAAAGATGTTAATTTTTTCATACATATCCTAGGTAGCAGATTGTATGGAGTAATAAAGACTGGCCAACATGAATAAGGGGCTACTACATGACTGAATGGTGTAAAGCCATCAGTAGATAGATCCAACAGGATATTGCATGATTCTTGAGCAAATAATGGGTGGCAAGCATCAAATTGCTTTCATGCCTTGTTGTCCGATGGATGATACATCATATTAGGATGCTTGTGTGGTCCTTCTTTGTGCCACCTCATCTACCCAGCAGTACTCTTGGACAAGTAGAGCCTCTAAAGTCTAGGAGTGAGAGGAAGGTATCAAAGAACCTTGTATGGAATGTCCTTCTAATCCCAATCCTCTTGCCTCGGCTTAAATTGGCTTGCACCGCATACGTCGCATGAGCTCTTCTATTAGTCCTCTTTATAGAAAATCATGCAACCATTACGGCATGCAACTATTTTCTCATATCACATGCCTAATTCTTTCACCATTTTTTTTGAAGCATAGAAGCTTTCAATAAGCTTCTCATCCTTCAGTAGCATTTTCTTTAGTATTGCTACCATCCTATCATAATAATTGATCATCATATTAAACTTGACCTTCAGGTTTAACAATTCTGACACAACTGATAGTACAATGTGTATTTCACATTCTAGCTAAAGTGGTTCATCAGCATCTTTCAGTATACAGTAGAAATTGCCACTGTCAGCTTTTGGATTATCCTCCATATCCTAATTGAGTTCAAGACTAGCCACATCCATAACCATCTCCACCATTCTATTTTTGTCCATGTCCTGCTCGGTTCTAACCTTTGCAACTTTCTCTCACATTTCTTCATGCAGGTACCAATGCTTATAGTTGGGCATAAATCCACTTTTATATAAATGGACAGTAGTTGTATCTCTATCAAATATTTCTCTATTGCCACATCTGTTATAAGGACAATGAGCTCATCCTTGATGTAAGATTGCTGCATTACCAAAAATAAAATCATGAAAGTACTCTACACCCTTCCTATATTCAATAGAAATCTCTCCATTGACTACTTGACGGTCAATCCAACTATGATCCATGATCGACTATCTAAGAATTCTACATATATATAAATATAAGATAATTATAAAATACTATTTTATCATTCAAAATGGCTTACATAGTAAATTAATGCATCCTATCATCAACTAATAGGTAAAGATAGATCTTATCCCATTCAAGAAATGTATTAATTTTATTGGTCCATTATAGTAATTAAATGATATGCAACAGGAGCTGAAAAATATTTCAACATCATTTTTTCTTAGTTCTCCCATGTAGGGAGAATAAAAGTAAAAATCTATCCAAATTTTTTTTTGAATTCTCAGCATACCGTTTGATTACCGTAATGACCTATAGAATTACATGTATTTTTCAAACCATCCATAGTGGATAATCAATTGATTAAAGTACATAATTCTTTTATCTATATAAAAATAAATAAATGTATGGATATCTTAGAATATCTACATCAATCAACCGATAGGTCTATTGTTCCATGCAATGTAAATTTTATTCAAATTAATATATAATTAACGATGTCTAGCATGTGAGAGCGAAATGCCTTTGATGCTATCTATGACCCGAGGCTCGAGCATGTAGGGCATATTGTTAATCCCAAGGATTGATTTTGATGAGGAGCAAGACATTTGAGTATATGGTTGGACTAATGAATTAGTTGAGATCATATTTTAGAATGCATGGTAGAGTATAAAATGAAACATCTCTAAAAGTGCATTTAAGATTCAATAAGGAGATGTTGGAGGCTTTTGAGGCATGAATCACACCTAATGCAGGGCTTAAAGAAGATATTTCAACACCAAACTTAAAGAGAAATTAAATTGAATGAAATATAAATTTTCAGCATAAAAAGGCCTCGAGTCTACCCTTGATTCAGCTTGAGCTAAAATGGCACGAACAAGAAGATGGGCACGTGAGAGTTTTAGTTGGCACGGTCTCGAGCAGAGGAACGAGTCGACTCAAGCTTCTTAAGTCGAAGTCTCAAAAAAAATATAGAGAACATGATTTTCAGGATGAAGTGTAGAATGGTCTCGAGCTGAGGGTCGAGTCGACTCGAGCTTCAACTCAGGATCCTCAAGTCGAAGTCTCAAAAAATATAGAGATTGAAAGTTTTAGAACAAAGTTCAGGATGGTCTTGACTAGAGGGATGAGTTGACTTGAGTTCTATGAGTCAAGATCTCAATAAAATACAGAAAGTGTGATTTTCATGACAAAACTCTCGAGTAAAGAGATGAGTTGACTCGAGCTTCAACTCAAGCTCAAGCAAAGAGATAAGTCGACTCGAGATTTGACTCGAGCTCCAATGACTAGTTTCTGTAGAAGGTTCAGAATTGTATGGATTGCTTCTAAATGACTCTTTTTAGTCCTCTAATGGTAAAAAACATTCCTCCAGCCTACTAAATATTGGGAAAAAGCTACAAAACATCTAGAACAAGTGACTTAACAAATTAATCATCGAAAGAAATCAATAGTAAAGTGAAAAAAATCTAAAATGCTTTGAAAAGAGAACATTCCACTCCCAACTCCAAGAAACATCAAATCAAGAGATTTCTTTCAGCAAGAAGACAAGTTCAATCTTTTCAAAAGCCTCCATTAAAGAAGATTCCACAAGCTTCATCAACTCTCTTGCTCATTAAAAGAGCTTTATTTCTTTTTTATTATTTAATCCTTATACTTCTTATAACATAGCTTCAATAGAGTTTTGAAGCTAAGTGAAAGGTCTATCCAAGCCTAAGAATTGGATTGTAAGCCAGGGATTGGCTTAGAAATTGATTGTGGTTGGTAATCTGATGTAAAACTAACTAAATTTTGGATAGTGAGCCATGAAAAACTATCTGGTTTTAATCTTGAAGAGATTATAGTAAAATTCTCAAGTAAATCTTGGAGAGTGGACGTAGGTGTAAGGAGCACCAAACCACTATAAATTCTTTGGTATTTGTGATTGCTCTTGTTTCTTGCTTTCTATTGCATTTACATTTCTGCACTTCTACATACTTAGTTGTATAAAACTAAAACACACTTCAACATTTTACTAGATTTTAAAAATATCACATAATTTGCTTAAATTTTGAAAAATCCAATTCACCCTCCTAGGTTGTCTTGTTGGGCAATAGGTGGTATCAGAGTATTAGTACTCACTTCATTTGATTTAACAATCAAGAGTTAAGGTCCAATGGCAACCCAAATGAGTGCATCCCTTGCTGAAGTGCAATCGACCAATTGTTCATCCTTATTTAATGGAACAAATTATACTTATTGGAAAGCACGTATGCGCATTTACATTCAAGCACTTGATTATCAACTTTAGATAGTGATAATCAATGGTCCGCACACTCCCACAATTAAAATAGAGGGTAATAAAATTTTCAAATCTGAAAAGAATTAGGATGGGCATAACATGAGAATGATAGAATTAAATGGTAAGGCCATGAATGTCTTATATTGTGCACTAGATCCTAATGAATTCAATAAAATTTTTACATGTGCATTGGCTAAGAAGATTTGGGATAGGCTAGAGGTTACCCATGAGGGTACCAATCAAGTAAAGAAGTCTAAAATAAATATGCTTATTCATAAATATGAATTATTTAAAATAAAAGCTAATGAATCTATTTTTAAAATATTTATTAGATTTATCGATATTATTAATGATTTGAAAAGCCTAGGAAAATCTTATACTAATAGTGAGCTTGTTTAAAAAATTCTTAGATCACTTTCAAAGACATTGGAAGCAAAAGTCACCACCATTCAAGAAAGCCAAGGACCTTAATAAGTTGCCATTGGAAGAACTTCTTGAGTTTCTAATGACCCATGAATTAAACATGAGGCAAAATATGGAGGAAGAAACTAAGAAAAAGAAGACCATAACTCTCAAAACCACTACTTCCAAAGATGATGAAAGTAAAGAATCTGATGAAGAGAAGGATGAAGAAGACTTAGCCATGATTGCAAGAAAGTTCAAGAGGTTTACAAGAAAGAAGAAGCAAGGATTCAAAAAGAAGACCTTCAAGGATGACCCAAGTAAAGAAAAGGAGAAAGAGAAAGAGAAAAAGTTACCCATTTGCTTCGAGTGCAAGAAACTAGATAATTTTAGAATGGACTACCCTCTTCTCAAGAAATCAGTCAAAAAGTTTAAGAAGAAGACGATGATGGCCACTTGGAGTGATAGTAAGGACTCTAGCTTCGAGGAAGAATCACAAGAAGTGCCCAATGTTTACTTAATGACACATCACAAGGAGGTAAATGCTGAAAACTCTTTAGATTTTACTTTTGATGAATTATAAGATGTTTTCACTAAACTTATGACTAAATTTACAAAAGTTATCTTAAAAAATAAAGATTTAAAAAAGTAAAATTTAGAACTTATTCATGAAAAGAAAAGAATTTCTAAACAATTGAATTTGTTAATCAATGAAAATAAAAAATTGAATGAAGAATTAACAAAAAATCAAACCATTTGTAGAGAGATTTACATATAGCTCTAAAAAATTGAATATGTTGTTGAATGAGCAAAAAGCTATTTTCAACAAAGCAGGTTTAGGATTTAAACCTCATAAGAAGCAAAAATTATTGAAAAATCTATTTATCAAAGCTTCATCAAATTCTATCTTAAACATCTCATGTTATTATTATGGTAAAATTGATCATAAATTCTATATATGTGATTTTAAAAAATTAAATAAAAAATGATTAAAATAATTTGAATTTCAAAAGAAACCATGAGTACTAACCCCAAAGGACCCAAGATGGCTTGCGTACCTAAAAACTCAACTTGATTTTCTTATGTAGGAGTGTTTTCCAGCCCGGGAGAAGAAAAGATTTTAGTATCTTGATAGTAGCTGTTCAAGGCATATGATCAGTGATAAATCCTAATTTGTCACTTTTGAACCTAAAGATGGAGTAGTTACATTTAGAGATAATAGAAAAGGACATATCATTGACATCGGTAACATTAGTATCGCTTCTTCTATCTTTATTCAAAATATATTATTAGTTGATGAATTAAAGCATAACTTACTTAGCATTACCTAATTTTGTGATAAAGGATTTAAGGTTATATTTGAATCTTCATTATGCATAGTTTCTAGTCCCAATGACAATGGTATCATACTCATTGGACATAGACATAATAAAGTTCACATGATGTATCTAGATGATCTACACATGAAGAATGATCAATATCTTATCGTAGTGAATGCCAAAGTTAATGAAACTAATTGGTTATGGCATCGCAGATTGGATCATACAAGTATTGTTCTACTTTCAAAATTAATTAAGAAAGAGCTAGTAAAAGGATTACCAAAATTAAATTTTGAAAAGAATCGTATATGTGATGCATGTCAATTTGGAAAACAAACTACAAACTCTTTTAAACCAAAAGGCATGATTTCAACTTCTAGACCCTTAGAGATGCTACACATGGATTTATTTGGACCCACAAGGACCACTAGTCTAGGAGGTAAGAAGAATGGCCTTGTAATTATAGATGATTTTTCAAGATTCACTTAGATAATATTTTTAGCATAAAAAGATGAAGCCTTTCAAGCTTTCACTAAATTTTATTGTAAAGTCTTAAATGAAAAGAATACATCAATTGTATGCATACATAATGACCATGGTATTGAATTTAAAAATCATCACTTTGAAGATTTTTGTCATGAAAAAAAAATTGATCATAATTTTTCTACACCTAGGACCCCCCAACTAAATAGAATAGTAGAAAGAAAAAATCACACATTAGAAGAAATAGCACAAACTATGTTATGTGAAAGTAATTTACCTAGTTATTTTTGGGTTGAAGCTATAAATACTGCATGTTATACTCTAAATTAAGTATTAATAAGACGCATTTTAAGAAAAACTCCATATGAACTTTAGAAAGATAGAAAATTAAATATTAGCTATTTTCATATTTTTGGTTGTAAGTGTTTCATACTAAACAATACAAAAGATCACTTGGAAAAATTTGATGCCAAGTTGGATGAAGGTATCTTTTTTAGATACTCCTCATCAAGCAAGGCATATAGAGTCTTCAACAAGAAAACCCTCGTTGTTGAAGAATTAATCCATGTTATCTTTAATGAATATAATGACAAGTCTTCTAGAAAAGAAGATGCTTTAGATGAGGATGCAGGTCATCTTCATGACAAGATGGATAATGTCACACTAAAAGATGCTCCCAATCAAAATAATGAAAAAGAAGAAAAGAATGAAGAGCCCCCTTCTAGTCCAAAAGAAGAATTACCAAAAGAGTGGAGGTATGCATATGGACATTGTTGGGATAAAATAACCCTTGCCGAAGTCCTTAACCACCAACTCTTGTTCTGAAGGAATTTGCCGACCCTCTCAACAACAAGTCCATACTCCGAAACTTGTTGATGGCACATTGAAGCCCGGCCAGGTGATCTAGAACACTAAAGACAAACTATTATTCAATTAACCTTGCTTCTTAACTTAGAATGAATGACAGGACCAAAGTTCAACCCTTCCAACCTTGATTGGTGATGAGTTTTGAAGATAGTTGAAGTTCTATATTATGGACAGAGTGCTCCTTTCAGTCGAACTTCTCAAGTCATGCTCCTTTCAGTCGAACTCCTTCCAAATAAACTCTTCCAGTCACATTTTTTCTGACAATGCTCCTTCCAGTTGCGCTCTTCCCAATGGCGTTCCTTCTTGACGGACTCTTTTCAAACACACTCCTTTTAGTCGTGCTTCCTCCAGCCAAAGTCCTTCCATTCGAGTATCTTTTAGGACAAGCTTCTCCTAGCCAGTTGTGGATCTTCCTAGTCTATCTTACGCCTATCAACAGGAGCCATCCAAAAGGATCCCATCAAGCTACTGATTCATAACAACTACTCCATGAATGATGGAGCATAGTATTTCAGATCTCAATTTAAGAGACACCTACCTGCACACGACCCAAAATACTTCCAAACTCCTTGAAGCCACTAGATGTTATCCCAACAGACCTTGGTTGGTTACAAGTTTACTGCATATACTGAATCCTTTAACCTATGTTCGAACTCCAGCAAATGGATCTCAACCACCTGCAAGTCATGATAAATGATAACTCATCCTCCATAACAAATTCTACATGGCTTGAGTGGCCCACTACCAGATGATTATGGCTATCACCATCAGTTTGTTACATGCTCCATCTATGAAAGAAACTCTTTAGATATATTTTTCTCTAAGCTCTCTTCCCCTCTCCATTGCTCTGCTTCTTTATTTTTTGAGCACTCCATTCCAATTGGCCACAGAATTGACTTGAGTATCAAAGGATCTTATCGGAGCCACCCACCTCTGGTTAGAACTTTATTTTGCAGATCCCATCAGTGGCCTTGCCTTCCCAACTTCAACTACCTTTGACATCCTCACAGATTTCTACACCAATAAGATTGGCGCTAGAGAAAGGGTCTCTAAGCTCTTGTTCTGAAAGAAGTGCCCAGTCGATTCTGTCTGTCTTTTTCTTCTCTTAATCTTCTTAATCCATCTCTATTTAATCCCTTCTTGCTCTAGAAATGCTCCTAAAGAAAATAACCACCTAGTGGTCTACTGCTTCTACCACCAGATCCAAGCTAGATCCGCCTGTCCCAACTCCATTACCGACAGCACAGCTCCCTCCACCAACAGCCATTATGGATCTTGAATAATTCAACCTACTGGTATAGTAGGTTAGGAGCCTCACCAAAATGTGCAGGCCATGCAGCAGCCCCCGGCATCAATTTTGCTGGAGAAGTCCCTATCGGAGCATCAAGAAGTAGCACAAAAAAAGCCTACCTAGGTGAGCTGGCCTATAACCCCAGGAAGGAGAAGCAAAGGGTGGAGAGCCCTTGTTCTGATCATGATTCCTCTCCTGGAGACACTCTTCCCATCTCCAGCCGGCACCCCTCCAAGATCCACAATCGAGATGATGCTTTTGATCAAAAACTCTAGGAGATGAGCCAGCAGATCGAAGAACTCCACCATGCCACCCCTATCCATGATAATGACATTTGCACTGATCCTCCCCTTCTCTATCCGAATCATGAATGAGCCCATCCTACCCAACTTTAAGCTCCCTCAATTGGAGAGTTATGATGGAACTTCTGATCCGATCAACCATCTTGAGGCCTTCCGAACCATGATGCTGCTCTATGGCACACCTAATGCTATTCTTTATCGAGCTTTCCCCTTTACTCTGAAGGAAGCAGCAAGAAGTTGGTACTTGGGCCTCAAATCGGATACCATTTTTTCTTTTGATCAACTGAGCCATGAATTTATGGATCACTTCATTAGCAGCCATCGCTAGAGACGAGGTTCGAACTTCCTCATCAACATAAAGCAAAAAGAAGTGGAGTCCATTCGAGCCTATATCAACCGCTTCAATACTGCTGCCTTAGAGGTCCAAAATCTGAATCAATCTATTGCTATGGCCGCACTAAAGGGTGGTCTCCAGAAAAATGATCTCCTTTTTTCTTGGAGAAGAAGTATCCCTAAAACTTTACTGACATGCTAGCCCAGGCCGAATGCTATGGTTGAGCAGAGGAAGCCTTCCGACTGAAAGATAAAGAAGCCACAAAAGAGTGGTAGGTGAGCGAATCCAGCAAGGTCGCAACTGAAAAAAATTGAGTGAAGCTCGGCCATGCTCCTAAACCCCTCCTGAGCACAAACAAGCTCATACTCCCTCTCGAGCTCATCAACAAACAAGCCTGGATAGAAAACTAGGGTGGAACTCTCCCCCTAGAAGATTCCATAACTATGCTCCTCTGAATGCCACAAAGATCCAAGTGTTGATGGAAATCAAAGAGCAACTACCAAGGCTAGAGAGGTTGTGGAGTCACCCAGCCAGATGCAACCTTAATAAGTACTGCTTGTACCATCGTGACCACGATCATGATACTAAAGAATGTATCTAGCTTTAGGATAAGATTGAAGCACTGATTAGAAAAGGTCGATTGGATCAATTCAGATGTTTGTCTGAAAGGAGGGAAGATCGATCGAGAGCTCCACCATAGCCTGAATCATCTCAGAGGGATGAGCAGCAAGGAGATCGACCCTTACTTGGCATCATCAATACTATTGTTGGAGGACATCGACGAGGAAAAGTCAGCAGATCGATGGAGCTAGCAAAGAAGCAGCAGACTAAAGAACCTATCACTTTCACTGAGGAAGATGCTCAAGGGATACAGTTTTCACATAATGATGTGGTTGTAGTAACTCTATATATTACAAACTATGATGTATGCCATATTTTAATTGATAATGCAAACTTTGCTGATATCTTATTTTATGATGTTTTCTCTAAAATGTTTATATCTAATAGTAGGATGGGTCCAATGAATTTCTCGTTAGTCAGGTTCACTAGCGACACGGTGCCAGTTGAAGGAATAATAACTTTATAAGTAATGGCAGATCGATATCTAAAGCAATCCAAAGCCCAAGTCGATTTCTTAGTGGTGAAGGCACCCTCTCCTTACAATGCAATCCTTGGCCGATCTGGTTTGAATGCACTTCGGGCTATTTCAACTTATGACATTAAAATGAAGTTCTCAATAAGGCATAAAGTCGGGGAGGTCAAAGGAGATCAGGCACTAGCTCGGCATTACTACAATACTATCCTAAAGGAAGGAAGGCAAGCAGATCCATGTCTAGTGGACTGGCTTGATGCTCATGATGACCTATTTGAAGAAAGGGAGGAACCCATCGATGATCTTGTAGAGGTTCCTTTGAATGTTGGGAATAAGGAACACATTGTAATTATCAGCTCTAATCCGAAAGGAGAAGTTAGAAAGCAGCTCGTCACCTTCTTGCAAAAGAATCTTGATGTTTTCGCTTGGGTGACTGTAGATATGCCTGAAATTGATGTAGAGGTAATGGTACATCGTCTGGGTGTGGACCTTAAGCATCGATCGGTAAAGCAAAAGAAGCACAGCTTTGCACGAGAGAGACAGAAGGCTATCATGGATAAGGTTGATAAACTATTTAAGGTGGAGTTCATCCAGGAAGTGTCTTATCCAGATTGGATTGCAAATATCATTCTTGTCAAGAAAGCTAACGACAAATGGAGGATGTGTATGGATTTTATAGATTTAAATAAAGCTTGTCTGAAAGATAGCTATTCTTTGTTCAGAATTGACTAATTGGTGGATGCAACTTCAGGCCATAAACTCCTTATCTTTATGGATGCCTTCTATAGCTATAACTAAATTCGGATGGCACCAGAGGATGAGAAGAAGAGTGCTTTTATTACTAACCATGGTCTTTATTGTTACAGGATCATACCCTTTGGGCTTAAAATGTAGGTGCCACTTATCAGCACCTGATGAATAAGATCTTTAAGAAGCAGATCGACTGTAATATGAAGATATATGTAGATAATATGCTGGTTAAAAGTCGATCTTTATCAAATCATGTTGTCGATCTTGAAGAGACCTTCAGCATCCTCCAAAAGTACAAAATAAAGCTGAACCCTACAAAATGCACTTTTGGAGTAACCTTGGGGAAGTTTCTGGGATTCATGGTGTCAAGACGCGGCATCGAGGCCAACCCAAAGAAGATCAAAGCCATCCAAGAGATGATCACCTCGAAAATAATAAAAAAAATTTAGCACCTCATAGATAAGGTAGCAGCCTTGAATCGCTTCATTTCAAGGTCGGCGGAGCATTGTATGCCCTTCTTCCAAATCCTTAAATAGCCTAAAAACTTCAACTAGACTCATGAATGCTAGCTGGCCTTTGAAGAATTAAAGAACTATCTCAGTTCACCTCCACTCCTAGACAAGCATGAACCTGGAGAAGAGCTATTCTTGTACCTTGCTATGTCTCCAGCAGCTATTAGAGCTGTCCAGGTTAGAGAAGAAGCTAATGTTCAAAAGCTGATCTACTATATAAGTAGAGTCTTAAGGAATGTAGAAATAAGGTACATCAAATTAGAAAAACTAACTTATATCTTGTTGATTACAGCTAGGAAACTTCGATCTTATTTTCAGAGACACAATTACTCTCCTTACTGATCAATCCATTAAGATAGTTCTTTACCACTCTAATACCTCCAAAAGAATAGCAAAATGGGCAATCAAGTTAACTGAATTTGACATTCATTTTCAGTCTCGACCATCCATTAAAGCTCAAATACTGGTTGATTTTATAGTGGAGTACACTATTCCGAACACGACCGAACTAGAGCATCAAGAAGTTCATATCCTTGGCTCTTCTAAAGAAAAGGCTGATCTCCTTGAAGACTTCTGGGCATTATATGTGGTGGTTCATCTAATGCTTCTTGGGTAGGCGCGGGTTTGATTCTCATTAATCCAGAGGGATTGTGGTCAAATATGCTTTGCACTTTGAGTTTCTTGACACTAACAATAGAGCAGAGTATGAAGCCCTAATTGTAGGACTAAGAATAGCCAAAGAATTGGAAGCAGAACATCTACAAGTTTATAGTGACTCTCAACTGATTGTGGGGTAAGTCAGTAGCAGTTATGAAGCTTAGGAGGAAAGCATGAAGAAGTACTTAGAAAAGGTAAGAAGCTTGATCTCGGCCTTTAATAGCTTTGGCATCTAGTAGATCCCCAGGATAGAGAATGCTAGAGCTCATTTTTTTTCAAAGTTGGCAACCTGGCTCCAAGTGAACTGCTGAAGGAAGTTCTCTTCGATGTTTTGCAGCACCCAAGTTCAAAAGAGTCCTAAGCAATAATGTAGGTCGACCATGAGCCTAGCTAGATTGACTCACTAGTTTCTTATCTCAAGGATAAAGTTCTTCCAAGAGATCCAAAAGAAGCTCAAAAATTGAGAAATCAGACCTTCCGCTATGTCCTGTTAGAGGATAAAATGTATAAGAGATCATACTCCCTACCACTTCTCAAATGTCTTCGATCTTTCGAAGCTGACTATGCCTTAAGAGAAGTTCATGAAGGAATATGCAAAAATCACCTAAGGGCGAGATTCTTATCATATAAGCTACTTTGGAAAGATACTATGGACCAACAATGCACCAAGATGCAATGGATTATGTAAGAAAATATGACAGATGTCAGAAAAATACAAACATTTAGAGACAACTGGCTTCACAGCTCATACCTTTAAATGCTCCATGGCCATTTGCATAATGGGGAATGGATATACTTGGGTCTTTTCTCATGGGCATCAAGACAACGAAAGTTCTTGCGGGTGATAGTAGATTATTTCATTAAGTAGGTTGAGGCCGAACCCCTAGCAAAAATTACTGAAGCTAAAGTATAGGACTTCATCTAGAAGTCAATAGTTTGTAGATTTGATCATCCATGGATACTAGTCACTGATAATGGATGCCAATTCACAGGAGCCAAGTTCGCTGAACTCTATGAAGGCTTGAACATTTTCCACTACTTCACATCATTAGCACATCCATAGGCGAATGGTGAGACAGAGGTAACAAACAGAACTTTGCTTCAAAGGATAAAAGAAAGGCTAGAAAGAGCAAAAGACACATGGGTAGATAAACTTTATCATGCATATTGGACTTACCAAACTACCTAAAGATTGCCTACTGGAGAAACTCCTTCTGTATTATCATTCATAATGAAGGCAGTCATTCCAGTCGAACTCCAACTTCCTTCAGCACGGGTCGAAACATCAAATGAGCAAAGCAACTCATAGGAACTCAGAGCAAATCTTGATCTACTAGAAGAAAAATAAAAAATGGCTCAGATCTAAATGATAGCTTACAAGCAAAAAGTAGCTCGCTACTACAATTCAAGTGTCAGAAATAAGACATTTAAAGTAGAAGACTTGGTGCTTCGACGAGCAAATATCTCAAAATCCTAAAATCAAGAAAAGCTCACCCCAAACTAGAAAGGTCCTTATGAGGTCATGGAAATCATCCAACCAAAAATATATCATTTGAAGGAGCTCGGAGGAGCTGTGCTGCCATGGCCATGAAATTTGAAAAATCTATGAATGTATTATCAGCAACTACATCTCAATAAAATTTTCTTACTTTAATATCTTCATCTTTAGTGAAACATTATATAATGGTAAAGAATTACACAAAATAAAATTGAAGACCTTCGATTCTTAAATAGGAGGTAAAGGAGAGAGGCCCTTTCAATGGTCCTTTTATGCCCTAATAATCT
The DNA here is from genome assembly GCA_006176705.1 of Cocos nucifera. Lineage (NCBI taxonomy): Eukaryota > Viridiplantae > Streptophyta > Magnoliopsida > Arecales > Arecaceae > Cocos > Cocos nucifera. The sequence continues at coordinate 280,204 of QRFJ01001643.1, forward strand.
TGTTAGGAACAGGAGAAGAACCTCATCCTAACAACAAAAAATGCCAACCCCATTAGGAACAGGAGGAGGATCTCATCCTAATAGGAAGACAAGAAAAGAGGCCATTTTAACAGTCCTTTTGTACCCCAATGGTCTTATTAGGAATAGGAGGAGAACCTCATCCTAACAAGAAAAAAGCCAACCCATCAAGAACAAGAGGAGGACTTCGTCCTGCCAGGGAGACAAGGGAAGGGGCCCTTTTAACGATCCTTTTGTGCCCCAATGATCTTGTTAAGAAAAAGAAGAGAATCTCATCCTAACAAGAAAAAATATCAATCCCATCAGGAACAGAAGGAGGACCTCATCCTGACAGGAGGACAAGGAAAAAGGCTCTTTCAACGGCCCTTTTGTGTCCCAATGATCTTGTTAGAAATAGAAGAAGAACCTCATCCTAACAAGAAAAAATGCCAGTCCCATCAAGAATAGGAGGAGGACCTCATCCTGATAGGAAGATAAGGAGAAAAGCACTTTCAATAATCCTTTTATGCTCCAATGATCTTATTAGGAATAGAAGAAGAATCTCATCCTAACAAGAAAAAATGTCAGCCCAATCAGAAATAGGAGAAGAACCTCATCCTGATAGGGGGACAAGGAGAGAGATCCTTTCAACGATCCTTTTGTGCCCCAATGGCCTTATTAGAAATAGGAGGAGAACCTCGTGCTAACAAGAAAAAAGGCAATAGTATCAGGAATAGGAGGAGGACCTTATACTGATAGGGAGATAAGGAGAGAGGCCATTTCAACTATCCTTTTATGTCCTAATGATCTTATTAGGAATAGAAAAAAAATCTCATCCTAGCAAAAAAAATGCCAGCCCTATCAAAAATAGGAGGAGGACCTCGTCCTGATAGGAGGATAAGGGGAGAGGCCCTTTCAACGGCTCTTTTGTATTTCAGTAATCTTGTTAGGAATAGGAGGAGAACCTCGTCCTAACAAGAAAAAAATCAACTCCATTAGAAATAGGAGGAGGACCTCATCCTAACAGAAAGACAAGGGAAGAGGCCCTTTCAATAGTCCTTTTTATTAGATGTGTGCCCTAGAAGATACATTGGCTAAACACTTATAATAAACTTTTAAGGATAATTTTATAATTTTGATTATAAATTAATAAAAAGGTTATTTTCTATCATAGTATGTATTTAAAGTATCTATGATACATCCTTTAAGTCAATGGTAATGATAATTCATATTTTTAAGAATTAAAAATTAAAGACATAAATTTTTATAATTAACTCATAAACTGCTTCCAACCGTAGGATAATCATGAGGATGGTGATTGATTCGAAAGGTTGATGTACGATCATTTTCTTAGGATAGATGTATCTTAAGTCTATGGTGTGGCGATACTGGAGCGAGAGTATAGGTACTCGTTAGAGAATAAGAGCACTCAGCGTGACCACCTCGAGCTGTCATAAGGAAGTCTACCTTCTCATCGATGACTGGCTCGATGCTATAGTGGCGTGTCTGGTTCTTTGACCTGAGATGCATCGATAATTCACCTTGAGGATATTATAGTTTTACTATATTATAACTCAGTCTCCTAGTTATTCAAAATTCGGAGGTGTATGTTGGCTATAGCATATTCATTGTAGGAATTAGATTGCATCAATAGGAGGTCTATCTACCTTAGTAGATGAGAAGTAGTCCTATGATAATCATGAGATTGAGTTCTTAAGCCCATGGCCATGGTAGAGTGAAGATGATAGAAAGAGTTTCTATTAGAATTTCATATCAGACTCAAATCAAATGATTAATTCATATGATGGATGTTGGGTTTGACGAGTTCACCTTAATCATAATCTTATCAGGGCTCAAGATAGAAGAATCTAATCACACAGGTAGTTGCACCGATAGGTTTATTTTTAATTTTGATGGATTGCCACCATATACTGCTAGGTGTCATTAGTTTAGAATGATTTTGATGATCGATTATTTTAATTGTATGAATCAGAAGAGTTCTGGTCCAATGAAAGATATTTTGATGATGTCGATGATAGTGATCGCGACAAGTCTCATTACCATACGAAACTGAATCTAATAAGGTCATACAAATAAAAGTTTGAGTCTAGATATTATCAATTGAGCTAATCTAATTTGATTAATTTAGATTAGATCCAATCAGGTTCAAGATAATCATGCTAGCACATGATTGAGCCTGGCATTCTCCTTCTATAATCTTTCTAATTCGTCGCAACCAAGTCAAATTTGATTTGACTAATTTCTATATCTTGAATGAATTTAATTTTATCTAACTAAAACTAGTCTAGGTTAGATTAATTATAGAAATTAAATCCATTCCTAATGCAATTGAACTAGGATCAAAAGTTGACCCAATTGAAAGAATTGAGGGTTACTTGATCAGATGATTTTAGAAAATTCTATAGAAATCCTTTTGATCTAATTTTTGGCTATGTGAAAGGGATCAAATCATGCTATGGATGTGCCAAATGTTGTGATTTATGGTGGTAGTTTGACTAGGTTTTGATTGAGTTTGATTTGGATTATACTCTTAAGGGAAGAGTCCTAGGCGCAATGGACTTTTCCTTATCTACTCATGTTGCCTCATTTTTGATTGAATTTTGAAGACAAAACTAGATGAAATCTGGTGTTTTGACATGGAGAATAATCCTTGGAGTCCCTTTGATCAAATAATAAGTGATTTGGTCAAAGTGGGACTCTAGGTGGCATTGGGATTAAAACCCCTTCTCACACCATTATGAAGGGATCGCATGAAAATAATTTCCATGCCTAAGTGCTGTCACCCCTATCACATCCCACATACCTCTATCCTCTCTCACCCTCTCTTCTACATGTCTAAAAGGTTAGGCATAAATCTGAGTTGAAGGTCCAAGGTTTTTGGTGCAAGATTCAGGATCTATGCGACAGTGTTCGTGAGACAAATGGGCTGCCTTCAAAAATAGTTTTGAAGAATCTATAGATCAGATTTAGATATGAACTTTAGAGAAAAGAATTATGAGAAGAAGATGTTCAGATCCTACCTGAGTGGATACTACTAGAGGCCAGGCACCTACATGGCTCCTTCTAGAACCTCAGGAATCAACAGGATTATCGTAGGGTAATCAAAATACCCAATAAAATACTTAAAATTAAATCTAATTTAATTTAATTTTTTATTTTTAATATTAGACCATCATGATTAGATCTAAGAACTCTTAGATCTGATTGGATTATAAAAATTTTTGCAGAAAAATCTACCTCAGATCTGATCAGATCTGGACGATCCTACGGTGAAAAATCAGATTTTTCTTCAACTAGTATCAAAGTTGCATTAGCAGTTTTTTAGATCCTTTTTTAGATCTAATTTAATTTTTATTTATGATCTAATATTAAATAATTATATATGTCACATCATATTTGATTAGATTTGAAGTTAAAAAATTAAAAATTATATGATTTAAATCTATAATGTATGAGATACATGACTAGATTAGGAATAGAATTATTCTATGTATAGTCTAGTATGATCATATTGTTAATTTGATTAAATATAATTTTAGATCTATTTTATTTTTATTTTTTTAATGTTATAATTATTATAACCAAATCTAAAAAATAGAAAATATAATTTTTAATTTTTAATTCATTCATATGAGATATAAAAGATGCATATTTACACTAGTTATAGATTAGTTCTATAAACTATCTAGAATAGTTTTATTTTTGATATGATCAAATTTAAAATTTTACTTTTTTTTGGGAGATAAACCTCACTCCCATCGAAGTCCAACTTAGTGCTTAGCCTAATATGGCTGATAATCATGGAAGAGCTTCAATCAAAAATTCTCTTTCCAGCAGCCGAACTCATTCAGTGGCCGAACTCCTCCAACGGCCGAACCCAACCAAACTTCTCAGCGGTCGAGTCCTAATCGAACCCCTTTAGTCGATCGAGCTCCAGTCGAACTCCCTTCAAATTTCTCTTTCAGTCGGGCTTCTACGAAAGCCGAACTCCCTCCGAATTTTTTCTTCAGTTGGGCTTCTACGGGAGCTGAAATCCCTCCGAATTTCTTCTTCAATTGGGCTTCTACGGGAGCCGAACTCCTTCTGAATTCCTCCTTCAGTCGGACTTCTATGAGAGCCGAACTCCTTCTAAATTTCTTCTTCAGTCGAACTTTACGGGAGCCAAACTTCTTCTAGACTCTTCCTTCAGTCGAACTTCTACGGAAGCCGAACTCCCTCCGAATTTTTCTTCCTATCGGGCTTCTACGGGAGCCGAACTCTCTCCGAATTTCTCCTTCAGTCGGATTTCTATGGAAGCCGAACTCCTTCTGAATTCCTCCTTTAGTCAAATCCCTATAGGAGCCAAACTCCTTTCAGGATCCTCCTTCAGACAGGCTTCTACGGGAGCCAAACTCCTTCCGCATCTCTCCTTCAGTCGAATTTCTATGGGAGCCAAATTTCTTCCAGATTTCTTCTTCAATCGAATCCCTATAGGAGCCAAACTCCTTCCGGGCTCCTCCTTTAGTTGGACTTCTATAGGAGCCGAACTCCTTTCGCATCTCTTCTTCAGTCGGATTTTCATAGGAGCCGAACTTCTTTTGAGCTTCTCCTTCAGTCGGACTTCTATAGAAGCCAAACTCCTTTCGTATCTCTCCTTCAGTCGAATCTCTATAGGAGTCAAACTCCTTCCATATCTCTCCTTCAGTCGAATCTCTATAGGAGATGAACTCCTTTCGGACTCCTCCTTTAGCTAGCATTCCTCCCGGATAATCTTCTCTAGTCGTATTCTCTTTGGGAGTCTGAACTCCTCTAGAATTGATATACATCAAAGCTCTTCACCCCTCCATGCATCCTCGAGTGGCTCAGTATCGGACGGCTACGGTCGTCATTATTAGTCCGTCGTAGGCAACAGCGATCCACTATCGGATGGTGATGGTTGTCACCATCAATTTGCTATAGATAGTGCTACAGGCAGTGCCTTCCTCCATGACTAACTCTGTCAGACCTCGAGCGGCCCGTTATTGGGCAGTTGTAGCTGTCACCATCAACCCGCTACAACCTCCACCTATAAAAAGGATCCTCCAGATATATTTTCTCTAAGCTCTAAGCTCTCTTCTTCTTTCCAAAACTCTGCCAAACTCTTGCCTGAGCACTCCAATTCTGTTGGCTAGAAGAGCTAACTTAATCGTTGGAGGGTCCTATCAGAGCCACCACCACCGACTTCGAACGAGACTTTATTTTGCAGGTCACCGATGGTGACCTCATCCTCCTCCACTCCAACTCATTCTGGTATCGACCAAATTCTACATCAACAGAATTGGCGCTAGAGGAAGGGCCCTCTATTCTTGAGGTTTCCTTGTTCTTAAAGGAGTGCTCAGCAACAATCTCTCTCCTTCCTCTTTACAGATCTCTCTTCTTCCTCTCTAGAGTTCTTCCTCAAGAAAAAATACCTCCCAAGAGAGCTTCGATCCAGTGATCGATGGCATCTATAGCCAGATCTCATCCAGACCTGTCTGCTTTCGCTTCAGCCCCGGCAACTCAAGCTCCACCTATAGCCATGGTGGATGCGGAGCAATTCAACCTGCTGGTCCAGCAGGTCCGTGGTCTCATGAAGGTGATGCAGGCCATACATTGGTAGGCCCCAGCACTAGTTCGACCGAAGTAGGCTTCTCCAAAGCCCCATGGTCCTATCTGGGAATGGCCGACTTGGGCTACCCAACCTCTGATCTCCAATAAGGGAAAGTAGAGGATGGAGGGCTCCTGCTCGGACCACGACTCGACCCAGGGGGAAGCTTCACACCTATTCCATCAGAAAACTCTGAAGATCAACGACCATAAAGATCTCCTGGATCAAAGGCTCCTAGAAATGAATCGACGAATCGAAGAGCTCCGCCACACCCCCTCCTTGCACGGTAATGATATTTGCATTGACCCTTCTTTTTCTTAGGGGATTATGCAGGAACCCATCCCGTCGAACTTCAAGCTCCTACAATTTGAGAGTTACGATTGGACCATCGATCTGGTCGATCACCTGAAGGTCTTTTAGATAATGATGTTGCTCCTTGGTGCGTCAAATGCTATTTTATGCCAGGCTTTCTCGTTCACCCTCAAGGAAGTTGTCAGGAACTGATACTCGACACTTAAGTTGGGTACCATCTTTTTCTTTGATCAGATGAGCTATCAGTTCGTGACTCACTTCATCAATAGTCAACATCTGCGTTGAGGTTCTAATTCTCTGATGACCACCAAGCAGAAGGAGGAGAAATCTATCCGAACTTATGTCACCCGATTTAATGTTGCTACATTGGAGGTCCAGAACCTAGACCAATCCATCGCCATGGTCGCACTCAAGGACAGCCTCAGAAGAATGATTTGCTGTTCTTTTTGAAAAAGAAGTACCTCAGAAACTTCACCGATATGCTAGCTCAGGCTGAAGGTTATGCCCAAGCTAAAGAGGCCTTCAAGGCCAAGCATGATGAAGCCTTTGGTAAGTGGCGAATCGACGAGCCGAATGGGCCCACCGAGGAAGGAAAGTTGAGTGAAGCTCGACCGTGTTTTCGAACTTTCTCTGAGTGCAAACGAGCACGAACTCCTCTCCGAGCTCGGAGGTAGGGAAGCTCGGATAGAAGGGCGCGGTAGGGTTCTCCCTAATGAAGATTTTACAACTACGCCCTTCTCAATGCTCCAAAAATTCAAGTATTAATGAAAATCAGGGAGCAACTAACAAGAGCGAAAATGATGCACTCTCACCCCAGCAAGCACAATCCTAACAAGTTCTGCCTTTATCATCATGATTACGATCACGACACTGAGGAGTGTATCCAACTCTAGGATGATATCGAGGAGCTCATTAGGTGAGGCAAACTAGGTCGATTCCTGCGGTGATGGCCTGAAGGATGGAAAGATCGGCCGAAGGCAATACCGCAGCTTGAGCCACCAAGGGGGGAGGATCAATAAAAAGATCGACCGTCTCTCGATATCATCAACATGATCTCGGAGGGACTTCAGTAAGGAGAGGCCAGTGGATCCGAGGGATCAGCGAAGAGGCGGAGAACTCAAGAACCCATAACCTTCACCGAGGCTGACGCTCAGGGGGTTCAGTTCTCCCATAATGACGCGGTTGTAATCTCTTTAAACATTGTCAACTATGATGTATGCCATGTTTTGGTAGATAATGGAAGCTCGATCGACGTATTATTTTATGATTCTTTCCCAAAAATGTTCTTACTCAATAACCACTTGGGGCCAATGAACTTCCCATTGATAGGTAATAGGAACACGATGTTGTCATTAAGACACCGTGTTTATCAGTTTAATCCGACTTCTTAAAATCATTGAAAATGCGTAGATAGCAGTGAGTCGGGTCGAATCCACAGGGAAGGTAGTATTTTAGATTTGAAATCTTTGATTTTTGAAAAGAAAAAAAAAAGAATTTGAGTTTTTGGAATCAAAAGTGAAGTCGAAAAATTAAAAGATGAAAATTAAAAGGTGCAGAAATTTAAACTTGGTACTAAGATCTACTAGTTAGATCTTAGCATCTACTTGTAAAGCAATAATTTAAAGTGCAGAAATTAAATTACAATAAAAATAAAAAGTAAGAAATTAAAGTGCAAAAATAAAACTTTTATTAATTAAAATTTCCAAATTTAAATACATAGAATTTAAAAAAAAAATAAAATAGCTTGATCTCTGATCTTGGATCGGCATTGGCAGAAAGATGGCGTAGAAGCTTGATTCTTCTTCTCGGCACCCGTTACTTCGAAGCAGCCTTTAACCCATAGCCTGGCTTCGCCCTGTACCAAAGCTTCACCTTGATCGGAGATATTGATTTTTGGAGGCCTGGGGTCCTTTTTATAGAGCTAGGAGGGCTGGATATGTTTTCTAAAGGCAATATGGGACTAATAGCCTTTATAATCATCAAAATATAAAGAAATTTGAATCAAAATAGCTCTGATATGACTCTGGTAAATTTGGTAAAATCTGGCCATTCAATAGGAATCCAACGGTCTAAAAATCATCAAAATCGGATGCGTATTGGCCCAGATCAAGTCGGATTAATTTCTGACTGTTGGATCATGCTTGATGGAGGAAATCTGGCCGTAAATTACGCGCCTGAGAGTTTGATCACCGTCGAGAGCTTTCTGGACCGTCGGATCATCGCCTACATCGAGCATTACCGTCGATGGCGATCCGCGTGATGTCTGCAGCTGAATCAAATCCGGAAGCAACCACAGCCGTCCGATCTTAACCACAAACAACCACAACCGTATGATCGCGCAATCACTGTTCCCATGGACCACGTGGATAGGCCGCACCACACACCGCAACCAATTAGCACCTCTGTTGCCAAGCAAAAAGACTAAATTACCCTTATGAGCCGTGATAAATTTCTATAGACCCTTTAGGGGTCTAGGTCCACCACGTGGCAAGCTCTGATTCGCCGGATTTTGCTGAGCTGACGGTCCACACCTAGATCGTGGATCGGTTGATGGCTTCAATGGCAGAGTTGGCTTTGATGGCTTGGTTTGGCTTGGTGGCTCGGCTTGCGGAGCCAGCTGAGCCGTTTTCTTTTTTATTTAATTTTTATTTATTTTATATCTTTAAAAATTCATATCTTTTCTGTTTTAGCTCTGTTTTACTTGAAATTTATTTTGTTGTGATAAAAAAAATAAGCTCTTTCTATTGATAATAAAATTTTATTTTTTATTATTTATTATTTTTTAATTAATTTTTTAATTAATAAAAATATGAATTTTTTAAAAATTATATATAAATTGGTTAATAATTTTTAATAATTAATATAAATTAATTAATAAATTAATACTTTTATTGATAAATTTATGATGCTTATCACACCCCCCAACTTAAGCTTTGCTCGTCCTCGAGTAAAGAAAGAATTTAGTTTTAAATACCTTTTAACTTTAGAGTTTCAAATTTTACCTAAGCAATTTTCAAAATGGCCATTGATATTCAGTAGAGCTTAAATGAGACATATCATTGGGGTATTAATACTTATCAATAGAAAAATTAAGTAAAGAACATTAAATTTTTCAGAACTTTTTCTAAATTATCCTACCTTTATCTCTGATTTGTCTAAACTTTCATATAGGCAGGTGTATTGCTACTTCCATCCTTCATTTATTAATTTTTATTTTTACATTATCCACTTTTTGATGCGAATATCATTGCTTACTTAGGCAACGGGACCCGGTTACTCGGTGGAAAATCAATATTTTTTTTTTTTTTAACATTGTACCACTATTGAGTGTCTTAACTCCTTAAGCTTTCTATTTGATCCATGTAGCGAGTCTTGGGCCAATGACTCCCAAACCAGTTGGCTTTAGGGCACTAGATATAGAATACCCCTTGGGCTTACTAGCTCAAATCAAATAGGCTACGAGTTAAGACTAGCTTTACAACAAACTTCTTTGCCCTTCCCACCTTTTGATGCGAAACTCAATGCTTGCTTAGGCAAAGAGGCCCGGTTACTCAGTGAGAAGTACTTGGAAACTATTTTATTAAAATAAATTTTTATATAAAGAAACGTATAGTATCCTACACAAGCCTATAAAAAGTAGATTTTTCTTTGATGCTATAGAAATAATTAGAAATGCTCCAAGAAAAAACTTTTTATATTCTAGACTTAACTCTTTATTGAATTTTCTTAATACTTGATTCCTCAATATCTCATAGATTCTCTGATCTGTGCATCAATTTTCTTTTAAAAATGCTTAGTTTAATTCGATTCTTAAGCATAATCAGGTGTCTAAATACTAAATACTAACTTTTTTGAGGACTTAAAAAATTTTAAAATTTTTATTTTTCTCTCCCCCCAACTTAATCGATATTGTCCTTAATGGAGAAGAAAAAAATAAAGGATATAATAAAGAACATAGAAAAATACACCTAACTTAGTATATTTTTTGGTCCAGCACATGCCTTTGAAAATTTAAGCTCTCCCTCCATCTTATTCAAATTATCCTAAAAAGAAACTAAAAAGATAAATTAGATAAAAACTAAATATTGGGTTGCCTCCCAACAAGTGCTAAGTTTACCGTCTTTAGCCAGACATAATGCAGCTTACTATCCTGTGTCGAATATTGGATTGACAAATTCCAATGGTTTTGGATTGCCAATCTCAGAAAGTTGATTTATAATCCCATTATTGATATATTCATTATTAATTTTAGGGATATAATTTATGATTCCATTCTCAGACCCATGTTTATTAAGAATTTCTCCTATTTATTTTTCTAAAATGCTCATGAATGGAGTTTTTGTATTAGAAGTTAAGTTTGATTCAATGGGTGCTGGAATGGTGACTAAAGGCAGTTTTAATTCTGGAGGTAAATTAATGTGATCTTGCTTAAACAACTTCATTAACATTTCATAATATGCCTCTTGATTTTTATAAGAAGAACCAGCTTCTAGGGTTAAAGGAAATAGGACATTAGGTTTATAAGTCTCAGGTAAATCATCTATTCTCTTTTTCCCTATTTCTATCTCATTTAAATTGGAACTAGCATATGTACTAATTCTTGGCTCAAGTTCTTCTATGTGGTTAGTCTCAGTACTAACCAGTTCCTCTAAGTTTTCATTTTGACTAGCATCAGTACTAGCCTCTCTCACCTGGTCTTAGTATGGGTCCATAAGAATCCTATAGCTTTTAAGTTCAGGAATTACTTTGGTATTCTCTAATTGAGGATTCTTAAGTGAGACATTAAATTGATAACTTGGTCCAGGTGGTTGGTGGACATTAGGTGGATTGTTTGAAATTGGTAGGTTCGGTAGTTGATCTAGTTCCCTCCTTATGTTAGACTCAACTAATTATCCTATTTGAGCTTCTAGTCTGATGATAGATTGCAGTTGAGTCAGAGTCAATTGTTGAAGTTGATTAAATCTATCATCAGCTAGATTGGTCTATTGAGGAAGTGGGTATGAAGGCTGATTATAATATGGTGGCTGGGTAAACTAACTAGGCTGGCCATTATTATAGACATTATTTTGATATTGGGATCTATTTTGATAATTTTGCTCAAGTAAAATTTGGGTCTGAGCCTGAGTCTGTTGAGATGTCCAAGAAAAATTATGGTGGTTGTCCAATCTGGATTATATGAATTTGAAAATGGATCATTAACCGATTTGGAGTAGCCTTTAGCAGCTTGGACTTGCTCTTGGATAAAAGATGAAAACTGTGCAGTCATAGGACATTCACTCACATGATGGGTTGGGCTAGCACAGATTGAACAAATCTCCTGATAATTAGAAGATAATGTGAATTGTGCAGGAGATTGTTGACCTAAGGTTAGGACTTGATCTAATTTCTGAGCAAGAAAGTCCACTTTATTTATCAAATTTAAATCAATCTTATGACTAGATTCTAGATGTTTAAATTCATGGATCCTTGCCTAGGTTTGGTGGAAAGACAACAAAGCATGGTTAATTGAGTTTTCACTCAGGATTTCAAATAAGGTATAGGCTTCTTCCTCACTCTTATTCATGAATGCACCTTCACAGGATGCATCTACTATCTGTCTGTATTGGTCTCCTAAACCCTCATAGAAAGCTTGAACTATTTGCCACTTAGGCAAACCATGGTGTGGGCATTTTTTAAGAAGTTCCTTAAGTCTCTCCCATGACTTGTGAATCTATTCCCCTGGAAGCTGAGCAAATCCAGTGATAGCTCGCCTCATAGTATTGGTTCGACCTATGTGGTAAATTTTTTTAAGAAATTCACTTTGTAAGTCTACCCAAGTTTTAATTAATCTCCCTATTGTCCCAAGCCAGTATTTGGCTTTGTCTTTTAATGATAAGGGAAATAAAATTAATCTAAGGGCATCATTAGTTAAATTTTTAATTTTCACCGTAGAGCAAATTTCTAAGAATTCATCTAGATGTTTATAAGGATCTTCATTGGTGTTCCCATAAAAAGATGGAAGCATCTGGATTGTAGTCGGCTCGATCTCATAGTGGGTAGCATGAATTTCAGGTAATTGGATACAAGTCGATGGGTTATAGGTAGAAGGAATAAAGTATTCTTTCATCTGCTTAGGTGGTTCTCTAAAATTTTTAGCCATTTGGTTATCGAGTTTAATATAATTCAGTCTTTTAATTTTATGGTTGGGTTCAACTATATCAGGTAAAGCGATTTTCTACCGTGCATGTATTAGTGTAACCCTAACGTGTGATTCAAAAATTATTTTTTTTTAAAAAAAAATTTATATTTTTTATTATTTTATTATATTATTTTATTTATTAATTAAGTTTAATTATATTTTTTTAAAATATTTTTTTAGTTAGTTAAATTTAATTTTTATTTTATTTTATTTTATTTTTTAGAAGAGAAAGAAAAAGAAAGAAAGAAAAGTTCTAAAGAAGAGGTCCTAAGGAGTCCTAGAACTAAGAAGAGAGAGAAGAATTAAGTTTAATTAGGTTTGATGTTGGTTAGCAATCAAATTGGTCAATCAATCCTGACTAAGGGTTATCCTAAATCTAGACAGCTCCTAACTGCCAAGGTCACCTTTAAGCCCTCCAAGTGTAGGATTAGCCAATCAACTAGCCAGGTAAGTGTAAGGTCGGTGGGAGTCCCCCCGTTGCTTGCCTTAGACACCAATTATGCTTGGCCAGGTAAGCGAACGGAATCAATTAGAAACCACCTTCCTTCAGGCGTAGTCGTCCCTGAACCACCTTCTTAGACATCAGTCAAATTGACTTATCCTAACTTGATTCAACTCTTAGGATTCCTTGTCCTATTGAGCTCGAGTTCCTAGGGTTGATGTCTAATTGATTTTAATTTAAAGGCTTAGGTCAATGCAGGATGTTGGTTGGTTGTTTGTGGGCTAAGGAAGGGTGATCAAATTCCCACCTTATCTTATTTAATTGGGTATTGCCCTTAATTTGATTCAATATGATATGCACAAAAAAAAAAATTCAATCAAAGGGTTCTATGCAATTTAAACTAGATGCATGTAACTAATTGTATTCTGAAAAGCTTACCTTGCCTTCAGCAATCATCAAAAAAAATAAAAAAAAATAAAGATAAAAATAAAACTAATATGATGCATGCTCTAAGCAGTTAAGATTTCTAATCTTGTTATGAGATTTTTAATTAGATTTAAATAAATATTTTTTTAAAATTAATTCAAAAATAAAATAAAAATAAATAAATAAAATAAAAAGAAAAGAGAACTAGGGTTAGGATTGATCTCACCAAGCAAAAACTTTTGATTCATTTTGTTCTTTACCTTTTTTTTTCTGCAAAATAATAAAAAAAATTAGCAAGCAATATTTATAAGAAAATAAAAATTTTATTTATAATTTATTTATAGAAAAATCAAAGAGATCAAAAATTTAATATTCGTGCCTTCCCCGGTAATGGCGCCAAAAACTTGATAGGAACGCGATGTTGTCGTTAAGACACCGTGTTTATCAGTTTAATCCAACTTTTTAAAATCATTGAAAATGCGTAGATAGCAGTGAGTCGGATCGAATCCATAGGGAAGGTAGTATTTTAGATTTGAAATCTTTGATTTTTAAAAAGAAAAAGAAAAGGATTTGAGTTTTTGGAATCAAAAGTGAAGTCAAAAAATTAAAAGATGAAAATTAAAAGGTGCAGAAATTTAAACTTGGTACTAAGATCTACTAGTTAGATCTTAGCATCTACTTGCAAAGGAATAATTTAAAGTGCAAAATTAAATTGCAATAAAAATAAAAAGTAAGAAATTAAGTGCAAAAATAAAATTTTTATAATTAAATTTTAGAATTTAAATACAAGAATTTAAGAAAAAATAAAATAGCCTGATCTCTGATCTTGGATCGGCATTGGCAGAAAGATGGTGTAGAGCTCGGCTCTTCTTCTCGGCACCCATTGCTCGAGCAGCTTTAAACCCATAGCCTGGCTTCCGTCTTTACCAAAGCTCCTTGATCAGAGATATTGATTTTGGAGCCTAGGGGGTCTTTTTTATAGAGCTAGGAGGGCTGGATAATTTTCTAAAGCAATTATGGGACTAATAGCCTTTGTAATCATCAAATATAAGAAAATTTGGATAAAATTTTGAAATCAAAATGCTTGATATGCTCTATAAATCTGTAAAATCTGGCCATTCAATAGGAATCCAACGGTCCAAAAATCATCAAAATCGGATGCTATTAGGCCCAGATCAAGTCGGATTAATTTCTGACCGTTGGATCGTGTGATGAGAAATCTGCCGCAAATTAGTGCCTGAGAGTTTGATCACCATTAGGAGCTTTCTGACCGTCGGATCTATTCGCCTGGATCAGCGCTGCTGTCGATGGCGATCCGCATATGTCTGCAGTTGAATCAAATCGCGAAAACCACAGCCGTCCGATCCTAACCGCAACAACAAGCGTCCGATCACGCAATCACTATTCCCATGGACCGCGTGACGACCGAACGCACACTATAACAATCAACGCCGGCGAGCAAAAAGGACTTAAATTACCCTTGTGAGCCGCGATAAATTTCTGTAGACCTTTAGGGTCAGTCGACCACGTGCAAGCGACGTCGGATTTTGCTGAGCTGGCGGTCTACGCCTGGATCATGGACCTACTGATAGCTTCAACGGTTGAGTCGGCTTTGATGGCTTGGCTTGGCTTGCGGAGCCGGCTGAGCCATTTTCTTTTTTATTTAATTTTTATTTATTTTATATGTTTAAAAATTCATATCTTTTCCATTTTAGCTTCGCTTTACTTAAAATTTATTTTGTTGTGATCAAAAAAATAAGCTCTTTCTATTGATAATAAAATTTTATTTTTTAATTTTTATTATTTTTTAATTAATTTTTTAATTAATAAAAATATGAATTTTTCAAAAATTATATATAAATTGATTAATAATTTTTAAAAATTAATGTAAATTAATTAATAAATTAATATTTTTATTGGTGAATTTATGATGCTTATCAAAGGCTTCACTGGTGATGCCGTACCAGTTGAGGGTATAATAACTTTGGTCATGACTGTAGGGCTACGTCCGAAATTGGCTAAGGCATAGGTCAATTTTTTAGTCGTAAGGACTCTGTCTGCCTATAATGCTATTCTCGACTGACCTGAGCTAAATGCACTTCGGATAGTGGTATCAACTTATTATCTAAAGATAAAGTTTTCGATAAGTCACAGGATCGGAGAGGTCAGAGGAGATCAAGCTCTGGTAAGGCACTACTACTTAATCGCCCTACATAAGAAAAAATAGTCCGACCCTTATCCTATTGACGGGCTAGATGTCTGCGATGATCTCATTGAGGAGCGGAGCGAGCCTATGGAGGACCTCATCTCTATACCCTTAAACGATGGAAATGCGAAGCACGTAGTACAGATTGGCTCCAACTTAGGAGACAAGGTTTGGGAGCAACTCGTTACCTTCCTCAGGATGAACGCTGACGTCTTCACCTGGGCCACAGCAGATATGCTAGAAATTGACGCCAAGGTCATGGAACATCAGTTGGCCATTGATCCGAAGCATCGATCGATAAAAGAGAAGATGCGCAACCACGCTCCGGAGAGACAGAAAGCAATCATCGAAGAGGTAGGCAAGCTCCTCAAAGCTAGATTCATCTGAAAAGTTAACTATCCAACCTGGGTCGCAAATGTGGTCCTCATCAAAAAGGCAAACAACAAGTGGAGGATGTTTTAGACTTTAAAAAGCTGAATAAGGCCTGTCCAAAAGATAGCTACCCTCTACCCAAGATCGATCAACTAGTGGATGCGACCTCGGGCCACGAGCTCCTCACCTTCATGAACGCCTTCTTCGGTTATAACCATATATGGATGGCATCGGAGGATGAGGAGAAAACTACTTTTGTTACTAACCATGGTCTTTACAGGGTTATGCCCTTTGGACTCAAAAATATAGAGGCGATGTACTAGCACCTGATCAACAAGATCTTCAAGGAGCAGATCGATCGCAACATGGAGGTGTACATAGATGACATGCTCATCCAAAGTTGAGCTTCTACAGACCACCTCGCCAATCTTGAAGAGACCTTCAGCACACTCAAAAAGTACAAGATGAAATTGAATCCGACCAAGTGCGCCTTTGGTGTGACCTTTGGGAAGTTTTTGAGGTTTATGGTGTCGAGGCATGGAATTAAAGCAAATCTTAAGAAAATCTGAGCCATTTAGGAGATGACTGCTCCAAAAATAATCAAAAAAGTTCAGCACCTAACTGAAAAAGTGGCATCCCTAAATTGCTTCATCTCGAGATCAATCGAGCGATGCATGCCCTTCTTCTGAGTTCTCAAGCAGCCAAAGAACTTCTGCTGGATGGTGGTGTGCCAACGAACATTTAAGAAGCTTAAAAATTACCTCGACTCACCCTCACTACTGGCAAAGCCCGAACCTGAAGAGGAATTATTCCTATACTTAGCAGTCTCCCTAATGGTAGTCCTAGTCAAGGAAGAAGCAAAGATGCAATGATCGATCTACTATGTAAATCGGGTCCTGAGGGATGCAGAGATCAGGTACTCTAGGCTAGAAAAATTAACTTACTCTCTTCTAATTGCTACCAGTAGACTCCAACCTTATATTCAGGGGTACACCATAATAGTCCTCATGGACCAACTAATAAAAGCAGTCCTACATCTAACGGACACTTTCGGGAGAATCGCAAAATTGATGATTGAGCTCATTTAATTTGACATCAACTATTGACCCCGACCATCGATCAAAGTTCAGATATTGATAGATTTTGTGGTAGCATGTACCATTCCAGCTAAAGTTGAGCTTGAATAGAATGAGATCGACACTCTGTTGTCGCAGCTGAGCCTCCCCAAGGAGAGTGCTGACCTTGCCAAAGGCTTTTAGACTTTGTACATGGATGGTTCATCCAACTCCATTGGAGCAGGTGCGGGGTTGATCTTAGTCAGCTCCGAGGGAGTCATCGTCAAGTACGCGCTACACTTCGAATTCCCTACGACTAATAATGGGGCCGAGTATGAAGCGCTGATCGTCGGATTAAAAATAGCAAGAATTAAAAGTAGATCGACTTCAAGTCTACAACAATTCTCAATTAGTGGTCGGCCAAGTTAGTGGCAGCTACGAAGTGTGGGAGGAAAGTATGATGAAATAACTTGAGAAAGTAAAAGACTTGACTATGGCCTTTAGCTATTTTGACATTCGATAGATTTCGAGGATAGAAAATATAAGAGCTGACCTTCTCTCTAAGTTGGCCACTTCAGCCCTAGCCAAACTGCCCAAAGAAGTATTTTTTGAGACTCTGAAGTGCCCAAGCCCAGAGGAATCATAGGTCATTTTGCAGATGAAACTCAAGCTGAGCTGGATCGATCCGTTGGTTGCCTACCTCAAGGAGGGAGTCCTTCTTGATGACTCGAAAGAAGCTCAGAAACTCAGGAGTCAAGCCTTTCGGTACATTTTGTATGAAGGCAGGTTGTATAAGAGGTCGTATTCGCTACCGCTGCTGAGATGTCTCCGACCTTCAGAGGCCGACTTCACATTATAGGAAGTGCATGAGGAAATTTATGGAAGCCACATAGGAGCCAGATCTCTGTCATAAAAACTACTTCAGAAGGAATACTATTGGTCGACCTTATACTATGATTCCATGGAGTATGTCAAGAAATGTGACCGCTGTCAGAAGAATGCAAACATACAAAGATAGCCGGCCTCTGAGCTTACTCCGCTAAGCGCATCTTGGCCGTTCGCATAGTGGAGAGTGGACATACTCAGCCCTTTTTCAATGACATTCGGGCAACGAAAGTTCCTCTTGGTCGCGATCGACTACTTCACCAAATGGATCGAAGCTGAACCACTAGCAAAAATTACCAAGGTCAAGGTACAGGACTTCATCTAAAAGTTAATAGTTTATCGGTTTGGTCTATCCTGAACCCTCATAACAGATAACGGACGTTAGTTTGTTGGGACAAAGTTCATCGAGTTCTGCGAAGACCAAACATCTCCCACCACTTCACATCGGCAGCTCACCCACAGGCAAATGGGGAAGCTGAAGTGACCAATCAGACTCTACTGCAAGACATCAAGACAAGGCTCGATAGAGCAAAGGAGGTCTGGGTGGATGAACTCTACCATGTCCTCTGGGCATATTGAACTACTCAAAAGCTGTCGACTAGAAAAACACCATTCATCTTGGCCTTCGGTATGGAGGCAGTCATCCTGATTGAACTTAAGCTTCCATCAGCATGAGTCATGGCCTTCAACGAGCAGCACAACCTACAGGACCTTAGAGTCAACCTCGACCTACTGAAAGAAAAAAGGGAGGAAGCCTAGGTTCGGATGATGGCCTACAGATGAAAGATGGCCCGGTACTATAACTCCAGAGTCAGAAGTAAGACATTCAGAGTAGGGAAATTAGTACTTTGGCAAGTCGCCGTCTCTCAGCCTTGGAGCCAGGGGTAGCTCACCCCAAATTGCAAAGGTCCGTATGAAGTAGTGGAGGTCATCCGGTCCGAAACTTATCTCCTGAAGGAGCTCAGACGAATAATGCTTCCACAATCTTAGAACTCGAAAAATCTAAGGATGTACTATCAGTAATCTTTCTTCAATAAAACTCCTCTATTTTAACATTGTTGTTTCTTGGTGCAAAAACTATCTGATGATAGGAAAGAAGCAATCAATAGTGGCCATGTTAGAAATAGGAGGAGAACCTCATCCTAACATGAGCGAGTCGAAGGCCCCGTTCATTTTAGATGAGATGGAGGGAGAGGCCTTGACAACGGCCCTTATGTGCCCCCATAGTCCATTAGGAATAGGAGGAGACCTCATCCTAACGTGAGCAAAGTCCGAAGGCTTCATTCATTTTAGACAAGATTGGGGGAGAGGCCCCTGACAATGGCCCTTATGTGCTCTACAGCCCGTTAGAGATAGGAGGAGGACCTCATCCTAACGCGAGCAAAGTTGAAGGCCTTATTAATTTTAGACGAGATGGAGGGAGAGGCCTGACAATGGCAGTTATGTGCCCCCATAGTCTATTAAAAATAAGAGGAGAACCTACATCTAACATGAGCAAAGTTGAAGGCTCATTCATTTTAGTTGAGATGGGGGAGAGGCCCTGACAACAGCCCTTATGTGCCCCCACAGCCCGAGTTAGGAGATATGAGGAGGATCTATCTAATGCGAGCAAAGTCAAAGGCCTTGTTCATTTTAGATAAGATGGGGGAAGAGGCTTGAAACAGTCCTTATGTGCCCCCACAGTCCGTTAGGAATAGGAGGAGAATCTATCCTAACATGAGCAAAATCGAAGGCCTCATTCTTTTTAGACGAGATGGGTGGAGAGGTCCTAACAACGCCTTATGTGCCCCAAGCTTGAATAGGAATAGGAGGAGGACCTCATCCTAATGCGAGCAAAGTCAAAGGACTCGTTCATTTTAGACGAGATGGAGGAAGAGGCCTTGACAATGGCCTTTATGTACCTCCACAGCCTATTAAGAATAGGAGGACCTCATCCTAATGCGACGAAAGTCGAAGGCCTCGTTCATTTTAGATGGGATGAGAGAAAAGGCCCCGACGATGTCCCCATTATGCCTGACAATAATAGAAGATAAAATCTCCTTCAATCTCGATTGGAGAAAAGATCTTTTTCGAGCTTCAACTTCAATGTCAACCTCGACTGGAGATAAGATCTTTTCGAGCTTCAACTACAACTTCAACCTCGACTAGAGATAAGATCTTTCTCGAGCTTCAACTTCAATGTCAACCTTGGCTGGAGTAAGATTTTCTCGGATTCAATGTTACGTCACTAGGAGATAAGATCTCCTTCAACCTCGACTGAAGATAAGATGTCTCCCCGAGCTTAACTACAACTTCAACCTCAGCTGAAGATGAGATGTCCTCCAAGCTTTCAACTACAACTTTAATCTAACTAGAATAAGGATCTATCCCGGCAACGCTTCAATATCTATGCAATAGAAGATAAGATCTCTTCATCTCGATTGGATGATATGATCTACTCCCAATCTTTAAACATAAACTTCAACCTCAGGCTGGGATGAGAATCTCCCACCGAGCTTTCAACTATACTTTCAACCTCAGACTGGTAGAAGATCTTCCAAGCTTCAACTTCAAATCAAACCTTAGCTGGAGATAAGATCTCTCTGGGCTTCAAGTCTAATCATAGGAGAGAAGATCTCCTTCAACTCGGTTGGGAGATATACTTCATAAGCTTCAACCACACTCACAAAGATAAATTTTCTGGACTTTCACTTGGGGATGGGTCCCCGAGCACCTCAAATTCAAGTCACTTGGTGGGAGATAAGCTCCCTGAGCTGAACCACTGAACTAGTACAGAGTCTTGAGGGCTTTTGGCATTTGCCCTTTTTTGCTCCCTTTATTCGAGTTTCAAATCGGGAGTGGGGGACTATTATTGGGGATAACCCACTTTCGCTAAAGTCAGCCTAGTGCTTGGCTTAATGCAGTTGAATAATTCATGGATGGTTCATCGAGAATTCTATCACAGTAGTTGAACTCATTAGTGTGTCGAATCCTCCAGACGAATCAGATCCAAGAATCTTCTCAGTGTGTCAGTCCGCCAAACCTTCAGTCGACGAACTTTCAAATGGTCGAGTTAGTCAACTTTCATGGGATTTCTCTTTTGGTCGGGCTTCGTATGGGAAGCCAAACTCTTTGGGTTCCTCCTTCTGTTGAGCTTATATGGAAACCAAATTCCCCTGTTTTCTTCCTTCAATGCTTTTATGGGAGCCAGACTTCATCAGACTTTTTTTTCTTCAGTCAGCTTATACGGGAGCGAACTCCTCTAGATTCTCCTTTAATTGTACTTCGAATCCTTCAAAATTTCTTTCAGTTGGGGCTTTATGGGAGTCGAACTTCTATTTCGGATCTCCTTCGTTGAGGTTCTATGAGGAGCAAAACGTCCTTGGATTCCGTCTCTTTGTCCGCTTTTTTTTTCCTATGGGAGATGATTTCTTTCGAAGTTCTTCTTCAATTGGATTCTCTACGAGTCAAACTCCCCTTTTCGATTCCTTTTCAGTCAATTCTTATTAGGGCAACTTCTTTTTGGGCTCCTCTTAGAGGGTTTCTCGGGAGCCTGAATTTCTTCGATGTCTCCTTTCGTCGGTTTATATGGAGCCAAATTTTCTAGATTTGCTTCATCGAATCCTATAGAGCAAACTTTCTTCGGGTCTCCTTGCAGTCGGACTTCTACAGAGCTGAACTCTTCCGATCGCTCTTTCAATCGATTTTTCAGGGCAACTCCTTCTGGTTTCTCATTCGTTGGTTCTATAGAGCCATTCTTTTGTATATTCTTCAGTACAAATTCTCTATAGGAGCCAAATTTTCTGGTATCTCACGTTCAGTCGATCTCTATAGGAGCGAAACTTCTTTTTCGATCATTTGGTACGATTCACTTCGGATAATCACTCTAGTCGTATTTCTATTTGGGTCCGAATTCTCCAAAAATTGATATAGTCAAAAGCTGTTAACCCTTCATGCAGATCTGAGTGGATCAGTATCGGATGGTTGGTCGTCACTATCAGTTCCACGAGCGACAGCATCCACTAAATAGAAGTGATGGCGTCATCTCAATTGCTGCAGGCAGCACTCAGTTGGTGCTTACCTCCATGACTGATCTGTAGGACCGTCAGTGGCCCCTACCAGGTGCTGCATTCTGTACATGCAATTCCGCCTACATAGCGATCTAACTATAAAGGTCTCAGTATATTTTCTCTAAGCTTAAGCTCTCTTCTCTTTTTTTTCGAAGCCTCTATTGAATACTTGACTTGAGCATCCTTCTGGTTGGTAGAAAGCTGACTTTGTCGGGTCAAAGGTCCTACAGACCAACACCGACTCCGGACGAATTCATATTGCAGGTACCGATAGGCGGACTTTCTTCCTCCACTCCACTCTATCTAGATAATCAATTTATGCATATAAGTTTTTAAATATGTTGTATTTTGATTTGAAGTATGCGTGGTTTTTGGTGTTATGATACATGAGATGTATGCAAGACATGTATAGGTTAGATCTTTTGTATATGTGATATATGATTTAGATCTAACTAGTTTTATTTTAGAAAATATATTTTTGATTAAGGCATTCCCCTTGCTCATCTGATCATAAAAATAAAATAGGATTTAAAGGCCCTCTCCTTCCATTCGATGGGATGTTCTTATGATGTGTAGGGATGCTACGCGTTCGTCCTTAATCAGAAATCAAAACTTATGGTTTGCAAAATTCTAGATCCTAGAATCCTCAGATTTTGTTACATGTTTTGTTCATAAATTCAAAACTTAATTAAGAATTAAGATTATGAAATTAATTAGATCTAAAAATTATGAATTTTTATATCTAAGACATCTTCATAAAATTGGGTTCGGGCTTACATAGCTCAATTAAGTCTAGTGATTGATCAAATCGAATCAAGAGTTGGTTGGGTGGGATTAAAGAAAGCTTAGAATTGACTAGCCTAATAGGATTAAGTCTGGATCAAGATTGAATCACATTGAGATATGAGTCGATCAAGTCAAGACCTAATTTAACTTCGTGATTCGAGCCTGGATTGTAGGCTAATTCGATTGATTCTGATTCGATAATTTGGTGTCAAAGGTAAGTCTGACAGATATGATCGACTGATTTTTAATTAGAAGCTACTTGACCTAAATATATTCTTATCGAGTTAATGGCATATCCCATCCACCAGTCTTACTTACCTGGCCATTTGTGTCGATCTAGTTCTGATTTGAGGTCGCTAACAATTCGAGCCAACCCATGCCATTGGTTAGTCATAATTGTTATGACTAAGTCAAGTCAAGTTTAAAGAGACCTAAATTAAATCTTTCTAAGAAAATATTAAGTCTAAGATCTTCCACCACTGTAGATATGTGGGTTCTTTTCGGAGTTGATTGTTCTCGACTAGATATAGTGATTCAGTTGCATCGAAAAAATGTAACAATGTCTATTAGGCATTGGATGCTCTGGGTTAGAAGATGGGTTGGGCTCAATATTTCAGATATAGTGAGAGATCCAATCAGAAATCCAATTCATGCAAATGGTAGGTCTGACTTAACTAAGGAGTGGAGCAATATTTTGGGCCTAGTAAGCTTTATGAATTAGAGACTAGGTTTGGATGCACCATGATTAGAAAATCATTAGACAAGAGTTGTTCACTCACTAGTTGACCCATCACTAATAATTGTTAGATGAGGTGGTGAGCTAGTTGGTGGGACTGCACTATCCACTAGAAATTAATAATTATGGAGATTTTCGCATCCCTGCTAAGAAAGTATAGAGATCCAAGTAAATAGTGAAAGCCTAATTTATTTAAAAATAAAATTTTTAAATAAATTGGTTAAGTCTAATTATAAAATCTAATTAGAAACTTTGACTCTCTATAAAAAAATATCTACATCTAATCCACTAGCCTGTATCCTGGACACCCATAGACTGACCTAACCCAACTATAAAGATTGGCTCCAAAACTTCAAAATAGTTTTAGATTTTGAGAAATTAACTCATGTATTGGAACATAATCCTCCCATTTTACCAGCACGTCCGTTTGCTAATCAGAGAGCATCTCTTAAAAAATGGATGAATGAAGATAACAAAGTCAGGTATTACATGTTGGACTCGATGTCTGATGAGCTCCAGTACCAACATGAAGATATTAAGACTAGCCGCCAAAAGTTGGTGCACCTACAAGAGTTGTTTGGTGAATAGAGTCGTGCAGCCAAATATCAAGTCACCAAGAGATTTTTTAAGGCTTAGATATGTGATGGGCAGTCGGTCCAAGATCATTATCTTATGATGATCAAAGACTTAGAAGAGCTTAAGAAGCTTGGTGTCAAGTTAGATCAGGACCTGTAGATTGATATAATTCTATAGTCTTTGACTGATGCGTATGGATAGTTCATCATGAACTACCATATGCATAAACTTCAAAATATCTTGGCTGAACTTATGAATATGCTGGTTACTGCTGAGCTCTCTATGAAAGGTTCGAAGGGCTCAATGTTTGCTATGGAGCAGACTTCTTCCAAGAGAAAGTCTTTTAGAAAGAAGAAAAAGTCCGTCAAGAAGCAAAAGATGGATGGTGGAAAGAAGAAGGTAGAGCCAAAGAAAAAATATTTTCATTGCAATACAGACGGCCATTGAAAGCACAACTGCCCTCTTTACCTGGCCAGCCTGAAAAACAAAGAGGCAGGTCCTTTTGAAGGTATGCTCATTATAGAATCTAACCTTATGGTTTCTTCTGCATTTAGCTGGGTGCTTGACTCTAGTTCTAGTGCTCACTTGTGTACATCTATGCAGGATCTTGAGGATAGCAGAAGGCTAAGGGATGGTGAGATGATCTTATGCGTCGAGAATGGAGCAAGCGTTGCTGCTATGATCGTGTGAACCTACTCTCTTCGATTACCATCAAGATTAGTTCTAGTTCTTAGAGATTATTTTTATATACCTACAGCAAGCAAGAATTTAATTTTTATTTCATGTTTAGCACAAAATGGCTATGTAATTTATTTTCTTAAGGATAATTATAATATTCTTTATGAAAGAAATAAAATTGTAAGTGATTTTCTTATAAATAGTCTCTATCAGTTACATATTGATATTTCTATTTTTAATATCGAGCAAAACATGAATGTCAAAGGATAAAAGCGACCTAGGGATAGTCTAAATGATAGGTATATTTGGCACCTTAGGATAGATCATATAGCTAAAGACAGGATTAACAAATTGAAGAAATCCATGCTATCGAGTCCGTTGACTTTCAAGTCATATCTGATTTATGAATCATGCCTTCATGGCAAAATGATCAAGCTCTCTTTTGTGGGACATGGGAAAAGGGCCATAGACCTCCTCGCCCTGGTACATACAGATGTGTGCGGCTCATTTGATGTGCCGGCTAGGAGCAATTATGTCTACTTCTTCATCTTTACCGATGATCTATCTCGGTACGGGTATGTGTATTTGATGCAACATAACTCTGAAGCTTTTGAAAGATTCAAGAAATTCAAACTTGAAGTAGGAATTAATAGAAAAATCCATTAAGGTTTTTTGATTAGATCGAGGAGGCGAATACCTTAGTCAAAAATTTTTAGACTATCTTAAGGACAATGGTATAGTCTCTCAATCGACTCCACCTAGAATGCCTCAACTCAACAAAATTTCAAAATGGAGAAATGGGACCCTATTAGATATGGTTCGATCCATGATGAGTTTTACGGACCTTCCTGAGTTTTTTTGGGGACATAGTCAGATGATTGCTATATATTTACTGAATAGGATTCTCTTTAAAATTATTTCTACCACACCATATGAGATATGGTATGATAAAAAATCATGTCTAAGTCATCTCAGAATTTGGGATTGTCCGGCCCATGTCAAGAGACAATAGGTAGACAAATTAGAGTCTAGATCCTTTAGAGCTCGATTTATTGGATATCTTAAAGAGTCATTTGGATATTATTTTTATCTTTCAAAAGATCATAACATGATTGTGAGTCGACATGCCACCATCTTTAAAAAATAATTTATTCAAGATGGTGGCATTGGAAGGCAGATTAGGCTCGAGGACAAAGTCTCCCAAGAGCCACTAGCTAAGAAATCTATGGAACCCAATCAGATTGAGCCAACCCAGATACTACCTTCTCCACCTCATAGATCAAGTAAAATTTTTCATCCTCTTGAAAGGTACTTAGGTACTATTTCAGAGGACGTAGAGAAAATATTCCTCACAGAAAATAAAAGTTGTGGTGATGATCCCAAAACCTATGATAAGGCGATATCACATATCGACTCCAAGAAATGGTTAGAAGCAATGAAGTCAGAGATTGACTCAATGCTTTCGAACGATGTCTAGATCTTGGTAGATCCACCTGAAGGTATAGTACCTATTGGATGTAAATGGATCTTCAAGATAAAGATAGGTGCCAATGGAAATGTAGAGACATTCAAAGCAAGGCTCATAGCGAAAGGGTATAGTCAGCATGAAGTCATTGACTATCAGGATACTTTTTCACCAGTAGCCATGCTCAAATCCATCTGCACATTGCTTGCTGTTGCAGCCTATTTTGATTACAAAATTTGGCAGATGGATGTGAAAACGACATTCTTAAATGGATATCTTGAGAAAGATATCTATATGGAATAGCCACTAGACTTCACATCCAGTGATGATGATCACAAGATATGCAAGCTACAAAGATCCATATATGGACATAAGCAAACATCTTGGAGCAGGAATGCTTATTTCAATGATGTAATTAAATCATTTGGATTCATCAAGAATGAGAAGGAGCCCTGTGTTTTCAAAAAGGTCAGTGGGAGCGCTGTTGTCTTCCTTGTACTGTACGTAGATGACATCCTCTTAATTAGAAATGATATTCATATTGACTACAGTCAAAATATGGTTGTCTAAGGAGTTCTCTATAAAAGATCTAGGAGAAGCATCCTTTATTCTAAGAATTAAGGTCTATAGGGATAGACCGAATAGGATGCTGGGTCTCTCACGAAAAATGTACATATAGGAGGTGCTGAAGAGGTTCAACATGAAAAACTCCATAAGGGGTTTAGTATCCTTTAGACATGGCATTCATCTATCCAAGAAGATGTGCCCTAGCACACTTGAGGAGATTGAATGCATGAGCAAGATCCCTTATGCTTCGATAATAGGGAGCCTCATGTATGCCATGTTATGTACACGATCTGATATTTTCCATGCTGTGAGTGTCACGAGCAGGTATCAGTTGAATCCAGATGAAGAGCACTGGACTTTCATGAAATGTATCCTTAAGTAATTGAGAAGGACTAAGGATATGTTTCTAGTTTTTGGTAATGAAAAACTCTAGGTCTAGGAGTATATAGACTTGAATTTTATGTTTGATATAGATGATCGAAAGTCGACATCTGAAAGTCTGTTTATTTATAATGATGGAGCTGTTAGTTAAAAGAGTTCTAAGTAGATGGTGATAGCAAACTCCACCATGAAAGTAGAGTACATCATTGCGTCGGAGGCTGCAAAGAAGGCATTTTGGTACAAGAAGTTCACCATAGAGCTTGGAGTGATGCCATCAGATGCCATCCCTCATACTACAACAACAATGGCATCATTGCCATAGCTAAGGAACCGAAGTCTCATTAGAAAGATAAGCATATCAGACAATGATACCATCTCATCCATGATTACCTTCAGAAGAGATACGTCGAGGTCAAGAGAATTGACTCCACAGATAATGTGACAGATCTGCTGACAAAGCCATTGAGCAAGCAGAAGATCAAAGCCCACCTTGAGAAGATGGGACTTAGATTTATATTCAATTGGCTTTAGGTCAAGTGAGAGTTTGTTAGATGTGTGCCCTAGAAGTTAGATTGGATAAACACTTGTAATACAGTTCTAAGAATAATTTTATAATTTTGATTATAAATTAATAAAAAAAATTATTTTCTATCATAGTGTGTATTTAAAGTATCTGTGATACATTCTTTGAGTTAATGGGAGTGATAATTTATATTTTTAAGAGTTAAAAATTTAAGATAAATTTTTATAATTAACTCATAAACTGCTCCCGACCATAGGATCATCACGAGGATGGTGATTGATCTGGAAGGTTGGTGTACGATTACCTTTTTAGGATAGATGTGTCTTGAGTCTATGGTGTGGAGACATCAGAGCGAGAGTACAGATACTCATTAGAGAATGAGGGCATTGAGCGTGACCACCTTGAGTAGTCATAAGGAAGTCTACCTTCTCGTTGATGACTGGCTCGCTGCTGCAACGGTGTGTTTGGTTCTTTGATCTAAGGTGCATCAAAAGTTTGCCTTGAAGGTGTTATAGTTTGACTACACCATAACTCAGTCTTCTAGCCATTCAGAATCCTGAGGTGTATGTTGGCTATAGCATGTTCATTGTAGGAATTGGATTACACCAATAGAGGACTATCTACCTTGGTAGATGAGGAGTAGTCCTACGACAATCATGAGATTGAGTCCTTAATCCCATGGCCATGGCAGAGTAAAGATGATAGAAAAAGTTTTTATTAGGTTTTCACATTGAACTCGAATAAAATGATTAATTTGTATGACGGATATTGAGTTTGACGAGTTCATCTTAATCCTAATCCTATCGGGACTCAAGATAGAAGAACCCAATCACATAGGTAGCTACATTGAGAGGTTAATTTTTAGTTTTGATGGATTGCCATCATATACTGCTAGGTGTCACTGGTTGATTTTGAGAGCAATTAGAATGATGTTGATGATCGATCATTCTAATTATATGAATCAGAAGAGTTTTAGTCCATCGAAAGATATTTAGATGATGTCGATGATAGAGATCATGATATGTCTCATTATCATATGGAACCAATTCTAACTAGGTCATACAAATAAGGGTTTGGATCTGAATATCATTAATTGAGCTAATCCAGTTTGATTGATTTGGATTAGATCCAATCAGGTTTAAGGTAATCGTGCTAGCACATGATTGAGCCTGGCTTTCTCCTTCTGTAATCTTTCTGATTCATCATAATTGAGTCAAATTTAATTTGACTCATTTTTGTATCTAGAATAGGTTTATTTTTATCTAACTAGAACTAGTCCAGATCATATTAATTGTAGAAATTAAATCCATTCCTAGTGCAATTGGACTAGGGTCAAAGGTTGACCAAGTTGAGAGAATTGAACATCACCTGATTAGATGCTTCTAGAAAATTCTTTAGAAATTTTTTTGATTTAATTTTTGGATATGTGATAGGGATCGAGTCATTCTATGGCTGTGCCAAATTTTGTGATTTATAGTGATGGTTTGACTAGGTTTTGATAGAGTTTGATTTGGATCAAACTCTTAAAGGAAAAGTCCTAGGCATAATGGACTCTTCTTTATCTACTCATGTTGCCCCATTTATTATTGAATTTTGGTGACAAAACTAGATGAGATCTTGTGTTTTGACATGGAGAATAATCCCTAGAGTTCCTTTGATCAAATAATAAGTGATTTGATCAAAGTGGGACTCTAGGTGGCATTGAGATTAAAACCCCTTCTCATGCCATTATGAAAGGATCACTTGAAAATAATTTCCATGCCCAAGTGCTATTGCTCCTATCACATCCCACACCCCCTCTATCCTCTCTCTCTCTCTCTTCTACATGTCTAAAAAGTTAGGCACAAATCTGAGTTGAAGGTCTAAGGTTTTTGGCGCAAGATTCAGGATCTATGCGATGGTGTTCATGAGATGGACGGGCTACCTTCAGAAATAGTTTTGAAGAATGTGCAGATTAGATTTAGATCTAATCTTTAGAGGAGAGATTCATGAGAAGAAGTCATTCAGATCCTATCTGAATGGATACTGGTAGAGGCCAGGCGCGTGCATGACTCCTTCCAAAACCTCAGGAATCAACAGGATCATCATAGGATAATCAGAATACCCAACAAGGTACTTAAAATTAAATCTAATTTAATTTTATTTTAAATTTTTAATATCCAATCACCATGATTAGATCTAAAAACTCTTAGATCTGATCGGATCATAAATTTTTTTGTAGAAAAATTAGCCTCGGATCTAATCAGATATAGATGATCCTACGGTGGAAAATCAGATTTTTCTTCACTTTTGTACCCCAATGATGTTGTTAGAAATAAGAGGAGAACCTCATCCTAACAAGTAAAAAAGTCAACCCCATCAGAAATAAAAGGAGAACCTCGTCCTGATAGGAGGATAAGGGAAGAGGCCCACTTAATGGCCCTTTCGTGCCCAAATGTCCCTATTAGGAATAGGAGGAGAACCTCATCCTAACAAGAAAAAAGATCAAATATGCCAAAAATAGGAGGAGAATCTCATCCTAACATAAGATAGGATATTTAAATATTCAAGAAGAGAGGATGACTTCGTTCGAGCAAAAGTCATGATAAACCATAATCGGGATCAAGGAACCTCATCTAGACACAAAAGATGCGAAGACCCAATCATACAAATCCGAAAGAAACCTACCTAAGGGCCATTGTCTTTGATCAAAGGGTACATGTGTCATGATGAACTACAATAATTATCAAAGGTAGCTCTACAATCACGAACAACAAAAAAGAAGAGAGTGAAAAAAAAAACTACATAAGCATACGACTCTGATGAAGTAATTGAAAAGTAGTGTTTCATTAACGTAAAAAGTTTGATACGTGGAAAGGTCCGTAAGACCAGTTACAAAAGAGAAAAAAGAGAAAAGAAAAAAGAAAAAAAGATGCTGAACTCCTACTCAGAGTCAGACTTCGGGCTCCCAGCTCTAGCCATTACAAGGGAGAGTTTCAGGCCTTCTATTTCTTCTTCGAGCCTCTTCCTCGTCGTCGAGCTCTCCCTCAGCATCCTCTCCTATCTACGTGATTCTTCCTCTATCTCTCCCAATCGCTTTTTAAGAACTACGAATTTGACCTCTACATCCTTGATGGCATCTTCTTGGTAAACCATCTAAATCTTCAGCTACTGTAGCTTGGCTTTTTCCCTTTCATATAATGCAGATAAGTCTTCCATGGTCCCTCATAGGGAGAAGAGTTTGTCCGATTCTCTACTTGAATGGATCTCAGTCTTCTTCGCCAGTAGTTTCTGAAGTCGCATTACTTTGACATTTGATGCTTTGAGCTTCTTTCTATAATCATTGATCTCCTCACTCCAGCAAATCTAACAAGACTTATAATTCTCTTCAGCATCGTACAGTTGTTTCTAAAGATCAAAAAACATTTTCAACCAGTCCCAGCCGATCTCCTCTTGGCTTTGAAACTAAACTACAATTTGTTTCAATTGGTCAATCTTCTCATTTGCTCTGCGGAGTTCAGTCTCAAGGGAGATCTTAATGGATAGAACCCAAGCCTTATCACTACTGAGCTTCTTTGCCCTTTCTAGCTCTTCAGTCAAGTGATGCTTCTTGTTGATATAGTCCATGGCATCCTTCTTATGGACTTGATGGAGGTGGCTAATCTCAACATTAGATTTAGCGTAACTCTTTTTGAATTTTTGAAGCTCTCCTTCTATTTTGCCTAACTTCCTTTTAAGTTGATGGATCTCCCTCCTTAAGTTTTTTAAATGAGCCATCAGGGGAACACCTTGACATAAGGGGTCAGCTTCGATAGGAGACTGCACTTGAAGCATAAAAACTGGACAAGATAGATTTCACAAAAGAAAGAGATTCGCTCCCAAAATAAATTTGTCTTTATTAATCAAAATGTTTCTCAAGTACAGGAAAGAAAACAAATGAAAAGAAAAATACAAAATAGAAGATCTCAAACCTTTGGGGGAGTAGCCGAGGAGTTTGATGCAAGATTGGTCGGCCCCGGCTCTTCAACAACAGGCTCGATTGGGGGGAGGTCGGCCATGGTGGTAGATGGTCCTACCTCTTCATCAGGAGCTCCTTCGATCAGGAAGCTGAGATCAAGCTTGAAAAATTTGTTAGCTATCCTATCCTCGTAGAGCTCGAATCCCTTGATGAAGGCTTCCTAGCTGAACTTGACATTCAAATCCCTCATCTTAGAGGAAACTTTAAACTTCTTTATTGCTTGGGCCTTCACCTTCGACATCTAGCTTGAAACCTGCTCCTTCAATTCAGTGATCTCGGCTTCAACCTTCTTTCTCCTCTCCTCTTCTAAGGCCAAAGCAGCCTTCAGCCCTGCCAACATTTATTCTTCCTTCTTAAGTAGCCCCTGAAGAACCCCGACCTCGACAACCTTCTCTTTTGTGAGGCAGTTGACTTCGATGGCTTCCTCCTCCTGGAGGTGACTAACCTTAGCTTGATGATCCTTCTGAGCCTTCAGTGCTTTTGACCTCAACCAATTCACCATTTTAATGTGGGCAAGCAATTGGTGACCCGACAATAAGGAGTAAATTGGGTTAGGTGCATATAAGAAAAAAAGAAAAGAAAAAAGACAAGATGATTGCTTCAAGAAAGGCCCCAAGGGAATCCCAAGTGTGCTGCTCATAGTCAAAGTCAGCAATTTTGTCTACCACCTTAGGTAGGGCAAATTTATCAACCAAATCCCTGATGATGTCCCAATTGTAGAAGAAATTTTCTTCTAAGTCTTCATCACCATCATCGGACTTACTAGGACGAGCTTTGCATCGTACCTTTATGGTGGTTGACTTCTTTTTCTTCTTTCTTTTTTCTCTCTTTTCTCCTCCAGTAGGAAGCTCTGGAACTTGAACTGTAGTAGGAAGGCTCAAGGATGTAGGAGGCACTACAGCCTCATCAGTAGTGCCAACCTCGGCAGCCAAAATAACCTCGATGCCACCAGCAACCTTAGGAGTAGCGATAGCATTGACAGGTGCTGCAGAGCTTGGAATATCAACCCTTGCCTTCTTTGAACTCTCGCCTGGTGCCTTTCCTTTCCTCTTATGAGCCTAAAGCCCCTTAGCGAGCATTTTGACTACCTTAGCATCCATCTCTGTAATAAAAAAGGGGTCACAATCAAAATATGTATAAATATATATATACGACAAGAAAAATTATGAAATGTAGAGATATACTAGCAAGATTAAGAGGACTCAGGCCCATATTGAGCAATCTGATCTTCTAGAAGTTTGGATAGGATGGGGGCTCGATAATTTCTAAGCTTATCGATAGAGTCAAGATCGTCTCTTTCCAAGCTCAAAGCTTGGCGGACTGAATCCCTCTACCGCCCTCAAGGAGGAAGTTCTAAACTAAGGGATGGATAGAAGACAAAGAACTTCTCCTTCTAGTTATGAATGAAAGAAGGGGCACCTTTAAGCAACCCCTTCTTGCCAGCTTGGGGGGACAGATACCACCAATCCTTGGGGGTAGGATGGTGTTTGAAGGTGTAGTAACTATGGAACAAAGAGATAGTCGGGCAAACTTTAGTCGAGATACGGAGGGAGAGGAAACCTATGATGAACCTAAAAAATTTTGGGACCATGAAGCAAGAAAAATTTTTAGAAAATGAAAAAGGGCCAAGACAAAAGGAGGAATTGGTAGACGAAGCCTAGCTTGAAGAGCTTTGATGTACAAATAGAAATGACCCAGAAAAGGAGCACAAGCTCGATCGTTCGGCCTGGGGAGCTCTAGTTCATACTCTAAAAGCACCCTGTATTGAATCCTAACCAGAGAAAGATCATCAAGATGCAAGGAATAGAGAATGGTCTTAGGTATGAAAACAAGATAAGGTGCTGCACCGAGTTTGGCTTCTATTCTAGAGTCAGGATCTCAAAAATTTGGATCGATCGAGCTTCTAGAATCGATAGACCAAGATGCTTCCAAAGACATTTTGGATCAAAGAGAACCCTAGAAAATCTCCAAAAAAATCAAGAAGAAGAAGAAGAAGAAGATAATGAAGTCTCGAAAGGGAGAAAGAGCAAAGCCTATTGGGAAAATCTGAGAGCCCCCAAACAATGATTGAAAAGCAGAGAAGCGAAGAGGGAAGAGATGAGGAACTAACCTAAAGCTGATGAAGAGCATGGGAAGATGATCAGAAGGATGAGAAACGATCGAGAAAGATGATGATGGCCAAGGATCGTAGCAGACTGTTTGGAGGAGACGAGGAAGCATGGAGCTAGAGGGAGAAGGTACTAGCAGAAATGAGAAATCGGAGGATGAAGAAGGAGTTTAAATAATATGGAGAAGCTTGAAGTGGTTATGATTGTAGATCATCCTCTACCAATTTTAACCCGCCACGTGTCTCATCTGTCGTACCCATTTCTGACACCTGACAAAGCATTTATCGTGCTGTACATGGAGCTCCACGCCAGATGAATTTTCAAAGAAATGTATCTTTTTGGGTCTTTCATGCATTAAGAAGCTTCAGCACCAACTCAAAAAGAGCCAAAGCATTTTGCTGCTCGATAAGCAAGAAGCTGGGAGAGGACTTTGGCTATTATGATTTTTGTACTCCTTCATTTGGAATCCAGACTCGAGAGTAAGGGGACAAGTGTTGGGGTAAAATAACCTCCGTCGAAGTCCTTAACCACCAACCCTCATTCTAAAGGAATTCGCTGACCCTCTCAATAACAAATCCATACCATGAAACTTATCGAAGGCATATTGAAGCCCGACCAAATGATTTTGAATAGTGAAGAAGAACTATTATTTAATTAACCTTGCTTCTTAACATAGAATGAATGATAGGAACAAAGTTCAACCCTCTTGATCTTGATTGGTGATGAGTTTTGAAGATAGTTGAAGTCTTATATTATGGACAACATGCTCCTTCTAGCCAAACTCCTTAAGTCATGCTTCTTTCAGTCAAACTTCTTTCAGATGAACTCTCCCAGTCGCGCTCTCCCTGACAGTGCTCCTTCTAATCGTGCTCCTCCCAGTGGCATCCCTTCCAGGTGGACTCTTTTCGAACGCACTAGTTTCAGTTATGCTTCCTCTAGCTGAAGTCCTTCTATTTGAGTATCTTTTAGGATGAGCTTCTCCTAGCCAGTCACGAATCTACCTAGTCCGTGTTATGCTTATCAGCTGAAACTATCCAAAAGGATCCCATCAAGCCACTGATTCATGACAACCGCTCCATGAAGGATGGAGCACAGTATTTCATATCTTAATTTAAGAGGCACCTACCTGCACACAATCTAGGATACTTTCAAACTCCTCGAAGCCACTAGATGTTATGCTAATAGACCTCAGTCGATTACAAGTTCACTGCATATACTGAAGCCTTTAACCTACATCCAAACTCCAAAAAATGGACCTCAACCACCTGAATGTCATGACTTTAACTGGCTGATCCTTTTCTCATGGCTTTCGAATGTCATTCTTGGCTTATTATGGATTGAATCTCGAGGCACAAGATTCCAACATTCTCCATCTCAACTCGATCTTTGGCTCCACCTCAAATCTGAGAGTTTCCTATATGATACCACCCCCATGTCCTTAGGCTATCGCCTACAGCTCATTGATCGACAAACATGGGAGTCGAGCCAGGCTGCTCGATCCCAAATTGAGTCTCATGCCCAATCCATCTCCACCTGGAGCTCCACCTCACATTGAGCTCCATCTGACTTTTTCTTGTACATGAGAGCATCCACCTTGATTGTGCCATTCTTCTAACTTAATCACCACCACAGCAACCTCTGGTACATTCTAACTCCTCCTGGCTCTGATACCACTATTAGGGTAGATCCACAACTGTAGAACATGGATCACCCATCAAAGATCACCTATAAGAGATATGGCACCATCTGTTGATATGGAAAGATAGAAGAAGACAAATGAACACAACCATATACGTCGTTCGGCCCAAGTGCCTACATCCACAGGATATGCAATGCTTCACTACTGAGAAAGAAAAATAGAGGAGATACAATCTCAACTCATCAACCCTCTCTTAGGATCTAGAAGCACTCATCCATACGATGCTCTCAAAGTAATCCTAAGAAGATCCCCCTCATAGATCTACCAGTCCAGGGCCCTCGACATCCCTGGACACTCTGTGATCCTTTTATCCTCCACATCAAGCCCCAATCAATGTCCCTAGGCTACCCCCCATTTCCAGGACACTCCCAACTTCTTTGATGCTCCTGGCATTCCCTGAGACTCCTAGCTCTCCCTGAGACCTGGTGCTTAATCTCTCCGAGAAGCTTCTGGCATACTATGTTGAGATACTCTCCTTGATTGCTACACCACTGAGCCTCTTTCAGCCTCCTATGACTCCAGAAAGGTGCTACTACAGCACTCCAATGCTCCCTGCTTTGTCTCTATGCCATCTAAGAGATTTTTTTTGAGACTTCTTCTATGGCCTCCCAAAGCTTGGAAGCATCACAAATCCTAACAATCTTCATCTTGGTACCCCAAGCCTTGGCAAACCTAGCTCTGATACCAAATGTTGGCGCATCACCATGGCATCACCTAACTCTGATACCAAGTGTTAGATCTTGGTATCACTCAGACACCACTGTTAGGATAGATCCACAACTACGGAATATGGATCATCCATCCAGGATCACCTGTAGGAGATATGGAACCACCTGTTGCTATGGAAAGTAAGAAGAAGAAATGAACACAACCATATACGTGGTTCGGTCCAAATGCCTACATCCATGGGACATGCAATGCTTCACTACCGAGAAAAAATAATAGAGGAGATACAATCTCAACTCACCAACCCTCTCTCAGGATACAGAAGCACTCACCTATACAATACTCTCAAAGTAATCCCAAGAAGACCCCCCTCATAGATCTACCAGTCTAGGGCCCTCGACATCTCTGGACACTCTGTAATCCTCTTAGCCTCTACATTAAGCTCCAGCCTCTGTTCCTAGGCAACCCCACCATTTCAGAACACTCCTGGCTTTCTTGATGCTCTTGGCACTCTTCAAGACCCCTAGCTCTTCCTGAGACCTAGTGCTTGATCTTCCTAAGAAGCCCCTAGCATACTATGCTGAGATACTCTCCTCGATTGCTGCACCATCAAGCCTCTCTTAGCCCTCCGTGCCTCCAGGGAGGTGCTACTGTAGCATTCTAGCACTTCCCGCCTTGTCTCTATGTTGTCTAAGAGATTTTCCTGAGACTACTTTCTTCTTAGATCGTCTGATCTTCTTATAAGCCCAGATCAATCCAATAGCCATCCGATCAGCTCCCGCATGCTTTTCTGGCTACTAGATATCACACAACTCCATAGACCCAATGACTAGACTTGGTCCATGAATCAGGGACTGTAGATCCCATAAAAAGA
Organism: Cocos nucifera; assembly: GCA_006176705.1. Lineage (NCBI taxonomy): Eukaryota > Viridiplantae > Streptophyta > Magnoliopsida > Arecales > Arecaceae > Cocos > Cocos nucifera. Next base: position 316,808 of record QRFJ01001643.1, read on the forward strand.
CTTCCATATGCATGCCTGTGCACACTATTCATCCATGTTGTTCGCCTTCATCGAGCCGGCTCGGTCCATAGTCAGGTCGGCTCGACTGCATCTCATCTGAGTATAGCTTTCTATCCTCCTAAGAAAGTCGGCTCGGATCCACATCGAGCTGGTTCGATCTCACCCTGAGCCAGCTCGGCTGCATATCTAAGCCAGCCCGACTATATTGGCTGATCCTTTTCTCATGGCTTCTGAATGTTGTTCTTGGCTTTTTATGGATCGAATCTCGAAGCGCAAGATTCTAACAGTAAGAACCCGATCCTATCTTAGAAATGTTAATAATTATTTAGCCTTTGTATCATAAATTAAACCTAAAATAATAGAAAAAGCTGAAAATGACCCATGTTGGATTAATGCTATGCAAGAAGAATTAAATCAATTCGGAAGAAATAAGATATGGACTTTAGTTGATAGACCCAATGACTATCCAATAATTAGAAGTAAATGGATATATAGAAATAAACTAGATGAGCATGGCACTATTATTAGGAACAAAGCTAGATTAGTGGCAAAATAATATAACCAAGAAGAAGGCATTGATTTTGATGAAATCTTTGCCCCCAGTAGCTAGATTAGAAGCAATTAGACTATTACTTGCATTTGCATATTTTATAAATTTCAACTTATATCAAATGGATATAAAAAGTATTTTCTTAATGGTTATATAGTTGAAGAGGTGTATATTGAACAACCACCTGAATTTGAAAATCAAGTATTTCCAAATCATGTGTTCAAATTACATAAGGCTTTATATAGACTAAAATAAGCTCCACGTGCATGGTATGAGAGATTAAACAAATTTTTATTAGATAATGAATTTACTAGGAAAAATGTTGACAAAATCTTATTCTTAAAAAGAAAAGATGATAATCTATTAGATGTACAAATTTATGTGGATGATATCATTTTTTATGCTACTAATGAATTTCTTTGTCAAGAATTTGCCAAGCTTATGTAGGGTGAGTTCGAGATTAGCATGATGGGAGATTTAAATTTCTTTCTAGAACTCCAAATCAAGAAAAATGAAGAAGGAATCTCCATCAACCAAACAAAATATACATAGGGGATACTTAAAAAGTTTGGGATGGAGACCTCAAGATCAATTAATACACCAATGAGTACATCCTGCAAACTTAACACCAATGAGATCTCAAGAGTTTCATATGAATGAAACTCTGTTGCCTAGACACCTACCAGATTTGAACTTTATATTTATGAAAGATTTAATTAGTAATTTGATTACTAATTAACTTAATTTAATTGAGTAATGAGTTTTGGATCAGGTTCAACTGAATTGGATTTAATTGGACCTGACCCGATTAGGTTATGAGATGACCTAATCACCGAGAAAGTTTGTTCCCTGATTTGATTAGAGCTTTGGTTTAATTAATATTTGATTTGATTAAAATTTAATTAAGTTAATTTAAGTCTAAATTAGTTATATTTAATTTGGTCTAATTGGACCTAGATAAATTAGTTTGGATTGGGTCTTAATTGGATAATGTTTTTAAGACTAGTTTGACTATTCTCCCCTGCACCACATCACCCTTGACCTATGCCCATATTTTATACAAGAATTCAGATTCTCATAGTTTTTCTCCATGTACAAGAGGGTGCACACCTATCATTCTCACATCCCAAGTGGATAATATCTAGTTGGTTGCCATTTGAATTCAAATGGAGTTTGAATTTGAATAAGCAACCACCTAATCTTATCCCTCCATGCATTACTCGCTCTATTTGGCACAAATAAAATTAGACTTTCACTAGGGCGTGTGCACATCTAGAGAGAGTGAGAAACCCTCTTCTGCATGAGCCACCTCGTGCATGAGAAAAATCTGGATATTTCTTGAGAGAAAGAATTCTAGTGAGAGGCATAGGGTTCTAGGTGAGTGCTATCCTAGGATTTTAGCCTAGGGTTCGGAAAGGGAGAACGTGAGCTATGAGTGTCGAAAAATCACAAAACTCTTGAGAGACCTTCCTCTACCTCTTCCCTATCTCTGATGATTTTTTAGAGCATCCAAAAAATTAGAAAAGAGAGATAGATCCAAATCAGTCTACATTATTCGTTGAGATTTCCAACATTGAACTACACTCGAAAGGAGTCGATCGAGACCAAAAGTCTTGTGTGGACCATCCATAGAGGCCAAATGCTTTGTGTGGCTATGTCATGATGAGAGGACCTCCCCGACTGAGTATTGATTGCGGCAAACGATAATCCATGCAAAGATATTATGTTCTGAACACAAGTAGTGGTAAATATGATTTACTGCCTATAGTTTCATTTTTGGATTTTTATTCATGCATATATGTCAAATTACGATCCTAAATGTAGGGTTTTATTGATTAGATCACTCACTTTTATGATTAGTTTGATTAATCATTTTACTTCCGTGGCATGTTTTTTGGAAAAATATTTTCAAAATCAAAGCTAGAGACCCTGCAGTTTTTCTTCACACTTATGATAAAAAAATTAGAATAAACTTTTATTCATAATAAATTATTTATATTTATAAGATTAGCTCAATGGTCAATAGACTGATGATTGGTTTTGGAACATATTTTTTAACAATTTTATTTGTCTTAAAGCCACTCGTACAATATCTTATACCTATCTTTGATTTATGATTATTGAACTCCTTTACTACAAAGGCTTTAGTGAATGAGTTGGCCAAGTTCTTCTTTCCAACAATTTTCTGAAGATCAAAAATACCTCGATTCACGATCTTCCAGACAAAATGATAGTGATGAAGAATATACTTCATTCATTAATGTGCTTTTGATTCCTTTGCCTAAGCAATGGCTCCAGTGCTATCGTAATAGAGCAAGACTGGACCATCAAGAGAGGTTGCCACGTTGAGCTCGATAATAAATTTTCTTAGCCACATAGCTTTCTTGGTATCATTGGATGCTATAATATACTCCATCTTACAAATTGAGTCTACCATAGTGTGCTGCTTGTAGCTTTAATTTTCAGCACACAGCTCCACCATTAAGGATAAATACATAACTCGACATTCTTCTACTATCATCATGGTCAAATTGAAAACTAGACCCTGTAAACCTCACAAGTTTCAAATCTGACTCATCATAAACAAGCTTCTAGTCCTTAATATTTTTTAAATACTTAAGGATGGTTTTCACAACCTTCCAGTGGTTCTCTTCTAGATCAAATTAGTATCTACTCACTACTTCTAGTAAGTATGCCACTTTTGGTCTCGCATATGTCAAAGCATACATAATGAAACCCACCACCGAGGTATATGGTATTCCACTCATACGCTCTCTCTTTTGAGGTATTGTTGGATAATCTCTTTTTGAGAGAGAAATTTTATGGCCTATCAGAAGATAGTCTTTTTTAAAATTTTTCATGCTGAACTACTTCAGTACAATATCAATATACATGGACTAGGATTATCTAAGTAACCTCTCAGATCTATCCATATAGATCTTCATCCCTAGGATATAAAATGCTTCTCCCAAGTCCTTCATGGAGAATTGAGATGACAACCAAACCTTTATTCTCTGTAATATAGGGATGTCATTCTTGATTAAAAGAATGTCATCCTCGTATAATAAAAGGAATACAACCACTAAACCATTGGCCTACTTGTCTGCAGGGCTCTTCTCCATTATTAACAAAATCATACATTTTGATCATCTTATCAAAATACATGTTCCAACTTCGAGATGCCTGCTTCAATCTATAAATGGATCTCTAAAGCTTGCATACCTTAAACTCCTCTCTAGATGTGACCCCTTCAGGTTGTATCATATACACCTCTTCTACTAGCTTTTTATTTAGAAAAGCTATCTTTACATCTATCTGCCAGATCTCATACTCCAAATGGATAGCTATTGCAAGCATTATCTAAATGAATTTGAGCATTATCATAGGAGAGAATATTTTATCATAGTCAATACCATAATATTGATGGTACCCCTTAGTAATCAGATAGGCTTTATAGGTCTCCACCTTTCCATCTGCACCCCACTTTCTTTTGAAGACCCGCTTACACCCAATGGATTTAACCCTTCAGATGAGTCAACTAATGTCCATACATCATTGAACTTTTTATACTCCATTTCAAATTTTATGGCTTCAAATCATTTCTTAGAATTGGATCTTTGCATTATATCCATATAGATGATCGGATCCTCATCATTCTCATTGAGCTCGATAGGATCACTATTCTAAATCAAGAAACCATAGTATCTATCCAACTGATATGGTACTCTATCGGATTGTCTTAAAGGTGTAAGTACATTGGATTTTGAGTTTGATCTAATCAAGTACGATTTAGGTTCAGCTAATATATTAGTTTTTCTACCTATCAAACTTCCTCATATTCGATCTTGGAGGCAAAAGTTCCTTCACTAAGAAATTTTTTTTACAAAAAGATTGCCTTAAGGATGACAAACATCTTTTATTCATCAGTAAGGTAGAAATAATATCCCTTGGTTTCTTTTGGGTATCTTATGAAAGTACACTTATCAGATCTAGGTCAAAGTTTGTCTGTCATTAAATATGTTACATAAGCCGGATACTCTCAAACTCTAAGGTGTGAGAACACTGGCTTACATCCTGTCCATATCTCATTTGGTATTTTAGCTATTGACTTACTTAGAATCCTATTAAGAAGGTAACAAGTTGATTCGAGCACATATCCCTAGAAGAAGATTGATGGACTGGCAAAATCCATCATGGAATAGGCCATATCTAATAGAGTCCAATTCCTCCTTTCAAACATACCATTATGTTGTGGTGTCCTTAGAGGAGTCCATTGGAAGAGAATCCTATTCTCTTCTAGATATATCAAAAACTTACTGAAAAGTTATTCATCCTCTGGCTCAGACCAAAGAGTTTTAATACTCTTTTCAGTTTATTTTTCTATCTCATTATAGAATCGTTAGAATATTTCAAATGAATCTGACTTATGTTTTATCAAGTAGATGTATCCATACCTGAATAGGTCATCTGTAAAAGTAATGAATTAGAAATATCCATCTCTAGCACTTGTGTTCATTGGTCCATATACATCAGTATGTACTAGACCTAAAAGCTTATTGTCTCTTTCATATTTTTTAATAAAAGATAACTCGATCATTTTTTCAAGAAGGCAGGACTCAGAGGTTGGAAGTAATTTATAATCACTAACTTTGAGGATTCCCACTTGAGTCAATATATTTATTATGTTCCTGTTAATGTGAACTAGCCTATAGTGTCAAAGATAGATATCAAATACATTATCTATTCTAGGATGTTTGCCAGTGGAGTAGACCATATTAACAGTTGTGATATAAAATAAATTTGATTGCTCAATTATCCAGTGAAAATTATTATGGTATCAACTCGCTCTGATACCAATCTATTAGGATATTGACTCACTCTGATACCACTTATAAGGATCTAGTACCAGGATATTATAATAAAAAAAAGAAAAAATAAAAAAATAAAAAAAAATTAAGTACGTGGATCAGCTCAAGGGCTCGCCTCCATGGGGCATGCAAAGCTTCACTATGAAATAGAAAATTAGGTACAAGAGGAGAACATCCACTCTCAACTCATCGTATACAAATATCTCTCAACAAGAAGCTATCCTCACAAAAGCTCTCTCAAAATCTCAAGAAGATCCTTAGAAGCTACAAGATGCTCTGTCCTCACAACCTCCACACTTGATGCTATGCACTTATTGCTTCTCTCTCTCAGAGGCTGCACATACTCGATACTTTGCCAAGCTCCTCTTGACAGCTACCTAAGCCTCTCTACATGCCTCTCTTGCTACACATGCTATCCTACTGCTCCACAGTATCTTTGTCCTTTAAGTAGGATGAGAATCCTCTTTTCAGCAGTTCACAGGAGTCCTAATAGAGCTCATTCTCCTAATATGAGTCGAACATGTTCTTAATGGAGTCTTAGAATATTTTCAACCTTCAGATCATAACCGCAACCCTCCATAGCCGCTGGATCCTGTGGTCCACGCATAACTTTCATAGACCCCTTGGATTAATCATAATTCGAGTTCAAACAGAAAAACCCTATCATGTTCTATTCGCCTCCATCGAGTTGGCTTAGTCAGGGGTCGAGCTGGCTTGGCTGCATCTCATCCAAACTCCTATTTCTATCTGCTTGAGAGAGTCGACTCGACTGTGGTTCGAGCTGGCTTGATCTCAATCTGAGCTGGCTCAACCACGTATCAGAGCTGGCCCGACTGTTGTGCTAAAAATTGATTCTCTTCTACTGTAAATCGAATTCGAGTCATCAAATTCTAGCAAAACTAGTAACACCATTTAAAATGATATTACATAAATTTTTCTTTATTGAAATTTCATAATCACTTTTAGCTAAAAGGCCTATAGAGATGATATTCAATAAAAAGCTAGGACAAAAGCAATTTTCACTAAGAACAATAGTATGAGACTTGAATATAAGCTTTATGATTCCTAAAGCTAAAACTGGAACTAATCTTCCATCTCCAACGTTCAAGAATATCTTACCTTCTTCAAACCTCCAACTGACATAAAAATCCTATAACAAATTACAAATATGATAAGGGCTTTTGGTATCTATACCCAATCAGTAGTATCATCAATTGAAAAATTACAAGAAGTTATCATATAAATATCTTACCCAGTAATAGTTTGCTTTTTTTTTGGCTTGTTCATGTCTAGTGAGGTAATGTACTAAGGATAGTTTTTCTTCCAATGCCCCTGCTTCTTATAATAGAAGCATTTTGCCTGACTCTTATCGAGCTTGGGATTCTTTGCCTGACCCAGTACAGATGTCCTAGCATGCTCCTGCACCTTCTTGTTCTTCTTCTTCTTTTCTTTCTTAAAGAATCGACAATCAAAAGAAGATCCTCCCACTATATTCATTGACTCCTTGTAGAGCTGGTGATCCTTCTCAAAGTTTTGCACAACCCTAGCTAACTGTGGTAGTTAACTACAGGCTATGTCATTCTAAAATAAGTAAGAAAGGGGAGGTAGGGCTTGGGTAAGAAGTCTAGTATAGCATCTTTTTCAAGCTGCTCAAGCAAGGAAAAGCCAAGCTTGCTTAGGCACTTAATGATCTCGATCATGTATGATACATGATCGTTGACTAATGCCCCATCCATCATCTGGGCATTGAAGATGGCATAACTAATCATGTATCTCTCAACATCGTTGGGAGTGCTAAAAGACTCATTCAACATTTGAAGTATGTCTTTTGGCTCAGTATTCTCGAATTTGAGACTAAATTGATCGCTTATAGCCACTAGCATGATGCAACAAATCGTAGTTCAGTTATTGAGCCACTTCTGATAAGTATCTCGGACTGTCCCACGTGCATTCGGAACTAGCTCCTCAAGTACTTGATAAGAGTATGATGTGGTCGTTAAGACACCATATTTATCAGTTTAATTCTGACTTTTTAAATTAATTAAAAATAGGTAGTAATGAGTTGGGTCGAATCCATAGAGAAGATAGTATTTTAGTTTTAAAATTTTTGATTTTATAAAAAAAGATAAAATTAAAGTCAAAAAATAAAAATTAAAATTACATAAAATTAAATAATAAAATTTTAAAGAGTATAAAAATAAAATTTGGATACTAAGATCTACTACCTACTTGCAAATAAAAATGGAATAATTAAATTTGAAACAAAAATAAAGTGCATGAAATTTAAATGGTGGAAAAGTAAATTTGCATTAATTAAAGGTTTAGAATTTAAATACATAAAATTTGAAAAGAAAAGAAAAAGAAAAATAAAAATTAAAGATAAGCTGATCTTTGATCTTGGATCGTCATTGGTGTTGAAATGGTTTAGAAGTCAGCTCTTCCTTTCGGCACCGTCTACCTCGAAGCAGCCTCTAACCCAAGCATGGCTCCCACCCTAGACCATCACCTTTCCATGATCGAAGATAGTTGATTTTGTTGGGCTGGAGTCCTACAAATAGAGTTAGGAGGGCTGGAACCTTTGTTTTTAGCTAATATGGGATTAAAGAGGAGTTTTAATCAAAAAATATGAAGAAATCCTAGCAAAAATTGTATTAAAATAGCCCTTGGATGAATTCTACTGAGTTTCCTGAATTCTAGCTGTTAGATCTTGATCAAACAATTCTAAAATTATCAAAAATCAAGTTTTAAAAGCCTAGATCAAGTTGGATTAAATTATGGCTGTTGGATTGAGCAATTGGATGGTTCTGGGCCATTAGATCGTGTAGATGGGAAGCTAGAAAATCGAATCAGAATAGAAAAAAACCTGGAAAGTCGGATCTGGACTGCAAACCACTAGGATCATCAAATGGCGCAATTACTGTAACTATGGACCCTATAGATCGAGTGGACCGCAGACTGCAATCAATCAGCATGCACCACGTCCTACGAAATTTTCATTTTGCTCCTATATGCCATGATGAATTTTCTATAAATCTCTTAATGATCTTGGTCTACCACGTGGTATCTTCTGATTCACTATCTTTTACTGAGTTAGCGATCCATGCCTGATTTTGTGGATCGATGGGTCAGCTATGTGGCTAAGCCGGCTTGAGCGGCGTGCCGACTGAGCTAGGATGCATCGATTGAGTTGCTTTCAATGGCTTGGCTGGGCGTGCCGGCTTGGTTAGGTGAGCTGACTGAGCCATTTTATTTTTTTTATTTTTTCTTTGAAATTCATATTGAATCTATTTTAATTCTAATTTAGTCCAAACTTATTTCATTGTGATAAAAAAATGAGCTCTATCCATTGATGAATATTTTTCTAAAAATAATAAATAAAAATATTTAATTCTTAAAATAAAGATTAATTAATTAATAAATTAATACTTTTATAGGTAAATTTATGGTACTTATCAGTGTCGAATCAATCAAAATATATAGAATCCATTTTGATCTATGACAATCTTTAACTTTCGATACCAACTATCGAAGTTAGATCCCATTAATTTATCATTGTGCAACAATGATCGGAGCAATAGGATAATGGCCATAACTACATAAAGAAAAATCAAAAATTTAATTAGTATATGATTTATTAAGCCTGAGACTTGAACTTTAGACAAAAGTTCTTCCACTATTTTATATGAATTGTTAGCCTCCGCTTTTAATTCAAGAAATTATCCTAATTTTTTAGTGGATACTAGAATCCACACAGACTGCACATAAATCTGACTTTGGTCAGACAATCGACGTGCATCTATGGATAGATTTTTATTCAAGTATTTCTAAAATAATTTTTAATAATTTAATTTTATTCTAAAAATCTAATTAGTAGGCTTTGGTCTCCACTAAAAAGATCCAGTTAGGTCCAACCATTAACATGACCATACTTGGTCCATCTAACTAGTGAATGATTAAGCCTGATTTTGGTCGATCAACCTAAACACCATTTAGAGCAACACGATCAAATAATCATATTATGAATGATAATTTCAATAGTCGATAAGCACTAGGCCTTTGGGCCTCCAATGATTATCGACCTAGTAGATCCATTAACACTCAACTTAATGGGAGGTTATGATATAGTTATCACCATAATAATTTTATTTTAAGGATCTAATAAGTTTAGAGGATTTGGTTAACTTGTTTTAAGAAAAGAGAGAAGATGAACCAGCTAATCATGATCCTTCCATTAACTTCACTAAGTTATATTAATGGAGATCATAGATAAGCTGATCTAAGGGTAGCTAAATCAGTCACACTGATTTACCTAGTTGATATGGGTCGGCTCAAATTATCAAGTGATCTGATCAAAACATAATTTCATCAAGATGGTTAGATAAGTGAGATCGGTGGGAGAGATATGCCATTAACACATCAAAGATTGAATCAATGCAAGTAGCTCCCAATTAAAGATCATAGGTCTAAACTGCCAAAGTTACCTTAGATACCAAATTGGTTAATTAGTTTTGATTGAATCCGCCTAACAGTTCGGGCTATACCACTTATTCAAGAATCAAGTCTATTTGGTTCTTGTTAAAGACATGGACTTGACTAACTACAACTATTGCAATTGATCTAGAGTTTCCTTGACCTAATCTAAGACAACACTTGATTAGATTTAGTCAATTACTCTAGTTAAGTTCATTCTTTAATCTAACCTTAGGTCTAATCCAATTAATGGACCTAATTCACACTAACCCATTAACCCATGTGTTATGATTTTTGTCTTAGGATCTTTAATTCATAATTCTAAATCCTAATTTGTAACCCTTAATTCTTAATTAAGTATTAGGCTGATGGATCGGCGTTTGGCATTTCAAAGAAAAATTTCAAGTTTTGTAAAATATTTTTTACAATCTACAAGCATAACCATCAATCAATTTTGGATCTAATCTAAACATATTCATGATGATTGAAAAAATTTTAATTCTAATAAATCATAAATTATTTTAGATCATATATAACATATTTATGAATAGTTTTTAGATCATCACGTACTAGGATAACCTTTTCATTGTAAGGAATAAAGCAAGACAACCTTATAAGATCAGTCCATTCGATCTAAAAATTATTTATTTTAGATTTAAATCTAAGATTATAATTTAGATCTAATCTAAATTATCAATCTAAAATAAGCATAAATACCATGTCAATCAACCTAGGCTCTGATACCAATGATGGAAAAAAAATCTAGGGTTTTATACATAGATTTTGAAACTTTTTCAAAATTTGTAGAAACTAAAGACTTAGATTAATCAAATTAATCAATATATGCATGTAAAAATACCTACATATAGGATCTTATAATATGACATAAGCATGTAATAAATCTAAAAGTAAATAAATAATATGAAAGATATTGATCACATCAATATCAATCTAGATCTAATCTAGAATACTATAGAGATCAAATCTTTATACCTGATTGTGGATCGAGAACTCTACTATTGATTTTTATGATTAAGAATATCATTTAGAGCAGTACAGGATGTCCAGTCTCTACAAGTTGTCCACACGAGGCTTTTATATAGATCGGAGTTTCGACGATCGAAGATTCGCATAGCATGCTAGGACCTTATAGATCCCTCCTGATGGTTGATCTTGAATCTTCTTCTTTAGATCTCTTGGACCTTCCAAGCGATGAAGATTCTAAGGGAGATTTGGGAGAGATGATCTTCCTCTCAAATCTCTCAAGGATATGTGGAGGAAGAAGGTAGAAAAGCTTTAGAGAAGAACTCCTTCTCTACTTATTTTTCTCTTATCAGGACACATAGACTTGTTGTCCTAAAGAAATCCTGCACCCCACAAGAATTGGTGCCTCAATTTCTATGCCCAAGACCCCTATCCATGGTGATATTCTCATAAAAATTTCATGCCAAAACTCCACTTAAATAGGGAGAAAAGGAAGAGTCCTAGTCTAGGTCAAATACTTAAATAGGAAATATTCCATTGTAAGATACTTTGGAGCACCCAACTTTTGGGCGCCACCTTATTTCCTTAGGCATTGGATACCATCAAGTGGAGCACATTTCTCTTCTTTTACCAAAAAAAAAAAAAAGATCAAATCAGATTATAAATGGCACCATCTTTTGGATAGAGTTTGGGAATCATCAAATTCTATCAAATGGAGTCCTAGGTCAAAACAACTTGCTTGTTTTGACCTAGTCAAGATTTATTTCCAGACCAAAGAGGGGGGGGTGTGCATGGGCTTCTTTGGGCATAAGAAGTCTCATACAAACATGTAAAATAAAGGGTGTGGTGAGTTGGTGCAAGGAGAAGAAAGAGAGTCCTAGTCAAACTGGGCTTTCATATTTTCTTTGGTCAAACCAAATTTTAAGCCCAATTAAATTAAGATTGGTGTTGGTGCGAAATCAGGTTGTTGCCAAAGTTGAGGCTGGAGTTGGAGAAGATGAGATCATCATCGGTGATTTGCAAAACAAGTCTTATCCAGAGTCAGAGGTGGTGGCTCCGGCAAGACCCTCCGATGATCAAGTCAGCTTTTTCGACCAACAGAAATAGAATGCTCAGTAGAGAAAGTAGCAAAATTTTGAGAAGAAGAATGAGATCTTGGAGAAAACGTATCTAGAGGATCTCTTTTATAGACGGAGTCTATAACAAACTGATAGTGACAGCCATAACTGAAGGAAAATTCTGATTTCCCGATCCAGGTTCGTTCAGATCTGATCAGATCAAGAGATATATTTCAAAAATTTTTCTCATGATCCCAATCAGATCTTGATTTATTTTAGATCTGATTCTTATTATTTTAATAAAATAAAATTAAAAGATAAATTAAATTAAATTTAATTTATCTGATCTGGGTAATCCTATTACCCTGTTGATGATCCTGTTTGCAGCGGAAGGTTTTGGATCTTAGCTACGCAAGCGCCTAGCCTCTACCGGTATCCACTCGGGTTGGATCTGGAGATCCTCTTCTTCTCTATCACACCTCCAAAAATTAGATCTGAATCTGATCTGGAGGATCTTCAAAATACTTTTGAAGATGAGCAGTCGTCCTTTGCAGCAGCGCAGCCTTCTTGTTTTGATCGCCTTTCTTTGATCTGAATCGCACCAACCAAGGTCCAAAACTCCTTTTGGACGTGGAGAGCAAGGGGAGAAGAGACTATGGCATGGAGAAGGAGGGGAGAGGAAGCCTTGGGGCGTGGGGTTAATCAATTGAATTGCTTGCTTAGAATCTGAGTTGGGCGCAGGGTCTTATTTATAGACTAGCTGTGATCCAACTCCTCTTCTTCCCAACCAATCACAACCCTTTGTGAAATCAGATCTAAATCTGATTGGTGAGAATAGAGACCCCTAGATTCCTCCTTAGAGGGCACCTAAGACTAGTCAAAGTTGATTCTTAGAAGAACTCTAATTGAAATCCAAAAAGGAGATGGAGTCCTTGTCCAACAAGGACTCCTAGGCGCCTCCAACTTGGGCACACGCCTAGGGTGGCGTGTGCCCTTCTCCTTGCCAAGTTCTGGCAGGGGGACAGGCCCCCACCAGCTCTCCAATAGGTGCATGACATGTGGTCAAAAGTCAAAGTGTCAACGGTCAACGTTTGACCAGTCAAAGGTAGACTTTTGACCAAAGTTAAAGAACAAGAAATGGCAGGTGACCAAAAATGGCAGGTAATGTCTTATAAATAAGACAACCTTTTCTGACTTGGACAACCTCCTGTCAGACCATATGAAGGCCTCTGTTTGAGCACAAACTCCTTTGGCTCAAATAGGACAACTTATTTATGATAGCAAAAGAAGAACGTTAGGTTCAATCGAGTGCTAGCACGATTTCCTTGAACCTAATTGAATCTCATTCAGATCAATTGAACTAGATCAGTTCAATTGATGATCACCAAATTCAAACCCTTGTTTGTGTGACCTAGTTGGTTCAATTCTGTATGGTAATGGGATATGTCATGATTTCTATCATCGACATCATCGAAACTTCTTTCGATGGATCAGAACTCTTCTGATTCGAATAGCTAGAATGATCGATCATCTAAATCATTCTAATTGCTCCCAAAATCCACCAGTGACACCTAGCAGTATATGGTGGCAACCCATCAGAGCTGAATGCGAACCTCTTGGTGCAGCTACCTGTGTGATTCAGTTCTTCTATCTTGAGCCCCGATCAGATTAGGGTTAAGGTGAACTCGTCAAACCCTAGTCTCTGTCATATGATGTAATCATTCGATTTGAGTCCAATGTGAAAATCTAAATAGAAACTCTTTCTATTATTTCACTCTACCATGGCCATGAATTTCTGGACTTGATTCTCATGATCATCATAGGGCTACTCCTCTACCACCGAGGTAGATAGATTCCATCTTGATGCAATCCAGTTCCTACAATGAACATGTCATAGCCAACATACACCTCAGGGTTCCATATGGCTAGGAGACCGAGTAATGGTGTAGTCAAACTATAACACCCTCAAGGTGAACTACCGATGCATCTCAGGTCAAAGAACCAGACACACTACTGCAGCATCGAGTCAGTCATTGACGAGAAGGTAGACTCCCTAATGACTACTCGAGGTGGTCACGCTCAGTGCCCTCGTTCTCTAACGAGTACCTGTACTCTCGCTCCGGTGTCTCCACACTGTAGACTCAAGACTCATCTACTAAAGAGAAGCGATTGTACACCAACCTTCCGAATCAATCACCATCCTCGTGATGATCCTATGGTCAGGAGCAATTTATGAGTTAATAATGATTATTCATGTCTTAAATTTTTAACTCTTGAAAGTATGAATTATCATTACCATTAACTCAAAGGATGTATCACAGACACTAAATACACATATGTGGTAGAAAATAACCCATTTATTGATTTTAATCAAAATTATAATTTTGCCCCTAGAAGTGTATTACAAGTGTCAGCCAATTCTGGCTTCTAGGGCACATATATCTAACAGTAACTGCTTGATAGTGGACCATTCAGGACCATGTAAAGTTTATTATAGAGAGTAGTGTCTATTGTCATGATGCATTTATTGTCGTGACATGTAGGTGGTTGGGATTTAATTGTTGAAGTTTGGAGGAGGTAGGCACTGGCGGCGAAGGGTTCCAAGTTTCATCAATTCCATAGGAGTTCAGACTCCTTCAAGTTCATCTATGTATAAGTGGGTTCATGCTGTGCAGATTGTTGGATCCATGTAGGCTTGAAGGCCCTCCCAGGCAACTGCATGGAGTTTGATCAGAAGGGGTTCGAAAGTCCACTAGAGAAATCCTGAATAAAGTCCACTGGAGGAACCTGAAAGAAGGTCTGCTTGAAGGATTCAGAAGAAGTTTGACTGACAGAGAAGTCCAGTTGAGGATGAAGTTCGGAAGAAGTCTGACTGATGGAGGAGTCTGGCTGAAGGAGAAATTTGAAAGACTTATGATCGGGGAAGATTGGTTAAAAGGAGCCTACCTGTGATGGAGAAGTCCGACTGAAGAAGAAGTTCGAAAGACTCACGATCGGGGAAGGTCGATCGCTTAAGGTAGAGTCTGGCAACCCCCGCCATTCAAGATCATCTGGGTGAGGTCCGGAGGGATCTTGGAAATTCGATCGAGGGTCAATCTTGGTCGTTACTATCGAAAGGAATTATTCAGCAATTAGATATTCAATCGAACTTCGATAGGAGTGGGTTCGCCCGCAACAATAGTTCCCCCACTTCTGAGTTCAAAATTCGAAGGAAGAGAGTACAAATGTGACTGTCGAAGTTCTTTTTGGCTTTCCGCATCCGTCAGGATGAGATATTTTGGCATTTACCACACTGGCGTCGAAGCTTTTTAAATCTGAAATGAGTTTGAGAAGATGGTCCTTCATATTTTTCACTAAAACTCTGCCCCAAGTATGGTGCCATAAAGACTCTATCTATCACCACTTCTCTGTCATGATGAGTGGGACACACGGTGTATGCTGATCGGCTAAAGTCGATCCACAATCATAACTACCTTGGGTTGTCTCTAACTATTTAGGGCCTTCTCCTCTCATCCAAAAGTCATTCTTTCCTAAGTTTTTTTCTTCCTCCAATCCCCGTTCTTCTTCCACCCAAGGGTTTTAGCTTGCTCCCTGGTCTTCTTGGGTTTTGGATACCCTATCGACTGGTACTCATCGCACCCACCATCTTTTTATCCTCTCCAAATAGCTTAGGTCAGTTTTCCAATCATTCTCTTTGGGTATTCATCCTTTTTTAACTTCTTGCTCTTCCGATTTCCCTGTAGCCGTATTTGCCCTATATTTTTTTTTATTTTTCAAGGGTTTTCCTGGGGTCTTATTTCGATCTGAATATCTTCTGAAACCTCCCACTACATCAATTCCTGGGGCTCGCCTAGACCGACCTTCCTAGACCCTACACCCCTGACTGAGGTCGAACCTAGAAACATGTCTCACTCATCCTTTATTTCAGACACCATCCTATCCATTGTTACTCCGGATGATTTTCTCTGATCCAAATTCAATATGGAATCCTCCTAAAATATGATGTTGAACTTTCTAGTTCAAATGATCGAGCCAGTTCTCCTTCGATTGGTCAATTTTATTTGTACTTAGAGACCTTGCATGCTGGGCTTCGGCTTCCACTGCCTCCGTTTGTAGTTGTCCTCTTCTGATTTTTGAACATCTTCTTTGCATCCGTCATACGGAATTTCTTTTGGTTCATTATAGGCTTCCATTTCCTCTGCCATCTGGCTGAAGTTTAGCTAACTGTCTCATTATTCCAAAACATCTACACCTTTAAATGCCACCCTTTCGCAAAGGACTGGTGGTACTTCTCTCCCTAGTTTGGTAATAAGGGGTTGCTGAAAGGTATTCCTTCCATTCATAACTGGAAGGAGAAGTACTTCTTCATTCGATGTCCCATCTTTTTGCTTGACCTTCCTTCTTGGGGCTTTCTTAGAGAATCTATCCATCGAGCCCCTAGTTTAGATGGGCTTGATCTTGAATCTTCTAATCGACTCAAGGCATACCGAGCTCCTCCTCTTCTAGACCTTTTAAGGGAGCAAACTTTGTTCAACTTTGGTTTGAGTCCTCTTGACCCTGCCGATATTAGTCGTGCATATGTATATGCTTATGAATTCTTATGAAGTTTCGTACAACCTTGGTTAACTATACATTTTCCTTTATTGCAGAAATGAATGTCGTCGTTGTGGAGAGACTCGCCAAGGGCTTGTATGCCCAGAAGAAGGGGAAGGGGAAGGGGAAGGCTCCAGGTGAAGGCTCAAAGCGGGTGAAGGTCGATGCCTCTAACCCTATGGCTCCTGCTATCGCTAATATCGCTCCCATGGTCCGCCTCGAAAAAGAGGTCATCCCAACCACATATGCCAACACCATAGAAGGGGAATCTCTTCCTCCCGAGCCTACGAATCTTTCGATCGAGGATTGTGTGCCCGATCTCTCCATCGACGAAGGGAAAGAGAGGAGGAAGGAGAAAGCAGCCATTGCAAAGAAGGCCCATAAGGCACGTCAGGATGAGCCCAACCACAACAGTGGCGATGACCAAGGGACAGACCCCTTCAATAACCCGAATATCATCCAGAACCTAATAGACAAGTTTGCCCTACTAGAGGAAGTGGACCACCTAGCCAACCTTGACTAGAGATAGTTCATCTAGGAGTCTCTTGGGACTGTACCTAGGATAATCATCTTGCCATACCTCTTTTTTTATTGTTTCATCCTTTCTTCTTTCACCTTACAGCAATCTGTTCATGACAGTCGGGCCACCACATGCTTGCTTACCTGAAGAGGGCAAATCATTTGGAGGCGGAGATGCTGAATGTTCGGAAAGGTCTTCAGGCGAAGATCAATCATCTTTAGATGATGGTTGCCGAGACTGAGCATCTCGTGGGGGAGAAGATGGTGGAAAATAAAAGCCTGCACAGTGCACTTTGAAAGAAAGAGTTCGTCTTGACCAGACTCAAGGTGGTGCTGGCTTTGGAGGAGGAGAGGAGGCAAGAGGCCAAGGGGAGGGTCGCTAGTCTAGAGGCCCAAATGTCGAAGTCGATCTCGGAGGCAGTGGCCCAGGCCATGGAGGAGTTTAAGGTCTCCCCCAAAATGAAGGATCTAAACATCGCCATTGGCTAGCAGGCGTTCATCAAGGGTTTCGAGCTCTGCAAAGGCAGGGTGGCTCGGAGGTTCCCCGAGCTCGACCTTGAATTTCTGGAGGAGGACGATGCAGAAGTGGGACCATCCGATGCCACAATTGAGCCTTCCTCCATCGAGCCTACTTCTGGTCCGTTCGAACCTGCTGTGGAGGTGTCTAAGCCAATTTAGGAACCCAAGGCAGTCGAGAGCACTCCGGCTTTGTCTGCCACTGTTCCCCATGAGGTTGAAATCCTTGAGTAGTTGTACATTTTTTTTACTTTGTACTCAAAATTTTTGATTAAATGAAAGTGAATTTCTTTTTTGTCTATATCTTTGATTATTTTTCATACTTCAAATGCAGTCTTCGATCAACATTGATCCACTGCCTTAGGGGCTTCTCCTGAAATCTTTAATAAAAAGCCTGAGGAAGAAAGTCCATCATCTGAAGAAAAAGTTGAAGAAGATGGAGGACGACCTTCAAACTTCGTGGAAGAATGCTTCGGAGGTGACCAAAGAGGTCACTCGCCTCTAAAACTTGCACATGAAGGACTCTACAAGTTTTAGCATTTGGAAGGAGAGCTTCGAGGGGAAGCTAGCCAAACTCTGAAAGAATGCAAGTGACAAATCCTAGGTGCTGAAGGCAAAGATTGGCTCCCTCAAGACTCAACTCAATGCAGCAAAGGAGAAGATTCAACTTCTGGAGGGGAGCTCACCATGGTGCTCCAACATGGTGCGATTCGAGTGGGACTGGTCAACAAGGTTCTCCACACTTCAAAAATAGCTGCATGATGCTGTATGAGACTTATCGATTGAGCTGGAGTGATAGGATGTCCAAGCTAGAACAAAAGCTTCGTGCCTCCAACAACGAAGTAGCCCGACTCTAGCGGCAACTTGATGATGGCTTTTGAGCTGGTACAAGTAGAGATGTCGAGGAGGTTGCCTCCTTGAAGAGGACCATTGGTGAACTCCAGGAGTTGGTCAGTGCGAAAAAGGCTGAGGTGCAGCGGCTGAAGCTCGAGCTGACTTGTGAGCATCAAGCTACCAAGGATGCAAAGGCCGAGTCTGAGGTCTTGAGGAGGAGGCTGCGAGAGTCAAAGGAGAACTACCGCCAAATTGATAGGATGTTCTACGATAACATGATGAGATGGAGGGAGCTCGAGGAGGAGGTCGATTGTCTAAAGAAATCTTTAGTAATGGCCACCAACCCAAAGTCTGAGGAGTCTGACCCTTCTTAGGATTTTGGTGGTCTTTCTCTTTCTCTCTTTTTTTGGTGTAATCGATCTTGTCGACCTGTGTTTTATGTGTAATGAACTGATTTTTGTAATGAAATGGTATATTTTTTATTATTTTTGTTTCATATGAATTCGAAGCTTGCTCGTGGCTTTACTTTCTTTACTTTATTTTCTTTGCGTTGTCGTCTAATGAGATGCTTGTTGTGGATGCCGAGCTAGGGTTTCTTCTACAAACCAAGATAGGGTTTTATTTTTCATATTTGACGTAGTCAGGTTGTCGTAGAAAGAACACGCATAAGGGTTGTCAGCAAGGCTTCTTTCCTCTCATCTTTGGTCAGTTAGGACTAAATTTTTCTTCTATTCCTAACGTGGCTTGTGGGGGCACATTAGGGACGTTGGAAGGGGCCTCTCTCCACATTCTGGCTTAAGTAACCGAGGTCTTCGCTTTAGCTCAATATTAGGATGAGGTTCTCCTCCTATTTCTAATAGGACTATATGGGTACAAAAGGGCCATTGAAGGAGCCTCTTCCTGCATCCCAGCATAAGTAACCGACGTCTTTGCTTTAGCTCAATGCTAGGATGAGGTTCTCCTTCTATTTCTAATAGGACAATAGGGGCACAAAAGGATCGTTGAAGGGGACTCTCCCAGCATGCCAGTTTAAATAACTGAGATTTTCATTTTAGCTCAATGTTAGGATGAGATTCTTCTCTTATTCCTAATAGGACTATAGGGATATAAAAGGACTGTTGAAGGGGCCTCTCTCCGCATCCCAGCTTAAGTAATTGAGATCTTCACTTTAGCTTAATGTTAGGATGAGGTACTCCTCCTATTCCTAATGGGACTATAGGGGCATAAAAGGATCATTTAAAGGACCTCTCCCCGCATCCCGACTTAAGTAACCGAGGTGTTCGTTTCAGCTCAATGTTAGGATGAGATACTCCTTTTCCTAACAGGGCTATAGGGGCACAAAAGGGCCATTAAAAGGGGCCTCTCCTTGCATCCTGGCTTAAGTAATCAAAGTCTTTGCTTTAGCTCAATATTAAAATAAGGTTCTCCTCCTATTCCTAATAAGGCTAACTTTGTCTAATGACAAAGTTCGAAAAGGCTATTTTCTATCATCATAGTTTTGCACCAAGATCGAAGATTTTAAAATAAGAAGATTTTATTGAAATGAGATTATTGATAGTACATACGTAAGTTCTCTAAGCTGCATGGGTATGAGAGATCGGTGCCTCTGAGTTCCTTCAAGTGGTAAGTTCCAGACCAGACGATCTCTTTGGCTTCATAAGGATCATCCTAGTTTGGGGTGAGCTTTTCTTAATTTTGAGGTTATGAAATGGCTACTTGTCGAAGTACCAAGTCTCCCACTTTGAATATTTTACCCTTGACTTTAGAGTTGTAGTAACGAGCTATTTTTTGCTTATAGACTGCCATCTAAACTTGAGCTTTTTTCCATTTTTCCTTCAACAAGTTGAGGTTAGTCCTATAGTCCTATGAGTCATGTTGCTCATTGAATACCATGACTCATGCTGATGAAAGTTTGAGTTCTATTGGAATGATCGCTTCTATTCCAAAAGCTAAGATAAATGGGGTCTCTCTAGTTTGCAATCTATGGATAGTTTGATATAATCAGAGCACGTGATAGAGTTCATCCACCTAGGTTCCCTTTGCTCTTTCAAGTTTTTCTTTGATACCTTGCAGCAAGGTTCTGTTTGTTACTTTAGCTTCACCATTTGGTTGTGGATGGGTAACTGATGTAAAATGGGAAAGATGTTCAAATCTTCACAGAATTCAATGAATCTTGCTCCAGCAAACTACCATCCATTATCTATTATGAGGATTCGAGGAAAGCCAAATCTGCAAATAATCAACTTTTAGACAAAGTCCTGCACTTTTGCTTCAGTGATTTTCGCTAGAGGTTCAGCCTCGACACTTTATGAAATAGTCTATTGCTACCAAGAGAAACTTACACTGTCCAGATGCCATTAAAAAAGATCCGAGTATGTCCATCTCCCACTGAGCAAATGACCATGGGGCTCTCAAGGGTGTATGTTCGGAAGATGGCTGCTTTTGAATGTTTGAATTTCTCTGACATCGGTTATATTTCTTGACATACTCTACAGAATCATGGTACAAGATCGACCAATAGTAACCCTGCCAAAGTAGTCTATGCGATAAGGATTTGGTCCCTACATGACTTTCGTAGATTCTTTCATGCACTTCCCATAAGATAAAGTCGGCTTATAAAGGCCTGAGACATCTCAAGAGCAGTAGGAAATAAAACCTTTTATATAGCTTGCGTTCATACAGAATATACCGGAAGGCTTGATTTTTGAGTTTTCGAGCTTCTTTTAGATCATAAGGAAGAACTCCATCCCTAAGATAAGCAATCAGTACGTCAATCCAATATGGCTCATGGTCAACTTGCATCATAGACTGTCGCTCTTCCAAACTTGGGCATTTCAGTATTTCAAAGTATACTTCCTTCGAAAGTTCATTGGGGGCAAGTGTGGCTAATTTTGATAGAAGATTGGCTTTGGCATTTTTTACCCTTGGGATCCGCTGGATAGTGAAACTGTTGAATGCCGAGGTCAAGCTCTTTACTTTCTCAAGGTATCTTCTCAAATTTTCCTTCTGAGCCTCGTAATCACCATTGACCTATCCGACTATCAACTGCAAATCGCTGTAAGCTCAGAGATGATCTGCTTCTAGTTCTTTTGCTATCTTCAGTCCAATTATTAGAGCTTCATATTTTTCTCCATTGTTCATTGCAGGAAACTCAAAATATAGTGCATACATGGCAATAACCCCTTTCGGATTGACCAACATCAGTCCGACTCCTACACCAAAAGCATTAGAAGAACCATCCACATATAGGGCCAAGAAACCTTTAGGATGATCTGCTCTTTCTTCGAGGAAGCTCGATAGTAGCCACAGAATGCTGGCCTCATACTACTCAGGTTTGGCATCATCTGAGATCGTGCATTCAACTATAAAATTGATTAGTTTCTGAGCTTTGATTGATGGCCGAGACTGATAGTTGATGTCGAACTCTATGAGCTTAATTGCCCACTTTGTGATTCTCCCAGAGATGTCTAATCGATGAAAAACTATCTTGATTGGTTGATTAGTGAGGAGTGTTATTAAGTGCCCCTGAAAGTAGGACCAAAGTCTTTTGGCTGCAATCAAAAGAGCACAAGTTAGTTTTTTTAACTTAGTATACCTGATCTCGACGTTCTTCAAGACTCGGCTTATGTAGTAGATCGACTGCTTTACTTTTGCCTCTTCTTTGACTAGGACTGTCGCAAGGGCCGTTGGGGAGATCACTAGGTATGAAAATAATTCCTCTCCAGATTCGGACTTTGCTAATAGAGGAGGTGAACAGAGGCACTTCTTGAGCTATTTAAAGGCTTGTTGACATTCGATGGTCTAGCAGAAGTTCTTTGATTGTTTGAGAACCTAGAAAAAAGGCATGCACCACTCAGCTGACTTCGAGATAAAGCGACTCAAAGATGCCACTTTTTTAGTTAGGTGCTGAACTTCTTTTATGGATTTTAGGACAGTCATTTTTTGGATGGCTCAGATCTTCTCTGGGTTGGTCTTGATTTTTCACTTTGAGACCATGAACCCAAAATTTTTTTTGAGGTTACTCCGAAGGTGTACTAAAGGGAAAACTCTATTTTCTAGATTAGGTTCATTCAGATTTGATTGGATCAAGAGAGATATTTCAAAAAATTCTCTCTTGGATCCAAATTAGATCTGATACTTTTTAGATATGATATTATTGATCTAATAAAAAAAATAAAATAAAAATAAAAAAATAAATTAAATTTAAGTTAATTTTACCTTGTAGTGGGTAATCAGATTATCCTATGATGATCTTAATGTCTTCCTGAGGTTCTAGATCTAGCGATGCAAGTGCTTGGCCTCTACCAGTATCCACTCAAGTAGGATCTAGAAATCTTCTCCTTTTTTATCAATTTTTTAAATATCAGATCTGGATCTGATTTGGAAGATCTTCAAAACTTCTTTCGAAGATCAGGTGTCATCTCTTACAGTAGTGCTGCCTTCTTCCTTTCTCGTCGCCTTTCTCTTGCTTGGATTGGACCAAACTAAAGCCCAAAGATTCTTAGGCATTGGTAGGAGAGAGAGGACCTAAAGATGGGATGGAGGAGGGAGAGGAGCAGTCTTGTGGCATGAGCAATGGGCTAAAGATCTAAATCCTAGGCGCAAATAGGGTTTATATAGACCCTGCTGCACCATGCAGTGCCACATCATCTCAGCCAATCATAATCTTTTATGCAATCAGATCTAAATCTGATTGGTGGTATGATATCATCTGATCCAATCAGATGAGAGCCCTTCTGAATTATTCTTAGATGGCGCCAAGATTGGTCAAAGACAATTCTTTGGCGCCAACTAGATAGAAACCTCGAAGCAACCTGGAGTCCCATCTATTTGCGACTCTAGGCGTCACTATCAATGGGCGCACGCTTCCCTCAGCATGCGCCCCTTATACAACTATCTTTTAGTCGGTGGACTACTCCAAAAGTTTTCTCCTATGATGGCTTGACACGTGGGCAAATGTCTAAGTGTCAAAGGTTAATATTTGACCAAAGTCAAAAGACAAGATTTAGCAGGTGATGGAAAATGGTTGATGTTGTCTCAAATTCATCTCATAAATTAAGACAATCTTTTTTTGACCTAAACAAGCTCCAGTCAGATCAAGTAAAGGCACCTGAGTGAGTCCAAACATATTTGGCTCAGTCAAGACAACTTTTAATGATAATTAAAGAAGAACATTAGGCTCAATCGTGTGCTAGCACGATTTTCTTGAACCTAATTGAATCTAATTCAAATCAATTGAACTGGGTTAGTCCAATTGATGATATCTAAATCCAAATTCTTGTTTGTATGGTTCAATTAGGTTCAGTTAAGTATGGTAATGAGATATATCATGATCTCCATCATCGACATCATCGAAATACCTTTCGATGGATCAGAACTTTTTTGATTCAGACAACTAGTATGATTAATTATCTAAATCATTCTAATTGCTCTCAAAATCCATTAGTGACACCTAGTAGCATATGGAGGCAACCCATTAGAACTGAAAATGAACCTCTCAGTGCAGTTATCTATGTGATTAAGTTCTTCTATCTTGAGCTCCGATCAGATTAGGGTTAAGGTAAACTCGTCAAATCCTAATATTTGTCATATGATTAATCATTCGATTCAAGTCCAATGTGAAAATCTTAATAGAAACTCTTTCTGTTATTTCACTCTACCATTGCCATGGGCTTATGGACTTGATTCTCATAATCATCATAGGGCTACTCCTCATCTACCGAGGTAGATAGATTTTCTATTGGTGCAATCCAATTCCGACAATGAACATGCTATAGCCAACATACACCGTAGGATTCTGAATGGCTAGGAGATCGAGTCATGGTGTAGTCAAACTATAACACCCTTAAGGTAAACTGTCGATGCACCTCGATGCATCTCTGGTCAAAGAACTAGACAAACAACTGCAGCTTTGAGCCAGTCATCGATGAGAAGGTAGACTTCCTAATGACTGCTCAAGGTGGTCACGCTCAGCACCTTTATTCTCTAACGAGTATCTGTACTCTCACTCCGATGTCTCTATACCATAGATTCAAGACTCATTTACTATAAAGAAGTGATTGTACTGCAAATAATCAACTTTTAGACAAAGTCCTGCACTTTTGCTTTAGTGATTTTCGCTAGAGGTTCAGCCTCGACCCACTTTATGAAATAGTCTAATACTACCAAGAGAAACTTATGCTGTCCAGATGCCATGGAAAAAGATCCGAGTATGTCCATCCCCCACTGAGCAAATGACCACGGGGCTCTCAAGGGTGTATGTTCGGAAGATGGCTGCTTTTGAATGTTTGCATTTCTCTGACATCGGCCATATTTCTTGACATACTCTACAGAATCATGGTACAAGATCGGCCAATAGTAACCCTGCCAAAGTAGTCTGTGCGATAAGGATTTGGTCCCTACATGACTTCCGTAGATTCTTTCATGCACTTCCCATAAGATAAAGTTGGCTTATAAAGCCCTGAGACATCTCAAGAGCAGTAGGAAATAAAACCTTTTATATAGCTTGCATTCATACAGAATATATCGAAAGACTTGATTTTTGAGTTTTCGAGCTTCTTTTAGATCATAAGGAAGAACTCCATCCCTAAGATAAGCAATCAGTAGGTCAATCCAATATGGCTCATGGTCAACTTGCATCATAGACTGTCGCTCTTCCAAACTTGGGCATTTCAGTATTTCAAAGTATACTTCCTTCGAAAGTTCATTGGGGGCAAGTGTGGCCAATTTTGATAGAAGATTGGCTCTGGTATTTTTTGCCCTTGGGATCCGCTGGATATTGAAACTGTTGAATGCCGAGGTCAAGCTCTTTACTTTCTCAAGGTATCTTCTCATATTTTCCTTCTGAGCCTCGTAATCGCCATTGACCTATCCCACTATCAACTACAAATCGCTGTAAGCTCAGAGATGATCTGCTTCTAGTTCTTTTGCTATCTTCAGTCCCATTATTAGAGCTTCATATTTTGCTCCATTGTTCGTTGCAGGAAACTCAAAATATAGTGCATACTTGGCAATAACCCCTTTCGGATTGACCAACATCAGTCTGACTCCTACACCAAAAGCATTAGAAGAACCATCTACATACAGGGCCAAGAAACCTTTAGGATGGTCCGCTCTTTCTTCGAGGAAGCTCGGTAGCAGCCACAGAATGCTGGCCTCACACTGCTCAGGTTTGGCATCATCTGGGATCGTGCATTCAACCATAAAATCGACCAGTTTCTGAGCTTTGATTGATGGCCGAGACTGATAGTTGATGTCAAACTCTATGAGCTTAATTGCCCACTTTGTGATTCTCCTAGAGACGTCTAATCGGTGAAAAACTATCTTGATTGGCTGATCAGTGAGGAGTATTATTAAGTGCCCCTGAAAGTAGGACCGAAGTCTTCTGGCTTCAATCAGAAGAGCATAAGTTAGTTTTTTTAACTTAGTATACCTGGTCTCGACGTTCCTCAAGACTCAGCTTATGTAGTAGATCGACTGCTTTACTTTTGCCTCTTCTTTGACTAGGACTACCGCTAGGGCCATTGGGGAGATCACTAGGTACGAAAATAATTCCTCTTCGGATTCGGACTTTGCTAATAGACGAGGTGAACAGAGGCACTTCTTGAGCTATTTAAAGGCTTGTTGACATTCGATGGTCTAGCAGAAGTTCTTTGATTGTTTGAGAACCTAGAAAAAAGGCATGCACCACTCAGCTGACTTCGAGATAAAGCGATTCAAAGATGCCACTTTTTCAATTAGGTGCTGAACTTTTTTTATGGATTTTAGGATAGTCATTTTCTGGGTGGCTCAGATCTTCTCTGGGTTGGTCTTGATTTTTCACTTTGAGACCATGAACCCAAAAATTTTTTTGAGATTACTCCAAAGGTGCACTGAAGGGAAAACTCTATTTTCTAGATCAGGTTTATTCAGATTTGATTGGATCAAGAGAGATATTTCAAAAAATTCTCTCTTGGATCCAAATCAGATCTGAGACTTTTTAGATCTGATATTATTGATCTAATAAAAAAATAAAATAAAAATAAAAAAATAAATTAAATTTAAGTTAATTTTACCTTGTAGTGGGTAATCAGATTATCCTATGATGATCTTAATGTCTTCCTGAGGTTCTGGATCAAGCGATGCAAGTGCTTGGCCTCTACCAGTATCCACTCAAGTAGGATCTGGAGATCTTCTCCTTCTTTATCAATTTTTCAAATGTCAGATCTGGATCTGATTTGGAAGATCTTCAAAACTTCTTTCGAAGATCAGGTGTCATCTCTTATAGTAGTGCTGCATTCTTCCTTTCTCGTCGCCTTTCTCTTGCTTGGATCGGATCAAACTAAAGCCCAAAGATTCTTAGGCATAGGTAGGAGAGAGAGGACCTGAAGATGGGCTGGAGGTGGGAGAGGAGCAGTCTTGTGGCATGAGCAATGGGCTAGAGATCTAAATCCTAGGCGCAAACAGGGTTTATATAGACCCTGCTGCACCATGCAGTGCCACATCATCTCAGCCAATCATAATCTTTTGTGCAATCAGATCTAAATCTAATTGGTGGTATGACATCATCTGATCCAATCAGATGAGAGCCCTTCTGAATTATTCTTAGATGGCGCCAAGATTGGTCAAAGACAAGTCTTTGGTGCCAACTAGATAGAAACCTCGAAGCAACCTAGAGTCCCATCTATTTGCGACTCCAGGCGTCACTATCCATGGGCGCACGCCTCCCTCAGCATGCGCCCCTTATACAACTATCTTTTAGTACATGGACTACTCCAAAAGTTTTCTCCTATGATGGCTTGACACGTGGGCAGATGTCTAAGTGTCAAAGGTCAATATTTGACTAAAGACAAAAGACAAGATTTAGTAGGTGATGGAAAATGGTAGGTATTTCTCAAATTCATCTCATAAATTAAGACAATCTTTTTCTGACCTAAACAATCTCCAGTCAGATCAAGCAAAGGTATCTGAGTGAGTGCAAACATATTTGGCTCAGTCAAGACAACTTTTAATGATAATTAAAGGAGAACATTAGGCTCAATCGTGTGCTAGCATGATTTTCTTGAACCTAATTGAATCTAATTCAAATCAATTGAACTGGGTTAGTCCAATTGATGATATCTAAATCCAAATTTTTGTTTGTATGATTCAATTAGGTTCAGTTAAGTATGGTAATGAGATATATCATGATCTCCATCATCGACATCATCGAAACACCTTTTGATGGATCAGAACTTTTTTGATTCAGACAACTAGTATGATTAATTATCTAAATTATTCTAATTGTTCTCAAAATCCATCAGTGACACCTAGTAGCATATGGTGGCAACCCATTAGAACTAAAAATGAACCTCTCAGTGCAGTTATCTATGTGATTAAGTTCTTCTATCTTGAGCTTCGATCAGATTAGGGTTAAGGTAAACTCGTCAAATCTTAATATTTATCATATGATTAATCATTCGATTCAAGTCCAATGTGAAAATCTTAGTAGAAACTCTTTCTATTATTTCACTCTGCCATTGCCATGGGCTTATGGACTTGATTCTCATAATCATCATAGGGTTACTCCTTATCTATCGAGGTTGATAGATTTTCTATTGGTGCAATCCAATTCCTACAATGAACATGCTATAGCCAAAATACACCTTAGGGTTCTGAATGGCTAGGAGATCGAGTCATGGTGTAGTCAAACTATAACACCCTTAAAGTAAACTGTCGATGCACCTCAGGTCAAAGAACTAGACACACAACTGCAGCTTCGAGCCAGTCATCGATGAGAAGGTAGACTTCCTAATGACTGCTCAAGGTGGTCACGCTCAGCACCTTCGTTCTCTAATGAGTATCTGTACTCTCAATCCGATGTCTCTACACCATAGACTTAAGACTCATTTACTATAAAGAAGTGATTGTACACCAACCTTTTGGATCAATCACCATCCTCATGATGATCCTACGGTCAGGAGCATTTTACGAGTTAATAATAAAAATTCATGTCTTAAATTTTCAACTCTTGAAAATTATAATTATCATTGCCATTAACTTAAGAGATGTATCACAGACACTAAATACATATTATGATAGAAAATAATTCATTTTATTATTTATAGTCAAAATTATAATTTTGCCCTTAGAAGTATATAACAAGTGTCAGGCAATTCTTGCTTCTAGGGCATACATATCTAACAAACTCCCACTTGACTTAAAGCCAATTGGCTACAAATTTAAGTCCCATCTTCTCAAGATGGGCTTCAATCTTCTGCTAGCTCAACGACTTTGTAAGTGAGTCTATCGCATTGTCTGCGGAGTCGACTCTCTTGACCTCGATGTATCCCTTCTTGAGGTAATCGTAGATGAGGTGGTATCGCCACTCGATGTGTTTGGATTTTTGATGACACCTCGGCTCCTTAAGGGCTATGGCACCATTATTATCGCAGTATAGAGAAATGACATCTGGTGGCATCACTCCGATCTCTGCGATGAACTTCTTGTATCAGAATGCCTCTTTCACAGCTTCTGATACAGTGATGTATTCTGCTTTCATGATGGAATCTGCTACTACAATCTGTTTGGAACTCTTCCAACTGACAGCACCACCATTACACATAAACAAATTTCCAGATGTCGACTTTCGATCATCTATATCGGACATAAAATCCGAGTCTGTATACCCCAGGACTTGGAGTTCTCCATTACCAAAAACCAAGAACATATCCTTAGCTCTTCTTATGTACTTAAGGATACATTTCACAGAAGTTCAGTGTTCTTTAACTAGATTCGATTGATATCTGCTCGTGACACTCACAACATGGGCTATATCAGGTCGTGTACATAACATGACATACATGAGGCTCCCTATTGCAGAAGCATAAGGGATCTTGTTCATGCATTCTATCTCCTCAGGTGTGCTAGGACACATCTTCTTGAAGAGATGAATGTCATACTGAAACCAACTCTTTAGATTTTTTATGCTAAAGCTCTTTAGCACCTCCTCTATATACTTCTTCTGTGAAAACCTAGCATCCTATTCGTCTATCTCTATAGACTTTGATTCCAAGAATGAAGGATGCTTCTCCTAGATTTTTTATGGAGAATTATTTAGATAACCACATTTTAACTATGGTCAACATGAAATATCATTCCCAATAAGGAGGATATCATCCATGTATAGTAGAAAGCGCTCCCATGCTCTCCAAGATCTTTGAAAAAAAATAATTTGATCATATTCAAAAAGTATCTTTGAGATCTTGCTTAAGTTATATATGGATCCTTTGCATCTTGCATACTTTATGTCAGTATCAGTAGATGTGAAATCAAATGGCTGTTCCAATATAGATATTTCCTCAAGATATTCATTTAAGAATGTCGTTTTCACATCCATTTGCCATATTTCATAATCAAAATTGGTTGCATAGCAAGCAATATGCGAATGAATTTAAGCATGGCTACTGATGAAAAGGTATTCTGATAGTCAATGCCTTCGTACTGATTATAACCTTTTATCCCTAATCTAGCTTTGAATGTCTCTACATTCACATCTGCACCAATCTTTCTATTGTAGATCTATTTACATGCAATATGTACTATACCTTCTGGTGGATCTACCAAGGTCCAAACTTGGTTTGAGTGCTTTGAGTCAATTTCTAACTTCATTGCCTCTAATCATTTCTCGGAGTCAAAATCTGATATCACCTCGTTATAGGTTTTGGGATCATCACCATGAACTCCATTACCTACGAGGAATATTTTTTTTACTTTTTTTGAAATAGTACCTAAGTACCTCTTAAGGGGATGAAAAATTCTTTTCGATCTTTGAGGTGGAGGAGGTAGTGATTGTATTGGCTCAACCTGATTTGGTTCCAAAGGATCCTTAGCTCTTTGCTCTTGGAAGATTTTCTCCTCTAGCTTGATCTGCTTTCCAATGCCGCCATCTTGATTAAACTATTTTTCATAAAAGATGGCATGTCGACTCACAATCATATTGTGATATTCTAAAATTAGAAATATCCTAATGACTCTTAGGTCATATGAATCGAGCTCTAAAGGACCTATAGTTAACTTTCGCTGTTGTTTTTGACATGAGCTGACAACCCAAATTTGAGATGACTCAGACTGATTTCTTACCACCATATCTTATATGTGTGTAGGAACAGTTTTAGAAGGACCCTATTCAGTAAAATATAGCATTAACAATTATATCCAAAGAAAATTAGGAAGGTGTGGAAGCTCATCATGGATCAGACTATATCTAATAGGGTCTGATTTCTCCATTCTGAAATTTCGTTGAGTTGAGATATTCCAAGTGGAGTCCATTGAGAGACTATGCCATTCTGCTTGAGATAGCCCAGGAATTCTCGACTAAGATATTCACCTTCTCGATCTGATCGAAGAATCTTAATAAATTTTTCAGTTTGCTTTTCTACTTCATATCTAAATTCTTTAAACTTTTCAAAGACTTCGGATTGTCTCATAAATACACATACCATGCCGAGATAAATCATCGGTGAGGTTATGAAGTAACAAAATTACTCTAGCTGGACATCAAATGGCACACACATAGTATGTACTAGGGCAAGTAAATTCGTGGCCCTTTCCCCATGTCCCATAAAAGGAAGTTTAGTCATTTTTCCATGAAGACATGACTCATAAATTGGATATGATTCAAAAATCAATGGACTCATAGCCTGATTTCTCAATTTGTTATCCTTTCTGCTATATACCTAGTCTAAGTCCAAGATCCTATTTTTGGACTACCTGGGTCATTTGATTTTATGCATTCACATTTTTCTCGATATTAAAAATAGATACAACAATATGTAATTGGTAAAGACCATTAATAAGAAAACCAATTACAATTTTATTTCTTTCATAAAGAATTTTACAATGGTCCTTAAGAAAACTAATTACATAGCCTTCTTGTGCTAAACATGAAATAGAAATCAAATTCCTGCTTGCTGCAGGCACATAATAACAATTCTTAAGTACGAAATCTAAACTAGATGGTAGTCGAAGAGGATATGTTTCCATGGCCACAGCAGCAACTCTTGCTCCATTTTCAATGCATAGGATCATCTCACCATCTCTCTGCCTCCTGCTATCCTCAAGACCCTACATGAAAGTGCACAAATGAGCACTAAAATCATGAGTCAAGCATCCAACTAGATGCGAAAGAAACCGTATGATTAGATTCAATAATGAGCATACCTCTAGAAGGACCTACCTCCTTCTTATTCTTCAAGGTGGCTAGGTATGAAGGGCAGTTCCACTTTCAGTGGCCGTCAGTATTGCAATGAAAATATTTTTCTTTATCAACGGTCTTCTTTTTCTTTCCTCCCATCTTCTGCTTTTTCACAGACTTCTTCTTCTTTCCAAAAGACTTTCTCTTGGAAGAAGTCTGTTCGATAGCAAATACTGAGTCTTTAGAATCTTTTATTGAAAGCTCAGCAGTAACCAGCATGTTCATAAGCTCGGCCAGAGTATTTTGAAGTTTATGCATATGGTAGTTCATGATGAACTGCCCATATGCATCAATCAAAGATTGCAAAATTATATCATTCTGCAGATCCAGGTCCAGCTTCACTTCGAGCTTCTCAAGCTCTTCCAAGTTCTTGATCATCATCAGACAATGATCTTGGACTGACTGTCCATCATGTATTTTAGCATTAAATAGTCATTTAATGATCTAATATTTGGCTGCATGACTCTATTCACCAAACATCTCTTATAGGTGAGCCAACATTTGGCGGGCAGTCTTGATATCTTCATGTTGGGGCTGAAGCTCATCAAACATCAAGCCCAACATGTAGTATCTGATCTTGTTATCTTCATCCATCCACTTATCAAGAGATGCTCTCCATTCAGTGGATGGACGAGCTGATAAGATGGAGAGATTCTAGTCCAATACATGAGTTAACTTCTCAAAATCCAAAATGATTTTAGAGTTTTGAAGCTAATCCTTGTAATTAGATTCGATCAGTCTATGGGTGTCTAGGATACGAGCTAATGGGTTGGATGCAGACATTTTTCTATAGAGAATCAAAATTTCTAGTTAGATATTGTAATTAAGACTTGACCAATTTATTTAAAAATTTAATTTTTAAATAAATTAGCTTCCACTATTTTCTCAAATTCCTACACTCCCTTTGTAGAGATGCAAAAATCTTCATGATTATAGATTTCTAATGGATGGTGCAGTCTCACCAACTGACTCATCACCTCACATAACAATTATTGGTGATAGATTAGCCAATGAGTGGATAACTCTTATCCAATGATTCTCTAATCATGGTGCACCCAAACTTGGTGTTAAATTTATGAATCTCATCATGTCCAAAATATTGATCCACTCCTTAGTTAAGTCAGACCCACCATTTGCACAGATTGGATTCCTAATTAGGTCTTTCATCATATTCGGAATATTGAGCCCAATTTTTCCTCCAGCCTGTAGCATCCAATGCCTAATAGATATGGTTGCATCTTTCTGATGCTACTGAACCACTGTGACCAGTCGAGAACAATCAACCTCGGGAAGGGCCCGTATATCTACAATGGTAGAAGACCTTAGACTTAATCTTTTCTTAGAAAAATTTAATTTAGGTCTCTTTAAACTTGACTTACAATAGCTATAACAATTATGACTAAGTTAGTGGCATGGGTTAGCTCAAATTGTTAACCACCTTAGATGAGGATTGGATCGACAAATATGGCAAGGTAAGTAAGACCAATGGAAGGGATATGCCATTAACTCGGCAGGAATGCATTCGAGTCGAGTAGCTCCCAATTAAAAATCAGTCGATCGTATCTGCCAGACTTATCTTAGACACCAAATTATTGAGCCAGAACTAATCAGATTAGCCTATAATCTAGACTCTAACCACTAAGCCTACTTAGGTCTTAGCTTGATTGATCACTCATGTGATTCGATCTTAATCCAGACTTAATCCTATTATACTGGTCAATTTAAGTACTCTTGATCTCATCTAACCAACTCTTGATTCGATTTGATCAACCATTAGACCTAATTGAGCTACCCAAGCTCGAACCCAATTTTATGAATATGTATTAAATTTAAAAATTTTTAATTTTTAGATTTAATATATTTCATAATTTTAATTTTTAATTAAGTTTAGAATTCATAAATAAAATATATATAAATAAAATTCTAGAGTTTCAGGATCTAGGGTTT